>JBBBVM010001177.1:0-583298 GCA_037355625.1 Petunia x hybrida | reverse complement strand
CATTAGCACTAATAAAAATCTAAGAAAGACTACACGCTCGACACAAAAGGCACATTTCTTGAAGTTAGCATATAACTTCTCTTCTCTAAGTTTATCAAGCACTAGCCTTAGGTGTTTGACATATTCATCCACAGATTTACTATAAACAAGTATGTCAACGAAGTAAACGACAACAAACTTATTTATAAATGGTTTGAGCACATGGTTCATCAGTCGCATGAATGTGCTCGGTGCATTAGAGAGGCCAAACGGCATCACTAATCATTCATAGAGACTGAATTTGGTTTTGAATCGGATTTGGTGGTAACCGGACCTGAGGTCTATCTTCGAAAAGCATGAAGAACCACTTAACTCATCTAGCATGTCATCTAATCGAGGGATAGGATAACAATATTTTACCGTAATTTTGTTGACTGCTCGGCAATCAACACACATTTGCCACGTTCCATCTTTTTTTCGGGACAAGAATAACAGGAGAGACGCAAGGACTCAAGCTCTCTCGAACTAGGCCTTTGTTCAGCAATTCGTCCACCTCACACTGGAGCTTTTTGGTGTCTTCGGAATTACAGCAGTATGCAGGTTTGTTGAGGATTTGAGATCCCGGAACGAAGTAAATTTGGTGCTTGATTCCTCTCAACAAAGGCAATCCACCTGGCATTTCTTCAGAAAACATGTCCTCGAAGTCCTGCAAAACACTTTGTACAACACTAGGCAAAGAGTTATCGTTAGAAAAATCATCACTAGATTTTAGAAGGATACCCTTGTGCACGAGGCAAATCATCAATCGACCATTGTCGTTGCCTCGTAGATACTCACCCGGTTGCATGATTGCACAAATATTGTTTACCTCGGGTGGTAAATTTCTGTCCTCGGCCACAATTGGTATCCTGATGGGAGACTTTGCTTTGGCCGCTTCTTTCAGCTCCTTCATTCATTTATTGTCCTCGCTGACTTGGTTTGGAGACAATGGTTTGAGTATGAAACTTTCTCCTCTGGGCTTAGCAGTGTAAGTGTTGGATCGTCCGTTAAGTATAACCGACAGATCATACTGCCATAGTCGACCAATAAAAAATGACAAGCTTGCATCGGTATCACATCGAACATCATCCCATCTTGATAATCTCCTACTTTGAACTTGATCCATACTTGCTTGACAACCTTCAATTCTCCACATTCATTTAACCATTACAAATGGTAAGGATGAGGTGCTTTGATGTAGGTAATCCCATTTGTGAGACCAAAGTTTGGCTCACCATATTTGCACAACTACCCGAATCAGTAATCATAGAACAAACTTTCCCCCTCACTCGACACCTCGCATGGAAAAGATTTTCCTTTGGTTGTCCTCTTCTTCAAGAGTCATACAGCTAAAATTTCTTCGAACTACAAGAAACATTTCTGGATGGTCAGCTTCGGCTGCTTCACGACCATTATCTTGTTCAGCTCAGTCAGCCTCCTCTAAATTTTCTTCCTCGCTGTCACTCGCTGTCTCATGGATGGTTCCATCTTCGAGCAAAAGCATAACTTTGCAAGCCGGACACTTTTTTGCCATGTGACCAAAACCCTTACATTTATGACACTGAATGTTTGAAGCACTAGGAGTATTGAGTTGAACTCTACCTCCCACTTTCTTTGAGTTAGTAACGGTCACTCCCCTTTCGAAGGGTCTCTTCTGATCTCCGCCAATGTTGGCATAACTGGATTCAGACTCTTCTATTTTTTTACCTCAGTTCAAAGAAGTTGAAGTAGTGACTCCTCGGTTCCGACTTGCTTTGTGGTCCTTCACCCATTTCTCAGCATCAATGGCTGCATGGAATACATTTTCCAATGTTTGATACACATGCAATCTCATTTAAGATGACACTTCTCGAGTCAGTCCATTTTTGAACCGAATAATGGCTTGCTCATCATCTTCTTCCACATCAAGAGCCAATCAAATCTTTTCAAACTCATCATAGTACTCTTCGACCGATTTAGACCCCTGTTTCAAATCATAGAGCTTCCGAAGTTGCTCTTGCCGATATTTGGAAGTTACATACTTAGCATCCATCACTCTCTTCAGCTGTGCCCAAGTGTGAATCTCAGGAGACATTTCTTCTACTCATTCGCTTGTCAGCTTCCCACCATATCGATGCATATGCCTCGAACTGAAGAAATAACATGTGTAGCTTTTCTCTTTTCGGTCATCTCATTTGTCTCAAAGATCCGTTCCAAACGAACATTCCATTCAAGATATTGGTCTGTACCACTAGTTCCTCTGAAAGGTGGACTAGTAATCTTGACACTTTTCAAATTTGAATCACGAGCACCTCGGATTGGTTTTGGATACTGATCATAATAGTCATCAACCTTACTCTGAAAATATCTATCAACATTTGTGCCTCGCCCTTAGAAATTTCCACGACCTCGTTGAACCTGCCTTCGTTGAACGAACGGTGGGTCTAACTCAGCTTCGACCTCGGGAAACTCTCCATCATCGACCCATTCATCAACGACCACAACTTGTCTTTAGGCCCTTGGAAATGGTAACCTATCACTTCGGGGAATGCCCAAATTTTGATGATCAGCTTGGGGATTGCCTAAGTTTTGTTGTTCCACTTGGGGATTGCCCAAGTTGTGTTGTCCAGCTTGGGGATTGCCCATAGCTTAATTTCGAACGGCCTCATTTTTTAACCATTGTTGTCGAACCAACTCAGCAAATTGCTCCGGTTTCATAAAAGTGAAGTTGCTAGTACCAGGGCCGGACCCAGGCAAGGCCACATACACTTTTTCTTGCTCGAGATTTTCTACTCGAGCACTCACTCTTCTCACCTCGGCACTGATGCCTTGTATTACAGCCAGGAGATCGGCTAATGACGCCTCGGGCACCTCAACGCCTTTCCATCGCCTCTATTCCCAGCCATGGTACCTGCACAAATCAAAGACCAAGAAAATATTAAGGTTAGAAATTACCTCCCACACTCCCTCACTTTTATTGGGTGGCACTTGGGTCCACTCAATTTGTAGGTTTGGTCACTCAAGAACTTGTTGCCAATGGCTTCGACGGTTTGATCAATCTCTCTAAGATTCTTCGAATTTTACAAGTCACATTGTCTCCTTCGGGAAGAGTGAATTAGGTTTCGACTCGATGGAGCGGACCTTATTTAACTGCACACGGGAGGTCAAAAAAATTTTCTACAATATTTTGGGACTTTGGTTACCCCACTCACGAGTTCCTATAAGCTCAAACAAGTTAGTACGACCTCGAGTAGAAAGATTTACTCCAGAGATTCACTAACAAGATTTATCAACCACAAGAAAAGAAGATAACCTAGGGGAATCTACCTTTTATTTCCTCTTTTGGAAACCTCGGACACAACAACTCTTGTACGGACATAAGTGATCCATCCTTGGTATGGATTAGGGTTTAATCTTATCCACTTTTTCCTCTTTCTTGCTGACATGTTTTTCACCCTGGGTTTATGTATTAGCACTTTACCCCTTTCTTCTTCAATAGAACAGTGAATTTTACTCGGGTGTACGGACACCTTAAAACTTTGTTTACAGTCCACGGCTCAACAAGACTCAGGTCGTTCTTCTTTCGTTAAAACTTTTAACAATGAAGGGAGCACATTTAGTTCCAAGCCAAGTTAAGATTAGCTTCGACGACGTCGTCCGTACACTGTTACAATGTAACAATTTTTCCGGCGTACGGATGGTGGCTAAACGATGGAACTTTGAAAATTTAAGCTCAAACTCGACCCAAATCAAACAATAACCACCAGTCTTCAACGATAACAACAAAAACTCACTGGGGTTAGAAACAGTACCACTACATCAAGAACAGTTCAAAAAAAAATCAGCAAACCCTAGTCGACTAATGATGTACGACGGGTACTTGTTCGAACCTCCAAACAATGGTGAATCCAAATCTATGATTGTTTAACCCAAACAACCAACAATGAAACCAAATTTGAATTTTCTTCTTTCTGTTTTTTTTTTTTTTTTGTAAATAAAACACAAATACAGTAACAAGAACACAAAACTGAAACAAAAGACACAAACGCACGAGTATAAAGATAAAGAAAAGGATAGGGGTTTTAAGAACAAGCCCAAACCGTGCTCCGATACCAAGTTGGTGCAAGCTAATCGGAGATAAGCTCAACAATCGAAGAACAACGAAAAACTAACAAGCTAAAGATAGAAGCTAGAAAAATCCAAGCTTCACTCTAAACAAGCCCAAGGAACCAGTCTTGGGACTGCTCGGCTGAAAGTCAATGGAATCACCTACACTAGGCAACAATCCTCAAGAAGACATTCATATTTCTTGCAAACTGAATGATCAAGAAGAATTTGTTCAAACAGATAAACTGATTGACCTAAGTTCTTATAAATCCCTCGACGGGGTTCGACTCTCATCGAGGTCTCAATAGCAAATAGCTATGTTCAATATTCATCAACAACTAACTAGAAATGACCTAGACTAAGGGGTTTATATAGATAGCCCCAAGGGTACTAAAGTAATTAAGGTCACAGGCGACTAATAAGACAAGGCAATGTAGGGTTGAAGTAATTGATGTTCTCAGCTCTCTTGACTTCGGTTCTCGGTTGCTCAGCTCGACACATTTGAAAACGGACGCTCACTTGCCTCAGGCACGATTGTAGCCTTTCGGTCAATCAATGATCAGTGTCAAGGTTGAGTGTTCGGTCACTTCCTTCTTCAGGGTCCAGCTTGTAGATGTAGCCTTCGTATCTTGTGCTCGGCCAGTTAGTATCCGAATAGCTGCTTCCTCCCGACCACGCCAGTTGAATGTGCACATTGTGCAAGAGCTTGGCTTGGCTTCGTGTCACTGTCTTCGATGGGTTGAATACTTGATCAGCACGGGTTCGGACTGCATTACCTAGCCATAACAAAAAACCCTATTCGTCTTTGTTGCCTTTAGACCATCCTTAGCAAACAAATCAGCAACTTTGTTCTTCTCCCTGAAGTAGCGAGTAACCCTAGGCTAGCCTACTTCCGATAACATTGAACTGCAATCAAGTAAAATAGATGAGTAAATAAAAAAGTAGATTTCACCATTTCTAGGACCTCGATGGAATTTTTCTCTCTTGCTATCGGCAGTAGTTTGTTAGAAAGAGTTAAGTGAAGGCCATGCAATAGTGACAATATAGTTCACACCTGGTGTGGTTTGCATATGAAGATGCATGTCAAAACTAAGGATCTAGTGGCCTTTAGCATTTCTAATAACCCCATCAATTCCCCCTTGTCCAAAGCTGAAGAGCCATCAATATTTACAGCTTGTATGGATAATTGTTATATATCGTTTCATAATATGTTGTATTTTTTTTTTGTATTGTACTGTGTTGTTTTGGTGCGTTTAACGGTTAGATAGATTGTATTATTTTCTGTCACTTCATGATACAACATACTAGAAATATGAAGAATAATTTATAGTATTGCCAAGGAAAAAGTTGGGTACGGGGTAGAGTTACTATAGAAAAAGTAGGAAAAATGGTAATATGACAATATTAAGCAGAAGAAGAGAGAAATAAGATATAGTAATGATGCAATCACACCAAATCGGTAAAATATGGCTTTTCATCGTTATATAATGATGGGTTAACGATACTGTTGTGCCCTATTTTGGTACTAGTCAAAATAGTTTACAACTTTGGAGACTCTTTTTGGGTAAAGAATGGAATCGCCACCTAACAATTCTAAGGTTTGCTATGACACCTAACCAAATTAAGGAAATACATGCTTAACTCCTATTATGATATGTAAAACATGTGAGATTCTAGGGGAGAGTTCAAGTTATCTAAAGGGAAGGTGCTAGGCACCCTTCAAGATCCGCAAATGAAAGTGGTTCCATGTCGGACTCAGTTATGAGAGTTATGTAAAAAGAATGTTGCCTAAGATAATTGTCAATGAACTTGAAAGATTTTAACCTAATTAAAGTATGATAAGATAATCTTAAATGACTATAAAGAAAAAAAATATTTACCAGTGAATAATGAGCAAATTGGCTATACATGTGAGATTCAAATACAAATAATTATTCCACGGGAAATTCCTGTAGATATGCAAATTTCTAAAGGATGGAGAAATAAGAAAATTTTTAGAAGAACACGGAAAAATGGCAAACTCCGAAGAAGCCTTAAATTTCCTAAACTTTTCTAAAGGTCTTCATTTCTTCAAAGCTTGAGCCTAAACTCGACCTCAAATGACTCAATGCCAATCCAATATACGCCATACCATTTTGAGTTTTAGTCAAACTCGTCCCAAGTTTTATCATGCAAAAGAAAAATAGAGATTAGCATGAGAATTAAACAGAGCAATTAGCAAGATGAAAGGAAAACAGAAAGCAACTGTCAATGTTGAAATTCGCCAACAGACAAGAGTAAAGTCACACAATTGAGTTAGAATACAAAAAACATAAATAAAAATGACAACAGTTTTATACTACTTGGCTTCATTCCATCGCACCATCTAAACAATCATACTTTACTGATGAAATTGTACAAGAAAGCAGGCTCTTAGATAATTTATTTTCATAAGCTAAACGATCAGACCAAACCTTTTAGATATCAACTTCTTAAACATGAATTAAGTTAAAGATACAAATGTACTTTTTAGAGAGGTCCTTCTTGAATCGAAAGACCATAACCACATGATAGTTGAGAGCAAATTGAAATCGAACTTAAACAAAGCTAACTAATATATCAAACCAAAATATCCTTAATCAAGTAGAGAAATAAACTTTCAACCTTCAAACTGTAAGTTATAATCCGATACAAAACTCTAGAATTCGGATATTAAGTTTTGAAACTAAAATGCATATGCTAAACTAAACAATACAACTTAACAAGATCAAGCTAATTTATGAAAACTCCTAAGCATGCCGAACATGATCTTTAAAGTCGAAATATACTAAAACAAGAAAAAGATTAGAACTTTAACTTTAACGAAAGTAGCAGTGAAAACTCAAGCAATAAACTAATAAAAAGTTTAAAACTTTAACTAATTTAACGAAACTCAAAAACATAATATCACTTCACATTATCTTAAGTTAATCCATAACATACATGAAACAAGCAGATTCTATAATTGATTTAACATAAAAGAAAGCCAAAAATCGAAGAGGAAGTGGTTTATTACTAAAAGAACTCAAGTCTGAACTGAATCTAATATCAGTTTATGTACAACAAAGATAAATTTAACAGAGGAAATTCATTGTTAATTCATAAGCCATAAAGACTTGAACTTTATACTAAGTTGTGAGATTTTACACCAATGAGACTATATAAAATTACATTACAGAAACAAATAAGAAACTTGTTATAATCTATGCATCTCCATGTGTATCTTGAATAATCATCAACTATCCCGAATACGAACCTCTTTCCTCCTCTGCTTCTAACCCTCATTGGTCCATACAAGTCCATGTGTACCAGTTCAAGTGGTTTTGAGGTGCTTACCACTTTCTTTGACTTAAATTATGATCTCACATGTTTCCCCTTGATACAAGCATCACACATCTTAATGTCTTCAACTTCTTTGTAGGTAGACCACGAACAAGGTCCTTCGATGCAAGCTTGTTATACTGTGAAAGGCTAGCGTGTCCCAACCTTTTGTGCCACAATTGTAAGTCGCTCTCTTCAACATTTAAACAAGTCAAATTTTTCTCAAGAAGAGACCCTAGCGATGCCTTGTATATATTCTTCACCCTTTTTCCTTTCATGACCACTTCTCCACTCTGTAGGTTCTTCACAGTACATCCTACAGATGAGAAACTAACTTCATTTCCTCTGTCACACAGTTGAGAGATGCTTAGAAAATTGTGTCTGAGACCATCAACACAATATACATTTTCAATAGCATGATCAGTGATCTCCCAACTTTTCGATCCCAACAATCTGACATCTCTTTCTTCCTCCGAATGTCACACTGCCTCCTTGAAATGCTGCGAGTAAGAGAAAATTTATTCTATCTCTAGTCATGTGTCATGAATACCCACGATCAATAATCCAGCTTGGGTTGTTCTCTCTCACTCTAGGCTACAAAACAGATCAATGGTTAGTTTTAGGAACCCAGACTAGCTTGCATCCCTTGTTATGAGAGAATGGATTAATTAAGTCCTTTTTAGCCTAATCAGGTAAAGCACTCCTTTTATTCTTAACCTTAGCCTTACCTGCTACCATGCAAATTTCTTTATAATGTCCAGTTTTACCACAGACGGTGCACAACATATTGCAAGGCAGACCCACATATTTGTTTTTAGGATTATATGGAGGCAGGGGATTTTTAAAATCAAGACCTTTTTTACCTTTGTTCTGATTTTCAGAACCCAATTCATTGCCTCAGAGGATTTGTTCCATTTAGTTAGCCTGGTGAGCACTTAATCAGACTTTTCAAACTTTTTTTTTAGAACTCTGTTCTTTTTTATTTCCTGGTAAAAAATCTTATTTGTTCTTTTAAGCTCATTCTCAAGAAAGGTTTGCACTTCATTGATTACTTGCTTTCTATTGGCTTCCTTCATTCTATTAATTTCTAGTTCAAGTTATGAGATTTTAAAATTAGATACAAGAGCATGTCCCTTTCAAGAGGCATTCCCTTTCCTGCATTGTTCTACTTGAGTCTTGTATAAGGTTATTTTCTTCAAATTCAACATTTGCTTCTTCAAGGTTCTTACATGTAGCTTTTAGACCAGACACAACTTTAGATAGTTGATCTTTCTCAAACTTTAACATTTCATAATCCTCAATTAAAGTGGCAGTTATTAGCATCAAACTATTAGGTGAATATATATGCAAATTATTTTTAGATCAGAGAGACATATCTCAACTGTGTGAGCAGCTTCTTCACCATCGGTTGCCATGAGAGTAGCTTCCTTCTTCTTACTATCTCCATTATAGATTTCCATCAGTTTCTCCCATATTTTCTTAGCAGACTTGCATTCAATCACCTTTGCTAAGACATCAAACGTCATCCTATTTTTCAGTGTCAACATAGCTTTGGCATTTGCTTGAAGCCAATCCAAGTCTTGTGGATCTAATTCCTCTACCAATTTAGGCACCAGAGATCCATTTGCAGCTCTCTGTGGGGTCCTCTTTTCACAATCAACCAGAGACTGTAGTCCATAGCCAGAAGACACCTTTTAATCTCTCTTTTCATTCTTTATAGTAGACTCCTTCAAACAATGGAGGTCTAAATGGATTCCTTTCTTCAGTGATTTCAAACGAATCAGTATCCTTTGAGTTCTCATTTGTTAACCCTATCAGTGCTAGTGGTGACTCATCATCTGAGTCCTTTCCTCCATCAGATTCACTATCAGCTAGTCTCCAAGTTTCGTAGAAGGCTTCCTTCATTTTTCTTCTTTCAGCTCTGAAATTTGGTGTACGTCTGATCTTCTTTTTGTCCTTGTCTTTATCTTTGGAAGTGTCCTTGTCCTTCTCTTTTGTTGCTATGTTCTTCATCCACTCAACTTCCCACATTAAAAAATCGATAACGACATGATCCTTGTTGAAACATCTCAAGTAGCCCGAGTAGTTTAGGCTGTCAACTATGTTTTTCTTCCCAGAGTTGTCCTTTATGTTCTTTTTGAACCCTTTGAAATTACCTAGGTTGAACTACTGTCTAAGAGCACTAACTGTTGCCGATTAAACGATTTGCAGGTCAAACTCATTCTTCAATAGCCTCAAGAGCAAGAGTCTTTTCCTTCTTGGGCACTAACTTGCTCTTGGATTCCTGCATCATCTCATGAGTCTTCAAGCTACCTACAAGGCCATCCAGCTTAATAGATCTGAGTGGCTTTGACTCAATAATATCAGTCATCTTGGGTTCCCATATGTCTGGAAGAATATTCAGAACTTTATCAATCATTTCAACTTCTGGAAGCTCCATGTGTAAAGATCTCATCTCATTTGTAATAATGGTCAACCTTGTCATCATATCTTGAATGGACTCCTTTTCACCCATTGTGAACAACTCGAATTGTCTTTTCAACATTCTCCTCTTTGAGTCCTTGACTTTAGTGGTTCTTTCGTGAGCAACTTCTAAGGCATCCCAGATTTCCTTGGCGGTTTTATAAGATGAGACTCTATTAAATTCCTCAGGACCTAGTCCACAGATTATAAGTCTCTTAACCTTGTGATTCTTTTCAATCATCTTGTAATCTGCTTCACTGTATTTAGACCTTTCCTTGGGTTCAGCATGAGCAACAGCTCCTTCACCAACTATCTTGGTTGGAGTCAGATTTCCTTCAGAAACAATTATCCATAGTTGATAATCCCCTACATAAAATAGTTCTCCATGCTGCTTTCCACCAAGCATAGTATTGTCCATTGAATTAGGGTGGCCTCAGAACCGACTGTCCTTCAGTGATGGTGGGTTATGCACTCATGATTAGATCTTTCTCAAGGTGTTAGCCTAGTAACGAGAAGACCTACTCTGATACCACTTATTATAACCTATGCACACCTCCTAAGGACACTAGAAAGGGGGAGGTTGAATAGTGTCCTCCAATTTTCATCGAAGAACCTAACTCTTAAACACAAGAACCTGGTTCTTGTACAGTTACTCGAACAAAACACACGAAACTGAAAGTAAAACTGTAAGTAAAGGACACTGTGCTTTTACGTGGAAAAGTCCTTACTCGAGGGAGAAAAATGACAACCCACACTCTAGGATTTTGAAACACCTCCACTAATATAAAGAGTAAGCTTTAGATTACAAACGCTGTAACCAAGGGGCTATACTCTAGACCTTAATCACTCTCAAAGCTAAACTCTAGCTTTACAAAGGAATCACTCAAAGTTCACCTATTACAATGGCTTCTCAGTAAGTAGATAGGTAAAACAATCAATACGTAACAAGATGACAACTACAATAAAGAACCTAAATAATTTGCTAGATATGCTCTAAGTTCTTCATGGTTGTCGCCGCAGTTGAAACACTTCAAGAATTATTGAATTTTCTTTTGTTTTCTCTCAACTCTCGTAGTGAATAACTGAGATCGGCTGCCTCAATTACTTGCTTTTATATGGGCTATGTAACCCTAGTCATTTCTCACTAGGAAACCTCCCAATTATGGTAAGTAAAGATTTCCAGTGATATACTCCTTGTATAGTACAAACTCTTGTTCATACTTCAAAGAGACAGTCACGACACAACTTCCATTGCTGACTAGGATACATAGATGCACACACACCATTACTCCTAGTACTGCATGGATTTTCTCCGAATGTATTTTCGATCAGTCATGCCCTTCTCCTTAAAGACTAGGTTCTCCACTAAGTCATTCGTTTATCATTCTTCAAAAAAATCATCTCAACAAAACTTAATGCTATTAATAAATTAATAACGTAGTGCCGAAGGTAAAGAAATAAATGAGAAGTTAAGGTGTTTACCTCTTGCGACATAGTGAAAAGGGGCGAGGGATCCGACCAGGTCTTACTCGAACAAGTCAAAAACAAAATAATGAAACTCGGACCTTATAAATGAAACTCAGTGAAATAGAATAAGAAGAATGAGAGGTTCAATTCAAAGGCAATTTTACTTCGTAGACATGTATTGTTCCAACTAAATATAAGACCAGAGAAATAACTCAAGAGCCAAAAATGTCAACTTAAACATGCTATCCAAACCTCAGAAGGATATTCAGTGATGTTAAAATGACTTAAAAAAATCAACTACGAGCTTAATATAGAAACCACACAAGCTAAACTCTACAACATGTTTAATAAACAGTGATTAGCATGACTATTTGTGAGGATCAATTCAAAATATTTTAAGATAGGAAGGGCAAAAAATTCAATATTTCACTCAAAATAATTTTAGCACATGGAATCAAGATAACATTATCTTTAAACCAAAGACTTAAATTAATTACACTATTCCTTACTTAGCTTTGTATATTTTGTCGACAATAAAACTAATGAAGCACCCAAACAAATTCATACTTAAATAAAATTTCACACAAGCATTTAATACCATTCCAGGAACTGAAATTTCATAAACCCTTTCAAAGAACAAGAATAAGTTTGTTTGGAAAATAAGGCTTGGATCTGTATTCAAGTTACGCAAGAATTTTAAGTTCGCCATGGCTGCAAAAATTGCCTCGCCAAGATACGGTATTTATAAGTTCGTCATGGCTGCGAATGCCTCGCCAAGTTACAGTACTTATAAGTTCTCGCCTAATTTTGACAATCTAAAAATGTCGTCATCACCCAAAACGTACTTTTTATAACAACAGTAATGGGCAGTAGCAGAGCACATAGAGCGATAGCAGTAGTGAAAAATATTGTGGCCTCACAGTAGATCCTCGGCCAAGTGTAGTACCTTGTTCAAAATCAGTTTTCTCAAGCTAAACCTCAAGAGTAATATTATCCATATATGCTCAGCAAGAAGACAACCAACATAATATTATCCAAAAAAATAACGAACTAACAGGCAATCGAGAATGATCTGAGCAACAGGTTTAAAACCTCTCAGACCAAATGTAGTATCAGTCTTAATATAATATGTTCACACAAAGACACCAACCAAAAATGTGACTAAAACCATACAACAGTCAAGAAACAATGCAACAACATTGAATCATCCAGGTGAAATAATCTCCAAAGAAAGAGCGTAATTTTAACCAAAGGGTGGCTTCACTTGAAAAATCACAAACCAAGTATAACATCTGTCCAAAACCAACATATTACAACAAGAAGAATAAGTGTTTAACTCATGATAATGTGCCATTGAATGGAATAAACAGATAGCTATAAAGCAACACATAAAGTACCAGCTCGCGCATAATCGGTACCAAACAAAAGGACCTCTCGCCAACATTTATAGATCATAGGCCAGTAAAGGTCATGAACAACAACTTATTCAGGCTTATGAGCAATCAAAAATGCAGCAGCAATAACAACACAAGGGTGATACAATCGCCATAATTTCAATCGAAGAGAATTATAATCGATGACGACAAGCCGTTACAGCCAATGTTCATAAGAAAACAATCCTGACAGCCGACGACAAGCCATTATAGTCCAGGTTCATAAGATAACAATGCCAAAAAGGATGTAAAGAACGATGCTCTAAATGATAAACGCCAGCAAGTCGAGATAAACAATTTTAGTGAAAGCAAAAAAAGAGCGAAATAACCTGGAAAATATCTGATGCCATAAGTTGAAGCAATCAATTTGCAGCCTATTGTTGTCATTGAAAAGACTCAGAAATAATTGGAATTGCAGCTCTAACGAGAAAAACGTCAATGTCACCATGGCTGCGAAGATCGCGCTACCAAGATATGACTCCTCGTCTTTCTCAACTTGCTAATTTGTAACTATTCACCATTGCCTCATGTTATCTCTATGGAGACCAAAAAAACAGTAACTACAAACTGTTGTTTCCTGAAGAAATATGGATATAACCTCTGCAACAGCAACACAAAAGGCCAAAGCAACAACCAAAGTGAAACAATGATCAAAAGCGCGACTCTGATCAAAGAGTGATCAAGTGTAGTATCATTCGAATCAACATTAAAGCTCCTTACTTAAATAGCCATAAAAGTAGAACAAAGGAATAAATCACCCAAAAATCACCTCTAAACAAAGGGCCTCAATAATTATTATCTGAATACAAGCAAAGGCGATAACGAGTCGCTGCAGTATTAACAGCCGACAAGGCTAACATGATAAAAGTAAAGAAATAACAAGGCCACAAAAATTTAAATGCAAACAATAACGAGCTAACGAGCAAGATAAAGGAGCGAGTATATCCGAGTGGAGCTTTTCGATGAGGCAGTGTCAAAGGGGAAGCGACAGTAGAATGACCTAGCAGACTGGCTAAATTGGCAATACTAGCAGCAACAAAAAATAGAAGAAAAGGAGGGACGACTGGCAAGGCTACAACGAGCTTAGCGGGCATCACCACTGCTCCATCTTGTTTTTTTCATTTTCTATCTTAAGCTTTGCTCAAATTCCTTCAGGAAACCCCAATTTTATCTCTTAAATCTTCCGCCCTTTTCTCCATTTCAGAAGGGTTTTTTCTCTAAAGTCCAAATTACTCCCTAGGGGTGAAAACTTAGAAGAAGCATAGACCTCAAAATATCCCCCAACGGCTATATCTATTTTTAAAACCCGACTTCAAACCCCAAAAAGAAAGATGGAAAATAAAACCGTCCTCGAATTCAAGGGCCCCCCTTTGATTTTGAAGATCAGGTGAATTACAAACTTGAGCACCAATAATCTGGTGTTGAAAACATATTTTTTGTGGTCTTGAAAATAAGCACTTCACTATTAAATGAAGCTGAAAGTACAAAAATACTCTTACTAATAGAGAACTTGCAGTAATTATAAAAATGCCACCGATAATTTTTTGAAGCCGTGGTTACAAAAATGTCACCGCACCTTTTTACATTTGAAATTACAAGAAACCCCATTGCTTCCTACACGGCAGAAAATTATGCCAACCCGATTGTGTTTCACGTCTATTTTGTGAATAAATAAAGCCAAATCGACATAATTTCGCGCATATAGAAGGCAGTCAATTCGTTTGTATTTTACGACTATTTTGTGAATAAATAAAATCAAATCATCATCGTTTATCTTATATACAAAAATCAAAGCAAAAACATAACGTAAGACCAATCTTGTATCATTTCTTCATAATCAAAAAATCATATTCATTTTGTTAATAAATGATATCAAATCAGTCGTACTTTATTAATTCGCAAAATACGGATAAGTTGGTATTTTACCAACTTAAAGACTACTTTAAGCTTTCGTTTTTGAATCTAAAAGCAACATTTGGTGTTATTGATGTTATAAATTGCTTAGTTTTAGGTTGTAACGAATTCACGCGAATATGGACCAGAGATTGAAGCTAAAGAGCGAAAATTAGATCCAAAGTGTAAAGATCATGAACCATAGTTGAGGTGCCCCACCCTAGACCCTAGGTGGAACGCCTAAGGGGAAGCAGGGAAGTGCAGAAATGAAGCAGGCATGAGGCACTTTACCCTGAGGATCAGGCAGTAGAAGTCTTTTGAGACGATTTTGAGAGCCAAGTAGAAGTCTTTTGAGTCTATTTTGAGGGCCAAGTAGAAGTATTTTCATCTCTTTGTAAGCTTCTTTAACTTATATCTTTAAATATTGATTCATATATCAATTCAAGATCTATGTTTGAATCATTTCATCATTTCATTACATATTTATTGCTTTGATTCAAACCCCTAGTATGAGTAGCTAAACTCATAACTAGGGGTGTAAACATGCTATGGTGATACAAAATCAATGGGTGTTGTTCAAATTCACCAACCATAACACAAGTATCAATTATCCAACTCCCCATTATAGTAACAACAAAATCTTAGTATCCATGATATTAGGGTTTCCTGTCTACTTTTCTCATTAATGACTCGGGAGAGATTATTTACCGTAGAATAGTGGAGTTGGAAAGGATTTGGGTTGATAAGCTATTTTATAGACTAACCCATCTAAAAGAAGTTACACTCGAAAGAGGTCTCCTTTCATTGGGTCCATGCGTAGTGCTTTATGCGCTTGACTATGGCCTTGGTGAGTATGTTAAGATAAATCCCTCTTAGATCGGGAGGATTCTAGGGATTACATTAGAACTACTCGACCATAATTATACTTTGAGTTGGGAAGATGAAATGACTACACCAGTTGGTTGGATATTGCTATTAGCTATTTATACCCCTAGCTTCGTAATATAGAATCAATTACTTGCTTTCATTTACATGCTTTGTAGATTAACGTGAATTTACAACAAACAACCCCATTTCTAGGACTCTTAACTAAACCTCAACTAATCTTCTATTTGCACTCTCTCACTAGAATAACTAGTTCCCTTGGAAAATCGAGCCCAACTCATATTGGGTATTATATTTTGACAACCGCCCCTCACTATTAATGGTATGTGAATGAGTGTAGATCAAATTTTGGCGCCGCTGCAAGGGAACAACGGTTTCAATATTGCGTTGCATTAGTTGATCAAGAGTTGTTTAGTTCGTAAGTCCTAGAATTTTTCTTTTGCTTTTGTTTTACCTTGTGTAGGTGAAACATTGCCTATAGGAGAAATCCTAATAGGCATTTGCAGAACCCATGGTATAATCATCATTACAATCAACAACATGGGCATCTGCAAGATTATTGTTTATGCCTAATATTATACAATTAATTATGATTGAGGTCACAAGCAATACAGTAATTACGACAGAAAAGTAAGTAAATATGATGGAAATAATAATAAGCAAAGCAAGTAAAATAAGCAGTAAAGGTAGAGTAATTCTTATTCCTTGAGAATAGTCAGATTCTGTGGTGAATCGATTGATGAACAATAGAATATAAGGATGGGTATTCATAGTAGTGATACCAGTCCTAAATAAGATAAAATACAAAGACTAATAAGGCTATGGGCCTACAGCTCAAGGCAGTGGCATACACTAAACCCTAACTAGGAGACTGTAAACCTTAGGCAGCGGGATGTATACCTTACATCCTGTGGTCATGCCGCCAGAGCGATTTTTGGCTTAAGAAGCGGACGTGTATCCTCTTGCCCGCTGACTTATAGGATAAGTCTAGTCTCGCCAGCTGTACTCGTATCCTTGTAATAGTAGGTGGCTTATTATTGCCCACACAATCAGTCCCCCCACTTGTTGAGTGCTGACACAAGCAGTCAGGAAGTGAAAGAGGCATGGATGTGAAAAGATATCACACTGACTCCTTGAGACTCTCAGTGTCTCTGACCAGAATAATAATTACTTCTTCGAGAACCTCACGTGCTTCCATCTGAATTGTTGATACCAATTCCATGCACCTTTCTAAAGAACGCTAGTGACTGCTCCGAATTGTTTCATATCACCAGCAATAATGATGCTTTTACCGTTTCGTTCTCTATCCTTAACTTTTTCTGCCTACAAATAGAGGCCTTGTGATGGTTGGAAAAATCACAAACTTCTTCAGAAAATATTCCATCTCTTCAATAAGTTCATGCTTGCGAAACCTTCTATAAAAGATAATCCACCCTTCCTAAAAAATGGTTGCCTTTGATTCTGGTTTGATAATCCCAGAAGTTTATCTTTCAAAGGAAGATATGATATGCGAAAGAGTTTCAGGAGGAAACCCATCTGCAGTTATCTTCTTTTCTCCCTTTATCCATGGGGGAATAAACGAAGTCCTCCGAGTCATGATACATGGTCGAAACTCTAATTGTGATATTCTTCAGAAGATCTTCATTATAGTAGACACATCAACTCTTATGTGCTTCATCGTCATGTGCGATGATGTTGCATGCTGCGACAGAGAAATGCCAACCCATTCGAGCTTCTTCTACTTCATGTTTCTTTCGGTTGTGCTGGGACATAGTTTTGGAAGCAACTCAATTTGAATGAGGAGTGAGTCATGGGATATTATCCTCTCATTCTTCTAGCGATTGATGTACAGAAATATTCTCTAGATCCGTATTTAGGGTAGTTGCATAGCTCTGCTTGATGCTTTAGTACTGGAGATCGCATCATCTTCCGGTCGGTAAACGAAGTCCTCCGAGTCATGATAAATGGTCGAAACTCTAATTGTGATATTCTTCAGAAGATCTTCATTATAGTAGACACATCAACTCTTATGTGCTTCATCGTCATGTGCGATGATGTTGCATGCTGCGACAGAGAAATGCCAACCCATTCGAGCTTCTTCTACTTCATGTTTCTTTCGGTTGTGCTGGGACATAGTTTTGGAAGCAACTCAATTTGAATGAGGAGTGAGTCATGGGATATTATCCTCTCATTCTTCTAGCGATTGATGTACAGAAATATTCTCTAGATCCGTATTTAGGGTAGTTGCATAGCTTTGCTTGATGCTTTAGTACTGGAGATCGCATCATCTTCCGGTCGGTAAACGAAGTCCTCCGAGTCATGATACATGGTCGAAACTCTAATTGTGATATTCTTCAGAAGATCTTCATTATAGTAGACACATCAACTCTTATGTGCTTCATCGTCATGTGCGATGATGTTGCATGCTGCGACAGAGAAATGCCAACCCATTCGAGCTTCTTCTACTTCATGTTTCTTTCGGTTGTGCTGGGACATAGTTTTGGAAGCAACTCAATTTGAATGAGGAGTGAGTCATGGGATATTATCCTCTCATTCTTCTAGCGATTGATGTACAGAAATATTCTCTAGATCCGTATTTAGGGTAGTTGCATAGCTCTGCTTGATGCTTTAGTACTGGAGATCGCATCATCTTCCGATCGGTAGAGCGAAGAGAGAGTATAAGGCGGTTCTCGAGGTTACCAGAGATTCCTCATTGGAGTCTTTCCAAGTGAATCCAAGTGAAGCTTCTGGTACTTGTTCTGCTGCCTCTGCCTTTTCACTAAGGGTTTCCTTATTTGCGCTGATTTCCCTCCCCCCATGATGCAGTATCACAAAGATGTTTCTGTTTAGGATGCCAGGTTGGAAATTTCTTCTTCGAATCCTGAGAGAGACTTCGATACAAGATTTACAATCTAGATGAAGAATCTCCGGGCGCGTAAATTCAAATTCAGGGGATCTTGTAGTATATTTTAGTTTCCCTTTCCTTTTTTACTACAATTGTTATAAAAAATGATATATTCAGGAAGAAATAATTGTATATTATGAGCCTACGGCATTTTTGTTATTAATGAAACGGTCGTTCATCGATAACTTTATACGTACTTGTGTTATTACATGTGTTGTAATGTGTAGTCAAGCGGGATGCTTGTGCACCTAGAGATTAGATGGCTTCCTGTCGCCCTGACTGTTCTAATCAATTAAGAACATTTGTCAGTGTACCTACCTTGAGCAATTATGTCCGTTGTGCACCAAAAGATGGCAGCTTAGGTTGCATCTGTAGTAGATGGTTGTTTGCGCCCACAATGGGACGACTTTAGCCCGTGTGACAAGATGCACTTTTGCGTCCAACTTCGAACGTCTCTAGTTAGTTACTCGAGTATTTAAGACTTTCTGGCACTATGCAGACAGGCATTCCCGTCGGCGTGTAGGTACATTTGTTGAATTAACCAGTTCAAGTTATAAATAATGTCTGGTGGTGGCTGAGCTAAACGTGGTCTAGCTCTAAGCGAATAGTGTACCCTAGTTTCCGTAGCGAAAAGTGAGTGTATTACTTCAATTTAGGTTTGGTCGGGGATATAAATAATTGGATCGTAGATGGATCTGAATAATGAGCAAAACTGACTAAGCAAGATAGTAGTTTTATTGATAAAAAAGGGCGCGAGGCCTGAGATGTTGTGGGTGAAAACCCGTAACATGATCGATGAGTATGAAAATATTATGATTAGAACTAAAAGGAAATGACATAACTAAAGTAAATTATTTCACATGCAAAAGATACTTTACGCTTGATCTCTGATAGATTCAGGGCATATGCTTGGGCTTCCCTACTAAAAGGTGTTGAGCCTCGAGATTCGACCTCTGGGCCGCAGACGACCCTGTGGTACAACTCCTTGCCAATCAAACAATAGTGGACCGCTTGTCTCTTCAGTTGTCTACTTTTCGATTTGTTCCTAGGAAGACCCCCTTTGCTCAAATAGGTGACCAGCGCATGGCGCTGCCCTGCGATAAATCCTGTGTCTGGAACTTCAAGGTTTATCAGGTTCGCAGGGGTTAACTCAACTACATTCTGTTGGTCGTATGAATTCTCGGACGCTTCATCACCGATTGAGTTCTCTTCTTGGTGGACAAACTCACATGTGTGAAAATTTTTCATGAGTGCCCTTATCTTTTCCTGTTGATCTTGCACGTAGATGCCTTTAGTGACAAAGACTTTCTTTAGTTGACCAACCACCAGCTAGGATCTGTTATAGAGGCTGGCCTCCCTTGGCCCCCACTATGTTGGCTATATTGAGAGCTTGAATTATGGCTTCATACTCTGCTTCTTCGTCATTCTGGGCTCTCGCGGCCTTGCAGAAGATCATACCAGATGGTGTCTTGATCTATAGGTCGAGTTTGACTCTTTCCCCACTGGGATATACATCCGTGGAGATCTCCCAACGGCCTAACTCAATTGCTTGCCAACTCTTGAATGACTTTTCTGGATTCTTCTCCAGTTTCTCCATGAATTCTTAGGTAAATCCTTCCAATTCCTACGACTTAATGGTTGTCGTGGGTTGGTAGATGATGTTGTATTCTCCTAGTTCCTCAGCCCATTCCGCCATCTCCTCGGGGATTCTAGGTTTAGACAGAGTAGCCCATACCAGCATGGAGGAGACCATACTAACCGAATGACTAAGGAAATACGAGCGTAACTCCTGGGTTGCCATGACTACAACCGCAATAAACTGGGATGGCAAAGGCAGGAAACAGTCTATGCGCAAAGGCTATCTACTGGCGTACTTCACAGGAAATTGTAAGAAAATATAGTGTATTTCAAAAGATAACCACAAATGTCATCCATGCAAGCTAAATTTTGACAAATGGTGTGGAGGTATAACATGTGTCTATCTTGGCACATTGGTTTTTCAAAAATAATGGATGATAGCACATTGTTTTTCAAGTTTTGATAAGTGGCAAAAATCCCTTGCCAAGTGGCTAATTTGATTAAACACTTGTCTAACATGCAAAAGGGTACAACATGCAAAACCACCTATAAATAGAGGCTATTTTCAGCCATTAAAGGATCCCCCTAACAGCCGCTCAACCTTCTCTCTGTTTAGCCAGTATATTCAGCCACTTTTCACCATTAGCCACTGTCAGCCACTATATTATTGTTTAGCCACAAATATTAGCCTAACCCTTTTTCTTTGGCCACCTCCACCTTAGACTTGCTGAGTACATTATATAATTTTGTTGATTCCTGTTCCCTTTAAAATATAAATAGAAGAAGACTTGTTTTATCCTGGGGAAACATTTCAAATTGCTGAAATTGTTTCTTAGGACAGTGCCCAGCACGACTCAAAGCATCGTACCTTTTGAGATATTAACTATATCCTTTTACTTATTTTATATTCAACAATATTTTCGTCATACATTTTTATTATTGTTGTTATTATTATTATTATTGTTTTCCCCGTTGTATCCCTACATAAATTACCTCTCGTTCTCTTCCTGCACAAGGACTACATTCCAAGCTATCTTAGATATCGAAACATATAACAATAGATGCTTACCTACCTCCGGTTCGATTATTAATGGAATCTGTAAGAGCTACATATTTGCTCGAGCTACTGTTAAATAACTTTGATCAGCTACAGGGGTCCTCCTTATTTCTGAAACCTCTCGGAGAGGTGACATACCAACTCTGTTGCCTTTGGTACTAGTTGATCCATTACTGATAGTCGATCCCGTAATTCACTGATCACCTCTCTGACTTCCCATTTCATGGCCTCAATGGCCTCTAACTCAATTGATTCTGCCTCAACCGTGCTAGCTTTGACGATTGGCACAATGATGAGACCCTCGTCAATAGTAGGACGACACTCTCTAAGTGAGGACCACTCACCTCGTAAGTCAGCAACCTCGTGCAAGTTCAGGTATTTGAAGACCTGATGAAGTGTTGAGGGCACTCCCCAGACGTTGTGTATCCATGACCGTCCCAAGATTACATCATATAGAAGAGTGTAATTTAACACCTGGAAAGAGGTTATGCTTGTCATTCCCAGTATATGAACCGGTGGAGCTAGTTCTCTAACAGATTCTTCTCGAAATCAGTTGAAGCCAATTATGTTTCGGGTGCTTAGGGCCATTTGAGGGCACTGGCCGATGCTTTGCAACATTTCCCATCGAATAAGAACTCGCCGGATGCGTCAGTCAGAAACTTCTATGGGTATGACAAGGTCGCTTTGATATTCTGCCTTCTCCTCCAAGTTGAATAGGATTGGACCGAATGATACCCCTGGCATCATAGTTCCCCGGGCTGTGGCCGGCTGCGCATCCGCGAAGATTACATTGTTGGTCTTCAAGTGCTCAGAATCTGGTGCTTGTCATACCCGATTTTAAACTCAGCTCAGAGCGAGTCAGGTTTCGGATTTGACTGGGTAACTCGTTTGAGTTAAGAGTTGGAGTCACCACCTTATATAGATTTCTAAGGTGTATTAGGTCACCTAAGCGTCTAAGGTGAAGTCTTTATCGAACCAGTCTAATTTCAGAGATTCAATGGGTAAGAAGTCCAAGTGACTCGGGAAAAAGGTGTTAGGCACTTCCCCAAGTCCCACAAAAAGTGGTTCCCACCCGAGTCTATATTTTGGGATGTCTACGCAAAATTATAACTGTTATCATATGTGTTACTAACTTAAAAGGGTCGATTTCGCAATCAATTTATAAGACTAAGTTCAAACTATGTAAGTCTAGATGACATACATAATTGGGCTTTTAATTTGCAAAGACGACCTAAGCCCTATGCCTAATCGCATATTTAGCCTCAAACTAATAAACATTGAGTTAAACAGGCCAATTTTACAAGAGATAGTTTAGATCAGTTTATATGTATAAGTTTCCAAGTATCTATTTATAATTTTCAGTAATAACCAGCTTTGCAAAAATGTCTAGCCTTGCAAAAATAGCCAGTTTTGGCAAAAACTTATTTTGGGCTAGGAAAACGGATTGCAGTTGTTTTTGAAATAAAATGTTAGCCATTTAGGGTCGGTGTGACTCGTCATTAATTTTTGAGCCCTAACCTTAATGGCTATTTTGTTTTAGGGGTCAATTTTGAAAGATATGTGTATAAGAGAGGTTGTTTTTGAGAAAAAGGTTCATGGAACACACAAGATGCACAAAAGGGGGGCTGTCACACATAATATACATATATAGGCATGCAAATACATGAATAAGCTATAATGTACTTTAGAAAAATATGTATAGGAGTTTGTATAAGTGACCCCAATACTTATACCCCCATATACACTATTAGATTAGTGTACAAGAGATTATAGTAGGTCGAAAATCAATTAAGCACATAAAAAGGCCATATTTAAATATTTTTTTGGGCATGTATCATTTATACAAAGAGAGGGCAGTTTTAATTTACAGAAACAGTCCGATTTTAGGCAGTTAGTGCGCATACAATCCCTTGACGCGTTATAATAGTTTAAGCATGAGAAAATGTCTTCAAAATCAAGTTCGGAAGCATAGCATGTCAAATTTCAGTCAACTAAGTATGAAATAATCCTGTTATTAGAGTTTCCAAGTTTAGTGTGTAAATGTTTTAGTCAAAACACTGCTAGATTCAATTCTGCTCATCGTATGCTATATTGTAGTTTCTAATTATCGATTAAACTCAAGTCTGAATGCAAAGACTTCTATTTTCCTAAGCATGATGCTATCACATAAAGAGTAGGGTGAGAAGAGGCCCCCAGATAGCCAATGTACACAGCCTAGGAGCTGTGTTCCCTGTTTTAAATAGATACAAACAGGGTCCTAATAAATATACACAAATGGGGGACAGTTTCTAAGGGAAAGGAACGGTGAAGAATAGAGACTGGATAGGTCTGAAGTACAGCCCAAGTATGGACTGTTTAGGCTTAGTTTTCCCAGAGAAGAGAAGACTTTCACTAGGCCCCTACAAACATGTAAGAGACATGCAAATCAAGTATTGATATAGCCTCTAAAGATATCCATGTGTTGCAGGATGAAGGTTAGCAGGGGAAGGGGAATAGGGAAACTCCAAGCACTCATATATGCAAAACAGAGGTCAAGCAAGTATTATTGACATAGGCAGTTTAAATGAAGCAAAGGTTAGGTGAACAATCAAGTCCCAAGCAAGCAGATGCAAACATCAATGAAAGGGTGTAGGAATTACCTCTCTCAAAGTGAAACAAACAGGATGCAGGGGAGAGAGAATGAGAGGATGCTCGCAAAAGCCAAGCTAAGGTAGAAAATCTTTACAAGAAATAAATAAGCAGAGAAGGGGAGGTTCAAGTCTGTGAAGTGCTATTCCAGACTTTTTACTGTATTCGATGGTGTGTATGTCGTGTTCCTAAGTGTGCAAAGAGTCTGGTTTATATAGGCCTACCATAGGGCTTTTGAAATCCCAATTCCCAGTGTGAAAAGTAGTAAAATTGGTAAAATTTAAAGAAAGGAAAAGAAGGATCATACTGTCAATCAAGGATTTGCCATTTTGAATATGCAAATTTAAACAGATAATATTTCCCTTACAAAGTGTTGTCATCATTCACAGTGACATGAACACTCCACACTAGGTAGTTCAAGTTCAAGAAGTCAATTGTTCACACAATATTTTAGGCTCGAAAATCCTCAACAGATTCCTAAGATACTCCAACTGACCCTAAATCAATCAAATAACTAATTTCTATTCCAGTTTCAATCAGAATTTCAAAAGGAACTAATTCAAGATTCTCAAAACATGCAAAACAAATTTTTTAGCTTAAGTGAAGTCGTTTAACCATGGAAACTGTGCACTTACACAGGATAGGTGACCAAGTACATTGCAAAACATATGGAGTGATTATAAGCTGGAAAAAAATAAGTTGGGAATGATCAATTTATGGCTTATGGCTGATTTTAGCTTATAAGCACTTCACTTATAAACACTTTTTATACTTACCAAACACGTAGAAAAGTCAAAAAGTACTTATAAGCTGGTTTGCTTAGCCAAACACCCTCTAAGTTTAAATTTTGAACCTTTTTCTAATTTTCATTTTCTTTAAATAAAGTGAACACTAAATTAACATGAACACTTTCATTAACTATAAGTATTCATAATGCTAATATTTGGTTTGTCTAATTCAAAAGTATCATGTTAATATTTTTTTCATTGATAAGGTAATCTAAGTTTCTCAAAATACATAGATTTATGTAGAATTACCT
Organism: Petunia x hybrida; assembly: GCA_037355625.1. Taxonomy (NCBI): domain Eukaryota; kingdom Viridiplantae; phylum Streptophyta; class Magnoliopsida; order Solanales; family Solanaceae; genus Petunia; species Petunia x hybrida. Next base: position 558,507 of record JBBBVM010001177.1, on the reverse strand, counting down.
TATTTATTAGAATCGTATAAATTTTTTTAAAAAAATATACTCCCCGACTCTCCCATTAATCAGTTATCTTGGTAAATAAGTAAATGTACGTCAAGTAATAATGTGAAATTTAATATTATTAAAAAGTTTAACCATATTTTGGCTTTTCTTTTATCAATTTATTTGTTTTATTTTGTTATTTAATGAAAAAGGTAATAAAAATTTCACTCCACAATATTGAGAAGTGCTTCAATGTAATTGATACAAAATAGAGAAATTCAAACTTGATATATATAAGCAAACAACAATCAACGTAACCCTACCATAGTGGTTTTCCTTTTTCTCTTTTCTTTAAAGTGAAAGCAATACTTTAAATAAGTTCTCACATTTAGAAAATTATTTTGATCTCAGTTAGGAAAGAACCAATCGCACGATAGAACATGGAGGGAAATTTTGATCACTAGCCATTTTTGGACGCGCTCAATGGGGACTATTCACCGTTTCAAAATTCATTGAAGAATAGCCAAAAATTCGCGCGCACACTTAAGCTCCATTAGCGTTGGAAAAACACCCCAGACTAGTCCCATAACAAAATACTGGGGCTTTGAACAAAACTTGTTCAAAACCCAAGTATTTTATTATGGGACTTTATATATAAAGCTTCAGTCCCATAACAAAATGATGGGGCTTTGAACAAGTTTTGTTCACAGCCCCAGCATTTTGTTATGGGTTATGGGACTTTATATATAAAGCATCAGTCCCATAACAATGCTGGGGCTTTGAACAAATTTTGTTCACAGCCCCAATATTTTGTTATGGGACTGAAGCTTTATACAAAGTCCCATAACAAAATGCTGGGGCCTTGAACAAAACTTGTTCAAAGCCCCAGTATTTTATACTGGGATTAGTTTGCTGAAGCTTCCCAGTATAAATACTGGGGCTTTGAACAAAACTTGTTCAAAGCCCCAGTATTTATACTGAGATTTGTCCGGAGGTGGCTATTTCTCAGCGAATTTATTTTTGACGGCTACAAATCAATTAATGCGCGCCGAACAGTCCCCCGCACTAAATTTTTATGAACATGGATGAATAGGGGAAAGTGCACGAAAGGCCACTTTTGCCACTGATCTTTAGGCACAGGCCACTAATACCAAAACATTTAGTTTGTGGCCACTTTTGCTTAAAGAGATAGAACTTCAGTCCATAGGCCGGATTGAAGTTCAGTCCTTAAAGATTGAACTTCAATCCAGGGCCATATGGACTGAAGTTCAGTCCAGTCCTTAAGATGGAACTTCAGTCCATATGGCCATGGACTGAACTTCAGTCCATAGTATGGCCATGGACTGAAGTTCCATGTTTAAGGATTGAACTTCAGTCCATGGCCATACCGTGGACTGAAGTTCAGTCCATGGCCATATGGACTGAAGTTCAGTCTGGAACTTCAGTCCAGGGCCGTATGGACTGAACTTCGGTCAATGAAAGTCAATATTTATTTAGTAAAGGCCCAAAAGTGGCCTCTAGTGTAAGACCAAAGAAAATAGTGGCCTCAAACCAAATACCAGTGTTAAAAGTGGCTGCTGGGCGAAATTTTTACTATGAATAGTTTCTCTTTCTGGAAAATTTGGCGATGTCCAAGGCCCAATATACTACATTCTGATAACTTGAAAGTATTAATTTTTCATTAAAGAAAAATGATAAGTACGACATAAGGTAACTGTTTCATAATAGACTAAAAAAAGAAAGTTTGTGGCATAATATCTTTTTGACAAAAATGCGAAGAAAAGTAATGTTTATATCTTACTTAATGAACGAAATAAGTACTATTCATCATCTTACTTGTAGAGATCGGTTCTGCAAATAAAAAAATTTGACTAAAATTCTTAAGAACAAATTCGAGTGTCAAATTTCAAATTTCTTGTTTTAACGTAATGCTTCAAATCACAACCAAGTTAGTAAAATCATAGAAGTCAAAAGTTTCTCTAAACTTTTAGGCAAATATAATCCAATGTTTCCATTGACTTTTAGTGTTGCGACAAATATTATTCCTTCTCCCTCCTCATCCCCTCCTCCTTGCTTTACATAATAAGAACCAAGAAAAGTGAACAATAATTCAAGTAGAAGCTGTAATAGGACAAAATTAATGAAATATAACTACCACTTAAAAAATATGTATTATGTTCTCAACAATGGAAAAAAACTCAATAGCAAAAATAAAATAAATAAAATTTATTTACATTACCAAAAAATAGCTTCTATATTTTCTGGTAATATAGAAGAATAAAAAATATTTATCGTTTGTGAAAAAGATATGTTCATTCATATGTGGCCACGAACAGATGGCTCATCGTGTGCATTACTAAGTATATGGACTTCATTTCATCTAGTGCACCTCTACTTGTCTTATTTATGAAATCAGGTCATACCTACCAAAACAAATACTAATACAAATTTCAATAAAAATGCCTATATATGAGAGAACAACAAAGATGAAGACATACATCTAATCATCATTGTCATATGAGTTAGTATCCCATTGGAGAAGATAGAATCATTGACATGTTATATACTCCATATATATAAATCTATTTATGAACTTAAAATATATTCTTGCATTAGATAATGGAGTAGTTGTCATGGTGAAGTTGAATATTTTCTAAGTTTATAATACATCTTCAAATATGTTATTTCATAATTGAAATTTCCCTTTTTTTTTTCCTTCCCCTTTTCAAAGCCTAGTACGACAATTATTAATTCATTTTGAAAAATGTAACATATAAATAAATAAACACCCAGTGTTATCACATAAATGGAGTTGAGTAGGTAAAATACATAAACCTTACCCTCACCAAGATGGAGAGGCTTGAAATTAAAAAATAATCATTTCAACATATAATTAGATGGAGAAAAGGAAACCATTCTCACGTAATATATATAGATTGGCAAGAAACGATTTCAATTATTCTAAAAAATTTGAATATGTTTTTCACCTGTAACATCGATGAATTGAATGTCCAGCCTTTATTGCCTGCTCATCAACGCTATGAGGAGAAAAAAACAGTAAAGGTGTTTGAAATTAAATATAAACGTAAACTATCAAAACTTGAGATGATGTGTGTTTTAATGTATACAAACTAAAATCTTGATAAACATTAAGGTACCTCTGTTTAAGTTTATCAGCATATATGTTTGGCTCAAGACATATTTCAAAGCGTTGTATTTGCACTTGATAATCGTAACATTTCCGTCCCTGCAACAGAATCAACATAACTTTTTGTTTCTTAGAAATCATCAAAATCAACCTCAAAAACTATTGAAAGCAATATATATTCCAGTGCCTAATAGAAAAACGATGCTACAAAAGATAATCATTGTCCAGAGCATCATAAGAAGTACTCGTTATGATTTTTATCTCCCAAAAGCATGTACATATATTGAATAGATAACATCGACAAGAAATACTATGTTTTTGAAACGACCTTAAGTAGTCGTTTCGGAAGTTAGGACTTCGATTGGCATGCCGATAATTTTAAAAATTTTGTAATGTCCATTAGGATCTGTCTGTAAAATTTGAGTTAAATCAGACCTCGTTTGGTACGTATCGGAAGAAGGTTTCAGTTTTTATTGTCGATAAATATTAAAAAGAGATTTTCGAGCTCGGTTTTGGCGAATGAACTCCGATTCGAAATCCGAAAGCGCCGTTAGATTCGTATGATTATTTATAACTTTTGTGAACTTTCGAAAGTGAATTTCGATGTTGTTCGACTAGTTTCCGCTAAAATACCGAAAGTTAAATAATTTGACTTTTATTCTATTAAATTTGCGTATTGAGTTTCGGGAGTCTGATTTGAGATCCGCCTAAGCGAGTATGCATATATATTTTGTATAACTTGTATGCAAAAGTTGGAATTATTTCGAATATCGTAGGGTACCTTTTTAATTTTCGTCGCGAAAAGAGAAAGAAAAGAAAATAAAAGAAAAAGACAAAAAAAGGAAAAAGTTAGGGGGTGGCCTTCATCATTCCTACCTATGTTATAAGCTAAACGAGTACAGAAACATGAGAACGAAACAGAAACGTGAGACAGAGAAACAATACGGAGACGGGAAAGCCGAAAAGCAGCGGAAAAAATGCCAGCAAATGAGAAAAGAGCCGGAAAAATAGTAGAATTTTTACCCCGAAACATTCAGGTAATGATCTTAATGCATATGTTTTAACGGTAAAACTTGAAATATTAGACATCGTTTTAATAAGTTCAATTAATAGTTTAAAGGGTCAATTGGACCCCGATAATGGAATTAATTATATATTCGTACTCAGTGAGTTATGGGAAACGTATAAATGTAATTTATTTAGGGTTTGGTTATGTGACCTTAAACCCTGTACATAGGCCTGGCCTATGTATTGCGTATGCGAATAGGGTATCAGGTTTCTACCTTGATTGTTCTAAGATATGAGGAATGAAGTCTTTAGCCTTATGTGATATATTTTTCTGCTCATTGAACACAGTGGGATCGTTTGGCAATGAATCCAAAAGAATAAAGCGGTTGTTGGGCAGCAGTGTTAACTTTGGAACTAGGTAAGCGTTTATATCCATTTCTTTGGAGGCACCTGGCCTCGTGGATTTTCTACCACGTGTTCCTTACGTGTGTAGCTGCCGATAGGCGTACTCATTACGCCTTAACTTTGGATATATATTGTATATCATATGTTATGTCCTGTTGTTGGTGTTAAATTGAGGATCTGAGCATTGTACCCTGGTTGTGAGTTGGCATCTACTTCCCGACTGTCGATGAGAGTCCCGCACCGGTAAAGGGTTATTATTGCATCACATTGCATTCATATGCATTATATGTCATTCATATGCATTACATTGCATATCATATTGAGTGCATGAGTATTCCGCCCCAGGAGCAGGAGGATTCCGCTCCATTGTATCATATTGAGGGTAGGAGGATTCCGCCCTAGGAGCAGGAGTATTCCGCTCTTATGTCAGATATTGAGTGCAGGAGTATTCCGCCTCAGCTTTATATTATATCGGGTGCAGGAGTATTCCACCCCAGGAGAGTGCAGGAGTATTCTGCCTCTGGTTTACATTATATCGGGTGCAGGAGTATTCCGCCCCAGGAGCAGGAGTATTCCGCTCTAGTTGGTTATCAGATTGGATTCCCCTCGAATGCAGGAGTATTCCGCTTCGGGATGGGATTACGGGTACATGTGACCCTTTTCATCCATTTCATCTCAATTCATACCATTGTGTAGACTTGCGGTACATGACTACTGTTATGCTTGTATGTGCATTGCTTATTTGTTGATATGTTTCTGGCTCACATCCTTGATTGAGTTTATAGTTTCTTACGTGTTTCTGTTTATTATCTGGCTCTGCCTTTTATAATTTAAATAAGAGGAATTTTGTCTGTCTGTTTCTTTTCTCCCTGGCTAGCTATCCTATTTCTTTGAGGTGGCTAGTCTGCCCCACTTATTGAGTCCTTTTGACTCACCCTTGTTTTATGTTTGTTTCTTGTCTATCTATTTCGTTTCGGCAGGTTCGCTCCGGGATTGAGTTCTCCACGTTGCGAAGGAGCGAAGACTACTTCGGCTGTCAGGGTGAGCCAGCTTTTATTTCGGATGGCCACCAGATTATTGTTTATTATTTCAGTTGCATTTTACTCCCTTCAGGAGGTATCTGTCTTCTTTTGTACTCTTAGATGTCTAGTCTGGATAGCCCTTAACCTTTTATTCCGGATGGCCACCAGTTTATTGTTTATTATTTCAGTTGCATTTTACTCCCTTCAGGAGGTATCTGTCTTCTTTTGTACTCTTAGATGTCTAGTCTGGATAGCCCTAAACCTAGTACGTTGGGTAGTCAGCTGTAATTTCTTTTGTACAGCTCAGAGGTATCAGTATGTCTGTGTTTATTTTTAAAGTCTTGTTCTTATTTATGAGTTGGATTTATATTCATTTTCCTAATTAAATTGGTAAGGGTTCGCCAGACAGGTCTAAGGGAGGATGTCGGGTGCCCGCACGGCCTAGACGGATTTCGGGTCGTATCAGTTGGTATCAGAGCCCGGTTTAGAGTCTATCCAGACTAAGACAGTGGCTAGTAGAGTCTCGCTGATGGGTACGTAGATGTCCGTACTTATCTACGAGAAGCTATGATGGCATTTAGGAAGTTTCACTTCCTTCATTTCTGATCGTGCGTCGGTCTAGGATGCAGAAGTATTTTCATTAATTCCTTCGTGGTAATTGTGAACCCTCGTGTGATAAATCAGCAAACGGTATGAGTTCAAGACGAAGCAGTCTAGCCTGGGGCTAGCACTGACGAAGCCCCAAAAGTTGTGGATCGTGCTGATGATCCAGTTGCGCAGGTCCCAGCTGTACGAGCTCCCGATGGGAAAGGGGGCAGGGCCTTGTGGTTCTCTTGGTTCTCTACGATGCTTTTACGAGAATCTTGGCGGCGCAGATACCGCAAGAACCTATTATTCGCTGGGCAGCCTATCAAGTTGCCGCATGTGCAGAAGTTCGGTCTCAGGGAGCTCCTATTCCGGTTCTTAATATTGCTGTAGTGAATTATGTTCCGGAGACAACATGTGTTGTGCCTCTAGTTATTCTGGATGGTTAGTTAGCCTGAGTAATGGCTCGGTCCGAGTGTCCGAAGAGGTTGCATTATTTTACACGGTTGAACCTTCCGATATTCTTAAGCAATGCATCAGATAAACCTCGTAATTCTTTTAAAATAAAATGATGTCAGCATATCCTTCAGGCTCTTGATTATATCGAGCGGTATGGTGTTGAAGCTTAAGCATAATACTCCTTTCAACCTTAAGCCTACTCAACCAACAGGCCTTTCTACAAATGCTGAATCTGCCACAGATACAGTTGTCGCAGCAGTAGCTACCTCCATTGAACCTGTTGCTGTTTATTGATTGGAAAATTCTCCAGAAAAATGGATAGTCACTGGAGTAGGATTGCGACGACCTTTTATCTCTCAATCTACAGCGGAAGATGTGCAGAGGAGACCAAGAGGGGGCCATTGATGTAAGCTTTCAAGCCTAGAAAATATGCACGGTCACCGGAGTTAGGTTTTGGCCAATTTCTAATGTCTGATCTACGGTGATACACAACTTTCTTGAGAAATGAAGTTCAAATCGGGAGTGAGGGGGTTGAGACGAACTCGAGCATGTAGAATTTTTTGCCGAAAGTGGGTGGTCACCGTTGCTGGCGGTGGTTCAACGGCGGAATCCAGCGGAATAACAAAATGGGCATATTTGTCTTGTGCTTTGTGACTTTGGGTGTTTTTATTGTAATTGGAAGAAATGTGTCGGGAAAAATATTGTCATGCCTTGTAATTTATATAATATTGTTATTTTTGGGTAATATAGGGGTGTAAGTTTGTATATTTGTATAAAAAACCTATAAATATAGTCCCAAATTTAATCACAGAATTACTAATCCAATCTCACCACCTAAACGAACTCTTAAAGTTGTATTTTACCCTTTTTCAACTTTACTTTGTCGCTCAAATTTTAATGCAAAAATTGGGTGGCTTTTGGGTAACTTCACTTGCACTTCTATAAGCTACATGACATTTTCTGGTGACGGTTCCAGAAGATTAAGAATAGATACTAAGGTGAATCCAGTGAAGATAGTCCAAAATAGCATCTCTAAAGCTTAATATACAGAACCTACTGAACTATACTCCCTCGATCCCATTTATTTAACAGTATTTGACTGCCATTGGAGCTAAAGAAATCCTTTTTAACTTATGGTGTTTAACAAGTTATAGACATCTATGTGGTTGTTAATATTTCATTGAGGCTATAATGTGAAGTATAAAGATAAATTATTTCTCAATATAGAACGGTATCAGTCTTTTAGGGTAGACTTAAGAGAACAGTGTCACATAAATTGAGATAGAGGGAATAGTATATGTGATCAATGATTCAGCTTAACAAGTTAACATCAACTTGGTATGACAAAAGAATTGCACCAATGATCAAAACATAGTACAAGGTAAGAGATCCACTCGATGAAGCCAAAGGAATCCAAAAGATGAATCAAATGAAGTAACAAGTTCTTGCTAAATCAAAAATCAAGGATTAGGTTAATTCATTGACAACACCAATCACAGAAACCTCTGCTTCCACAATGCAACAATCATTTACAAGGAAGCCTTTTTCAGGATCCTTTAATTTTTGTAGTGGCATAAATGTTTGCCAACCCCAGCCTTTTACTTGAGCTGAAAACCAATCTGAATCAGCTGCAACAGAGCAATGTCACATTATTCAAAGGAAAAAACAAATTTAGAAACCAAAGAAATTAAGGATCTGTTTGATATAGATTGTGAAGCTACTTCTGATTAATTAGATAATGGCTTATCACAGAGTAAAACTTAACCAGTTTCATTATAGTAATAGTTAACTGAATAACGAATTCAATCAAAGTAAAGCCTCATAGATAGACACATAGAAATTAACCATTTCTTTATATTGAACAAAATATGGATGCTGCGGAAGTTCAAAAGAAACTTAAACATCAAGTATCCCAGTATACATATATGAGAAATTAAAGGACTATAACTCACAACCTTTTATTATTTTATCACTATGTATAAGATCTTATGCATTGTTCGAGGATTCCATCCACCTCTAAATTAGATTAAAAGGAAGACAAACTATTTTCCGAAGGTTCAATCTGATTCAATTAGCCCAATGAATGAATATAGTTTATCCGAGAATATTTCGGCAACATTATTTCTCTTGGATCACTTAGCACTACCTATGTAGAACGGTCTGCCAATTCATCTACACAACCTAAAAAATGCCATCGAAGGGATGTCTACTACTATAAAAAATTGTTACGATATTCAAAAAATTTTAGAAAAAAATTTATCACTCGAGACACCAGTTTCGTGAAATCCAAGTTTACTTCTTAATGAAACAATTTCAGTTCTGCACAGTTATTCCAAATGAAGGGAAAATTTAAAGTCAAGGAAGGATATAGTTGATAAACGGATTTCATAAATAAGACGTCTTTTTATTTTTCCAAATCAACACACCAACTAATGCAGGTATCCGAATTAATAAACAAGAGTAAATACTTACATATCTCATCATGTTCACCATTAAACTGGTTTTTGATAGAAATTTTGTGTTTTGCCCTGACCCTTTTTCGGCAATCAAATCCTTCAGCATAAACTGAATGAATATATATGGAGATGCTCTTGCCATTTTGTCCCGTACAACCTGTAGGATGTAGTTTAATTTTCCTGCATCAAAACATAAGAACGTCTATTTAAGCAAACACCAAAGTTAAATAGTTAAAGAAAGAAAAGAAAGTATGAAATATGTGAAGGCATCAATGGCATACCATTTATGATTCCCAACAGTAAACTCTTCCGAATAACATGCCTCACTTAATTTTGAAAACTCAAAGATCTTCCACTCGTGCTTATATGACTTGATGCTTTTCGACAAGGACAGACATTCACCAACTCCTTGGTTCTTGATGACAAATATCTCAGCTCCAAAAATGCAATTGTCATCAACGAGGTAACCATTAGTTGGCTCTTTCAGTGACTTGTGAGAAATGAACTTAGAGCAACCCCATTTGGACTTAATCTTGTGAAAACGCCGCGCTTGACCTGAAGTAATATATTAAATAATCATTCTATGCCAAACACATATCTTATGCTCAAGTTCAGTTTGAAAAATTCCCTTGGAGAAGGTCCAGGGAATGTCTATTTCTGTAAATCGTGTACAATCCCATAATTAAGGTTTTCTTTTTCCAAGATCAAACTTTTTTGTTCAGGGTTTAGATGTTGATGCCCATGCCTAACTCACGGCAGCTACCATGATCATAGCTGTCCCCACTTGAATCATAATTTAATTGGATCGCTACCAGGTTGGGGAGTTCGATAAATAAAATTACCCTTGTAGATAGTTTCAGAAAACACAAGACTATTAAAAAAATCATTTCTGGTTTTCTTTTCCTTTTCTACTGATAACGGAATTCACTCCTTCCGTACCGTTAGACGAAGGTATCCACACTTGAATGGCGGATCAGGATCAGGCTAGCCTCATGGAAACCTTAAATTCCTTGAGGTTCTAACACGTGGAAACACTCTTTAATGGTAGTATATCCTTAAGCTGGTCGTGGCCAAGAAAGTTCCGCTTGAAGCAAAGTGAATCTTTACTTTCGTTTTTCTTCCCCTTAGGACCCCCTTTGGTAGGAGAAAGACATATGCGATTGGATTAGTACAATTATTGGTAGCAATATAGTCAACATTCCAAGAAATTGATGAGGAAGGAAAAAAACTGAATGTAACATAGAAGAAGAATGAAAGCGGATTTATACCACGTATGACAAGATAGTTGTCACAAAGGTGATTAAACACAAAGAAGCTAAAGACAACATTAGCCTCCCAATCTGCTGGTAAGGAGCTGGTATCTGCAGTGGCCAAGTAGACAGAGACGTAGTCATTTCGCTCTATGTTGTCATCTCCATCCGGATAGATGATCATCCTCCTGAACGTTTTCCAGATAATCATATCATACACATGAAGAGGGCTCTATACATATAAGTCATAAAAAAACTATTTGGGAATTGCAACATCAAGAATGTTCTTTAATCAAGTCTAACCTGTGTTTTATCTAAAGCACTTATGGAGTTGACCTTTAAAGGATAGAATAACAATAATCGCTTTGTTTACTCTTAACCTCCAAACTTTACCTTTAATGGATAGAATAACACTCAAAATAAAGCACTACAAATGCAATACAAGTAATCTGCATTAACAACAACTAATTTTAGCTTTCAAGTATAATCCACTCATACACATTGTTTGCTAACTAAGTATAGTTCCTCAGTTGATTCTCCTTCATGTATTTTGTTCATTGTTATACTAGTTTAACTTTTTAAGTGAACCCTTTTAATTCCATGTTAGATAAAGCTAAGGAAGTAGTTAGTTAGCAGTCAGTTTTCCCCAAAATTTTCACCAGAAAGGCTACTTGCTTCATACCCAACCAAGAATTGTTTTCTAGAGAAATGCAGGGGAAATACAGAACAAAACAAATAAACCAAAGTTTGAGAACATAGCAATGGAAGTTTCATTACCATTTAAAGCTGCAGGCCTCAAACTCATTGGACTCATACATCTCAATACCATTCTCTGATAGCTTGGAGAAAGATTCAATTTTCAGCATGTAGTGTGATGGGGTTGCATCCCTAACCTCCACAGTAAACTCTACACATTTTTCAAAAACACAAACCAAAAATAACAAGAAAAAACAAGCTATCAATTTTCCAAACACATAGTAACTCCATGTCCAGTCTAACTTTTGAAAAGGTTAGGATGCATATACCTCTTGTACATGTATTTGCTTTTTGGATTCTAATATACGAGATAGGAGTTATGCCTAACCCACACTGAAATGGTGACTTTGATTAAAAAAAACAATGTAACTCTTTTTTAATTAAAGATATCACACGAGCATCCAAGGGTGTAACCTAATGATCAATAAAATTAATCAAGAACCATGATGTCTCCAAGTTCAAATCGGAGGCAAAACCACTAGTAATATTTTCACACTTGTCCAAGGTTGTTGGTGCTGGTGGGAGTGGAAGTTAGCAAGTAACCCATGAAATTAGTCAGAGTTGTGCTATCTGACCCAAACACCATGAAGATATCACATGGTCGTAAACAAACTTCATATAAATAACCTTTCTACCTTCTTTTTTGTCAATGGCATGATTTAAACTTGTGACGTATGTGGTATCCCTAACCTATAAGTTACAAGTTGTCCTCTTATGACTACACCAAAACCCTAGAGAAACCTTGTTAAAGAAAAGATTGTTTGACTTCCTAAATAATAAATAACCTCAGTTAAAATAAAACAGCTGAAAAGTAGAAGGAAAAGACCTTCATCATCGCAAGGAATTATAGCCATGTAGCAGAAGCTGGAAAGACGGACCACGTTTGGTGACAAACAAAAAGGTGCTTCACTATAAGGAGAGTCCAACTTAATATGGAGTAGTATAGAATTTCTTAAAATGCAAAATACATAGATGGTCCTAAATTTGTCCGTATATTTCACTTAGACATCTAAACTTAGGTAGCGTCCTTTTTAACACTTTAATTATATCAAAATTATTGAATAATCACTCAATTTATGGTAATCGGCTACAATAGTTATCGATATTTCTTTTGTTTCCCAAAAATTATTTAAATTTAAGTAGTTAACCTATATGGTCATCTTAGATTGATTTCTAATTTTGCAGTGAAAATTAATGACGTGTCACCAATAAAAACAAAATAAATAAAAACTAACTAGAATCAATACTTAGTTTTAGAGTTGATTGCCTCTATGGTCACTTAACTTTGGGTAATATGCCACCATTGTTACTTATCTTTATTTTATCTTTCTATGGTCACTCAACTTTGGGGAATAGGCCACCATGGTTACTTATCTTTGTTTTGTCTTTCTATGGTCACTCAACTTTATCCAGTTAACTCTCATGGTCATCCAATACAAAACTCTACAAACTTCCGTTAAGTATATGCTGACGTGACAACTAATTTTTTTATGCAAATTACAGAAAATGAACAAAAACTAAAATCATTTAGGACCAACCCACTTTAGACCCCACCCAGCTCTAATCCGAGTTAAACTTGGTTGTCTGACCTTGACGAGTTAGTTGCATTCATGCATTTTATAAGCATGAATTTTTATTTAAGTGACGTAGATTTTTAATTAATTAGCAGATATGATAATAGCTTCAAGTTGATGTTAAATGAACTGACTATAGCATATCGTTTAGCTAGTTAAAATGGTTATGTTCTCTTGGAAAAAAGAAGTCATAGACAGCAGTTTGATAGGATATGTTGTAAAAAAGTTAATTATATGATTAAAATGGTTATGTTTTCTGTTGAAGAATTTAAATAATTTTACAATGGTTTGATGTCTTCATTTTGCTTTGGATAATATATGCTCTCTTTTTGTTTGATGCTTTATTTTATTCGTTTCACTTCGTAATGGTATGATAACGGTTACATATAATTTGTAGGATGAAATATGAAAAAGATAAAAGCATCATGTTGTTAAAGTAGTAAAGGTTTTGTCTATGTACCTGTTAGTATGGTGTTAGGATGATGTACTTTGGGTTGTTTGTGATGTACAAGTACAGTTCAGTATTTTGTTGCATTAGTACCTATATGAATGAAAATATGTTCTTCAAATTCTCCAAACAAATATGTTAAAACGTATGACTATTAGATGATGCATAAGTTTATAGCACCAACAAATTGTCAAGGTTCCAAATCTGGATTACACAACCAACCAAAAAGACAACTATTGATTACACAACTACTGATTACACATCCAATATCTGAAAGAACACATCAAATATCCAAAAAGACAACTATTCATTAATTAGTGGTGGCTTGACTTGGTGGTGCTGTTGGAAGTTAGCACTTGATATCTAATTTTTGCATTCATGTGCTGTAGTTGTGAACTTGTAATGTCAGTTCTCCCCTTCCACTAAAGACCACAAAGTTGAAAACCAATATAAATGTTGGTTGGACTTGAACTTTTCAATTTACTCACAGTTCTAACAAATGTCACTTGACATACCAGGCGAAGATATACTAAAGAATGGGTAAAAATCAGCCAAACAAACCAAATGTAAAAAAAGAAATGTAATTAATAAATTGAAGAGATTCTTATATTCATGACAATTGTTCAAGTTGTGGGGTTAGAGTAGCAACAATATCCACATTTTTAGGCGCTGTTTTTGTCAACGTACTCTGATAAAAGGGTTTTGAGAGGTCTCTCCTTGTTGAGTGTGTACTGGGCTGCCTGCGTCTTCAACCAAGTCATCACGACTGCCATATCTGTGGTAAAGGTATCCACGCCTTCGGTTAATTATAGCTACACGTTCAGCTAACTCCACAGCTAGCTTTGGGAACCTCTTCATCACCATCTATTTTGCTAGCTTCCTTCTTTGCTAATCTGCGATAAACTTCTAATGCCACAAGGGCTTTTTTTTTTTTTCTGGTGGTCAGATTTCATTTCCAGTATCCACAGGTAAAGAACGTGCTGATATCAACTGATCGGTAAATTTCAGGGGAAAGGAATGTGAAAGAGGTCAAATTTTTGTTATTGATATTCCTCCTGGAAACAATCTGCTTTGGCCAACAAAGAAAACCAAAGGCATAACTAAAATGCTGAATTTTATCAACTGAAATTCGAAACTACAGCAGCACTAAAACTGGAACAGAAAAATCTAAAACAAATAAACAAAATCGCAACAGTAGAGAAGACCGTGTCTTCAGTTAATCTAGTCATGGTTTAAATCCTCTTCAATCATAAGATTTCAAAAGTAATTTTTTCTTTCTTAAACACCTTGTCTTAGTCTAAAGATTCACATGAAATGAAACAGATAGGATACTAACTAATTATACTAACGGAGGCTTGAGTAAAAAAATAGGATGACACGTGAAATAGAACATATTTAATTGTTGGATCAATCTTCATATCCTCCTAGAGCTCAAATAAGTGAGGCTTCCACTGCAACACAAGGAAGATGCGTATTGAAGAATTAAAAGTAAGTGAAAGTGTGACAGGATCCTTTCTTGTGCTAAATATGTACTTATAACTAGGATAAAAGTAAAAATATTTCGGTAATGAAAATGTAGTGAAAATTAGAATTTATTGGACAAGTTCTAGATAAAACCATGATTTCTCCACTTTGGCCGTCATCCTTTCTTTTAAAAGAGCTTCCTTGACAATTGACCTTGCTGGTAGCCATGATTTTGCGTGGTAATTAACACACTGGTGGCAATAAACCTGTTTGCCAAGTATCAACAAGGACATTTAGGTAAGACAATATATTAACATAGATAGGTTAATGGAAAATGGCCCAAAAGAACTGAAAGGTGTCTGTTAAGAGAAACTTCTAGAAATTCAGCACCAGCCAATTTCATAGAACGTTCGAAGCCTTGATTCTCCTTTTGTGGGGACTGCTCAGTGTCATTCCAATTCAAGCTGAATCTCGAAACTCTTCAAAGCAATTATGTGTGTACTAGATAATTCAGGGCTTGTCCCTGTCGCACTGATTAATTCAATCATCATACGCACCCACAAAATGTTGAAAGAATATGTTGGAACAGTTCGATTATCTCATTTAACAGTTACTACTAATCTGAACTTGGAATTGGCTATATTTGGTCGAACATAAGTTGGTAAGCAAAAAAGAACCTGAGGATCACAACTTGTGCATCATTAAACTTTGACATGAGACGAATTATGAAACAACCAACAGATTCATATAGCACAATATATAGAAGGTGCCAGTATGTGTGCTAACTCTTTAATTTACAGGAGCAAGAATCCGAGATGACTCTAATGTAGGAGAGATGACAGTAGTAGCCACTGTTGATGAAAAATGCCAATTAAAGAACAAAGTTTGCCTTGTTATGGCTTCTGAATCTCTGATATGGTAGTAAACTAAATAACCTTTTACAGGCTTCAATCTTAATAAGAAAGAGGCTGGTGAGTGTAAAGAATATAGATCTATACGTAAACATAAAGTTCTGGTACAGATTCGCACACAAATTATGGATAAACTAGTTGTAGAAAATCAAAATGCACTCATTAGAGGGGGTCGGACTTGCTTCATCCTCAATCTCTAAGCTACTAACACTTTGACCTAGGCCATGTATTTCTCTTAATTATATGGGAGGCTAATCAAACTAATGAGTCTATATTTACAAATCGAATATCAGAAGACTCGATCATCTCGATAAAGAACAACTAGAATTGATTAATACCATAACCTCCAAACATCATCCATAGGAATATACTATATCCAGCTTAACTTTAAAACATACAATTTTGAAACAATAATTAATCACCTAAAACGCTGCGCATGGAGGTGAGTGCAATAATCCTATATTATAAGAATGAAGGTGTGACCCAAGTTGGAGGGGAAATCGGGCTTATTGACAATCCAGGATAAAAAGAATGAATTTTTCCATCTTCAAGATTGTAAGCTCCCATATCTCTTCCCCCACCATCTTCCAGGTTCCTTTTTTCGTAATACCACTCGTCAGTAAAATATATATGATTAGGCTTGATAAACTTATAGGAAGAGGAGTCAATAGATGTTGCACCACCAAGACCCAAGAAAATTGCATAATCTCCAAAAGTTTTAATCTCCTCCTTCAGTTCACCTTTCATTACATCTAATTCATACACACCAAAACTAACGGTCTCCCATTCGGCCGGCCATTCACCCCGAAGCCTGCCAATAAGTAATAGTGCACCGGATACCTCGACTAGGTACAATCGAACCCTCTCATTGAATATAACTTCTTGGATCAAAACACGCACATCTGGGTTTATAATTGGTTGAAGAATGCCTTGAACGTCAAAAACCCAGACTTGGGAAGTCATATTATCCACAGCATAAAATCGGTCCTTATAGTAAATCATATTCCAAACGTCAACCAAGTAACCAATACAAGTCCAGTTGAGATCTCCAGGACGCCAAATAGCTATAATGCATTCACTACCTGCATTATAGGAAACCGCCAGTACATAATCTGATGTAAGACAAGGACTTGCGGATAAGACAACATTGCCAAATTTGTGGTAATCGACTTCTTTTTCTTTAGAAAATGCCAATAAGGATTCTTCGGGAGGAAGCTGAATTTGGGTACGTGAGAAAGGATGCAACAAGTTCATCTCTCCTGTATTTGACACGGTGCAGAGCCATCCCTCAGATGGAAAACACTCTCGCCCTCTAGCTTCTGGAAGAAATATCCGTGTGACTTTCTCCTTGGAAAGAGAATAAAATTCTCTATAATCCTCGTCTTTGTCAGCAAGCATAAGCAGCGGAACTTGGGGTGAAAGCACATCAAAAACTTCCTTGGAAGCAGCCGCTCGCCAAGAGGTACAAACAGCACCAAAAGCAATGAAATCTTCCATCACTTTCACCCGCTTCGCAATCAGGCTAAGGAGATCGCGCGGCAGTTCTGCCCAGTTTCCCATAGATTGTTGCGGCAGCCAAATTAGATCAAGAAGATATTAAGAGGGTCCTATAAATTACCATGCTTATCACTAGTACATTTGAGGTGCTCTATTTGATCAACTTCCTATCGACTGCAACGACGAAGAGAAAGAATAGCTGATTTAAAAATATGTGATTATCAAATTATAACATAGGCGACCACCAAATGTAACAAAGGTTATCAATGAAATATAACATAGGCGAGCGATTTATATGAAAACAAAATTAACTTGTGTATATGCAACCAATCATGTTATCAGGAAACAAAACAAAAGAAAATAAATAGGCGGTTGTGTAGATCAAGAAGAAGATGGTGGCAAGACAGATGTTGTACTATTTTCAATGTCTGGTAGGAGTTGAAAAGATTCGAAGAAAATGAAACTGGAAGCATATGGCGAAATGTAAAAAAATCAAAATCTCAAGAAAAAAGGAAAATGATTCAGAAATTGACATCCATCCACAGTTATTAAATGTGAAAGAAGGGAACATACCTGTTTTATTTTAGGTTCACACTGAAAGATTGAACAAAGTTTATGGATAAACTAATTGCAGGAAATCAAAATGCATTAGACCTGCTTCATCCTCCACTCTAGGCTAGTAACACTTTGCAAACCAAATACATAAGCCTCGATCGCACAAATAAAATTGATTAAATACCAAAACATTGAAACACCATCCATAGAAAAATAGTACACCCAACTTAACTTTAGGCTTAGAATAATGAAACAATAATGCTTAATTACCAAACTGAAAAGGAGACAATAATGGAGGTGAGTGCAATCATCAAATTACTATAAAAGTGAAGGTGTGACCCAAGCTGGTGGGGAAATCGGGCTTATTGACAATCCACCACCACCTTCATCAGTAAAATATTTGTGATTAGTTTTGACTCCAGTAAACTTAAAAGAGTCGATGGAACTAGCTGCCACCGAGACCCAAAAAAGCTGCATAATCTCCTCCTCCAATTCACCTTTCATTACTTCTAACTCATAGACTTGAAATTTAATGGTCTCTCGCCCAGTCCATTCATTGGGAGATCGGCCTACAAGTAATAGTGCACTGCATACCTCGACTAGGTAGAACCAAAACACCCCTTGAAATATCTCCCCAGCGAATCAAGCACAGATGGCTCTACAATTGGTTGAAGAATGTCGCAAGGTCCCGGGCGTGGAACATCATAAACCCAATGCTGTGGTAACTCATCGAGAGCTGCAACATTGGAAGCAAGTTTTTCATTTATCTTTCTCACAATATCTGGGAAGCATTTGGAGATAATGTTTGCTTGAATTTTACCAACTTATGTGCCAGAATGGGATTGCTAACCGTGGACTTGTTTATTCTGGATAAAAGTAAGTGAGTTTTGAAAAGCCTTGCCTCCACACTATGGGCTTCTTCATAAGATTCATTTCCAGTTGGCCAGTTCTATTCCTAACACAAACATAACCAAGTCCTATATTCACATCTTTTGCAGAACTTTCTCCAGCAGATCTTCAGGATCTTTATCCACCTTGGTCACAACTGTGGCTGATAGAACATTCAAGATAATGCTTTCCTCTGGTGTATATATTTTCATAATAATACCTGAAACTTGTCCAAAATATCTTCTGGCTGTCCATGAACCAGGACATCAATTATTCCAGGCAAATCCACCATAGTCAAGTCAGGAACACCATTTTTCTTCACTATGAATGTGAAAGGGATGTTGGATATACTCTTACAATGTCCTGCAATCGCATGAGCTGGAAGAACAGTAGACTCTGTGACATGAACTTCATCTGTTGGGACTGATTTTCCATTGAACTCCATGTGAACCTTTGTCTCAGTGTGATTTTGCAGCCTCATGATGAGAGGCACTCTAGTCCAAATACCTTGCCCTCTAGGCAGACAAATTCAAGCAAGATGCTTTGAATTTACAGAAGAAATTATGGGTGCCTGGATACCAGAAGCATTTGATTTTACTGCTGCAAGATGCTTTGAAACAGCAACTTGTGGATATTCACTTGAAGAAGACTCATTCACCTGGAACATCATGGTTAGTACAGTGCGGTTAATTATGTCCCATGAAGGCAATCAATTATGTATAATCAATGTCTTGCTTCCCCCAAAATACTGATTTCTTTGACTAGACTTGTTTGCTTTTCTCAATCCGTACTTCCTGTAAGTCACTTATGCCTCCTGTCCATTTTTTATGGATGAAGTATAGATTTCATGGATGGCATCAAGCAGATCCAGTAGATACACCTCCTGTCCGCATTATCAGCCATATAATGTTCTTGCACACATCATTATCAGTCTAAGCTACAATTTATCTTTCTTTAACATCTCATCTAATTGACACTAATTAGAACAGTTAGGGTAGATTTAAATAGAAGTAATACTGACTTTTTTTTTTCTTCTTATAAGGAAAATATTAAAAAACAATTTAGTTTGCAAAATTCACTAATATTTGGGACCACATGGAGTTTCAAACCATTAGGTATTCAAACTACTTCAGATTATAGCCAAAACATCGGATGAAAAACATACTTCTAATACAATGAAAGATCAATATCAACTTTGACTATTTTATGCTGGTTTTCAAGCTTACTGCAACTGTCTTCTTTTATCTGGACTAGTAATTGGCTATATTTATCATACATCATTAAGCGAAGTTGATAAGCAATAAAGTACCTGAGGATCATGAGTGCAAACAACTTGTGCATCTTGAAACTGGAACATGAGACGAATCATGAAGCAACCAAGAGCTTCATCACAATGGAAGGTGCCATTATGTGTGTCAACTCGTTTAGTTCCAGGAGCAAGAACCTGATACGACTGTAATGGAGGAGAGATGACAGTAGTAGCCACGGTTGATGAAAAATGCCAATTAAAGAACAGACTTTGTCTTGTTATGGCTTATGAATCTCTGATATGATAGCAAATTAAATTAACCTTTGTACGCCTCCTTCTTAATAAGAAAGAAACGGGGAATTAAAGATAATCGACCTATTATCCTCCAGGGCATATATAAGATTCTGTTAGAGATTCACACAGAAACACTAAAGAAGGTTGTGGATAAACTAGTTGCAGGAAATCAAAATGCATTCATTAGAGGAGGTCGGACCTGCTTCATCCTCAACCTCTAAACTATTAACACTTTAGTGTAGGCCGTGTATTTCTCTTAATTACTACAAAGTTGTTGCTATTCAACTTCGTTAAAGCAGGATCGATAAAAGAACATGGCAAACAACTAAAATGACATGCTAGAAGGAGATAGAAAGTGGGAATGTGATGAGTTGCAAACCGAATATCATAAGCCTCGATCAAGCACAACTAGAGTTGATTAAATACATAAAATTCAAACATCATCCATAGGAAAATATTATATCCAACTAAACTTCAAACTTACAATTTTGAAACAATTATTAATCACCAATAACATGGAGGTGAGTGCAATAATCAAATATTATAAGAATGAAGGTGTGACCCAAGCAGGTGGACAAATTGGGCTTATTGACAATCCAGGGTAAAACGAATGAATTTTTCCATCTTCAAGATTGTAAGCCCCTATATCTCTTCCACCACCATTGAAGTGCCTTTTTTCGCAATACCACTCATCAGTAAAATATATGTGATTAGGCTTGACTCCGCTAGAGGAGGAGTCGGTGGCAATGGAAGTTGCACCACCAAGACCCAAAAATATAGCGTAATCTCTCAAGCTTTTAATCTCCTCCTTCAATTCACCTTTCATTACATCTAGTTCCCACACTTTAAATTTAGTGGTGTCCCAACTCGACCATTGAATATCGTGATACCTGGCAACAAGTAATAGTGCACAAGATACCTCGACTAGGTAGAACCAAACGTGGTCTATCAATACATCATATCGCAGCGAATCAAGCAGGTATTCATCTATAACTTGTTCAAGGACACCGTGAGCATCAAAAACCCAGACTTGGCAACAATGATTATCCGCACAATAAAATCGGCCCTTATAGTAAGCCAAATTGGAGACGTCGGTTGCGTAGTCACGCACGCACTTAATAAAAGTCCAGTTAAGGTCTCCAGGTCGCCAAGTAGCTAAAATGGATACATTATTTGCATAACAGGAAACCGCCAGTACATAATCTGACGTAAGACAAGGACTTGCAGATAAGACAACGTTGGTAATTCTGTGGTAACGAATTATTTTTTCATCTAAAAATGGAGGAGTACTATCATCATCAGCACATAAAAAAGCCTCCAACAAGGCTTCTTCGGAAGGAAGATGAATTTGGGTACGAGAGAAAGGATGCAACAAGTTCATCTCTCCCTCATGCACGGTGCAGAGCCATCCTTGTGATGGAAAACACTCTCGCCCTCTAGCTTCAGGGAGATATACAATGCGTGACACTTTTTCCTTGGAAAGAGAGTAAAATTCTCGATAATCCTCACCTTTGTCAGCAAGCATAAGCAGCGGAACTTGAGGCGACAGCACATCGAAGTTGTCCTTAGAGGCAGCAGCACGCCAAGAGGTACAAACACCACCAAAAGCAATGAAATCTTCCATCACCTTAACACGCTTTGCGATCTGGCTAAGGAGATCGTTAGGCAGTTCTGCCCAGTTTGCCATAGGCGATCTGGCCATAGGGAATTTTGAAGGAGAAGATGTAAGAAATGTTTTGACGGTTAGTTGCAAATGGTAACTGATTGTGGCTTTGCATTAGCTGTTAGTGATAAAAATATTTTCAATTTGAATAACCAAATATTTTCAATTTGGCTTTGCATTAGCTGTACAAAATCTAGTGGAGATTTAACTATTTAAGGAACAATGGGCAAGTAAGTAAAGTTACATAAATCCGTTGGAAATTTTTTTATTAAATTTAGTATTAGTTTTATGTTTATATCACATAATCAAATTTAATTTCGCAAGGATAGACTAGGGATTCAGCCGGTTTTCGAAAACTTTAGTTCAGTACTTTGGTATTCGGTTATTTGGAGGTGTGTGGAAAGACCATACTTTTTATACTTCAATTCCATTCAATTTATTTTAATTCGGCTTCAGCTCGATTTACACCATATTTCGCTTTAGGGACATTTACACTGTGTGCCCATACAACCTAAAGAAATTACCCCACTTACCCCTATCAAACTTATGTACCCAATAAATCTATAATAATTACACACCTACCCATTGCACTCATTCCTTGAAAAAAATATAAGTCGTTCTTCTCTCCTCTATTTCTCTTTCTTCCTTTACAAAATCCACTTACTTTTTATTTCTCTCCCATTCTCATCTTTTGATTATTGCAAAAAGTCATTGAAATTAATGACTCTCTTCTCTTCTTCCTTTACATAACCCAATTACTTTTTGTTTTTCTCAAATTCTCATCTTTTGATTATTGAAAATTTATTGAAATTGATGGAGATTTATGTATTTATAGTTAATGTGTGAGGGTTCTAATGATTGCTTACTACATGTGTTTGAAGAATTCATTTCAAATCAAATTTTTTGTTTGATTTGAAGTGGGTGTCTCAAATTTGTTGTTTGATTTGAAGTGGGCGTCACGAAATATTATTTCTATTGCTTTGAGAAAGTTCATACTAAATTTTGGCTGCCTTTGGAGTTGATTTGAGGTGTTTGGAAGATGGTTTTCGAATATCCACCATTGTTGAGCTCGAAGCTCTTGAATGTAAAATTTTAATTTTTTTATTTATAGTTTGATTCTAGGCATACTTTCGGTACGGATGCGCGTCTTTACAACGGGTGTAGTAAAATATTGTTTCTAGTACATTTTGAAAAGTTCATGCCAATTTTTGATCTCTTTTGGAGTTGAATTGAGGTGTTTCGGAGATGATTCTTGAAGCTCTTGAATATGAATTTTTTTTATTTATTTGTTATTTGTTTCGACCTGGGTGTTGTAGAATATTGTCTCTAATATCTTTGAAAAATTCATGCTAAAATTTGATCGAATTTGGAGCCGATTCGAGCTGCCTGAGATTGAATTTATGAGTTGAAAATCAAAGAAGAAAGTGTATAAACTGTATACTACAATAGTATACTGTTGCAGTAAATTGTGACAATATACTATTATAGTATATAATTTTTTACACTTATACTTCAATTGTATACTGCATTAATTTATTAAAATAGTATATTGATGTGGTATATAATTTAATATAACCGTATACATTTATAGTATATTGTATACTTTTATAGTATATAGTATTATTCTTTATTTTAATATGTAAGTTTTGAAATAGTATACACCCATTTTTTGTTATCACTATACCCTTAGAGTATACTATATAACCTTGATTTACTGTATTATTTTATAGTATAGAATGCTATTTTTATCTTTGAAGAATGTATGCTTTGAAATATTATACTCAGATTTTTTGTTATA
Source organism: Petunia x hybrida (assembly GCA_037355625.1). NCBI lineage: Eukaryota > Viridiplantae > Streptophyta > Magnoliopsida > Solanales > Solanaceae > Petunia > Petunia x hybrida. The sequence continues at coordinate 535,098 of JBBBVM010001177.1, read as the reverse complement.
ACCGTATACTTTTAGAGTATATTGTATGCTTTTACTGTATATAGTCTTATTTTTTTCTTTGAAGAATTCTATGTTTGAAATAATATACTCCAAATTATTATTCTTTTTCATTTTAAATGTAGTATACCTTTTTGACATATGTTATACACATTTTAGTGTTTCGATCAAAGTGTGAGCTCTATAGAACAAACCGGTGTTTTAGTTTTTTTGCTCTTTTAAATAAAATATATGTTTTTGCTATATTGTATACTTTTTTGGTACACAACTTTAATGTTTGTGAGTTGCTATCGAACAAATGAATGTTTCAAATTTTTCTATTTTGAATTTAGTATACCTTTTTGGTATACCATATACTCTTTGTTGAACCCCAAAAATTACCCTTTCTTAAAGAAAAGATAGGTTTCGGGTATAATGTTCAACAAAATGGGACTCCAAAGGGCTTCTTTGGAGTCGCCACCTAATTTAGGAGAATTAGGAACCAATTAATTAAATAGTGCGTGCAAGTACTCCGTTTTAAGGAAAATGGTCTATTTCAGAGATTCTAAGTAAGAGGTTCAATTACTTTCGAAAGAAGGTTTCAATTTGAAAGCACTTTCGAAAATCCGTAAAATTACGGTTAATCCTTCGGTTTTCACAAAATAGCTCAAAATGTTGATTTTGAATATGTCGATAAAATGGTTTAAGATTAATATCAAAAACTAAGATTATAATAAATTATACTTTAAAGAAATATGAATTTAAATAAACTTAGACTTGAAAAGGAAAGAAAGAAAGAAAGGAAAATAAATAAATAAATAATTTTTGCTAAAATAGGAAAACCAATTAATTGGAAAGAAGTTGTACTTTCATGGATAAAAAAAATGAGTTACTTTTTATTAATTTCGAATTTTAATTGCACGCATTATTTAACTAAAAGATGCACAATTCGTAAATAAGATGGAGATTCTAAAGAAATAAAATATTCACAAAATAACTCAATAAATAACTAAACATTCATTCATAATCAATCAAATAAATAATTATCTACGGGGAATTCCTATAGACATGCAATTTCTAAGGATGGGAAAAGAGGAGGTTTAGAAGAAGAACCCAGGAATTTGGAAAACTCGCGGGAGCCTTGAATTTATTTACTTAATTTTTATACATTTATGCCCATGAGCCTAAAAAATCACATGGCTCAACAAAGCATTTTAAATTTCTATAGGTCTTGAATCTTGAGCCCGGACTCGACCCCAATGCAACTCCAAGCCAATAAGCCAATCCCAATTGGTGAGTTTTGATCAACTCATTCCCAAGTTGTTCATGTGAAGAAAACAAGGAAATAAGGATTAGACTGAGGAGTTTAACATAAAATAAGTAGTACAGAAGGATACCCTATCTGTAGTTTACCATAGGAAACAAAATATTAATTAGCATGCTTAGGTTTGGATCAGGATGCTGACTGCCAAATTTGAACAAAACCATACTCATCGGCAATATAAATGAGCTACCCATATAACTATTATTTCAATAAGTTAAAGGAGAAATGGATTCAAGTCGGTTCATTATAAAGAAATATCTGTCAATGCCAACACTCAAAAATTCTACTCAAGCTATAAACAAAAATGGCCAACGTCATATAACTAAAGAACTAAAGAACTAAAGAATTCAAGTTACAAACAGCTACACATATAGAATTGACTTTAGAGCTGAAACACATGATAATGAACTGAAAACGGAAACATTTGGATAAGATGCAACTTTAATAAGCTGTTGCAATCTCATTTCAGGGATTTGGGCAGATTATCATGTTAGGCTTGACTTTCTTTAGAGTCTTTCAAAAAGGGATGAAAATTTTCATGTGAGTTACAAAGAAAACCTGACTTAAGTACTCAAGCACCGGACAAGAAAGATTCACTAATTTAACTCAAACTTGACAGAAGTTTAACTCTACAGTTAGCATCTCTGAAATAAGACTATTTCGAACAAAGAAGACATTTTTATCATGGCTAAAATAGACTTTAGTAGCAGCATATCATATTGACCAAAAAGCAAATAGCAAAAGATTCCAAAGAGACGTTATCCTAGTCAAGACTTAATTAACTTAATTCTAGCAAACTTAGTCATAGGGAAAAGGCTGAAGTTTACCAAAGGGATAGTTTACTATTTTACTTGTATACACCTTCAGAAATAATCATTCAAAGGTTATAACTTTAAACATAAAAGCACTAACAGAATTCAAATAGACCAAGAGGAAGTTAAAACTTGATTCACATGGTACAGAATACATGCATCAACCGAGGACTAAGGAAGTTTAAAGAAAAATCAGTCCAAGAAGAAACAAGAAACAAGAAACAAACATCAGATTCTGGACCAAAACCAAGCTTTAACAGCTTACCTTTTTTCAGCCTATAGAAACCAGAAACAAACAACCTGAACACTAACTCCTACTGCCTGAACTACTCCCTCACTTCTACTAAAGAAAATCAGCACCTCTAATTCCCTTCCTCAGGACCTGAACACTCGACTAGAAACTCCCTCACTACCTCGGCTACTAACAGCATCCTCAACTCTCACCTGGACAGAACCAACCACTCAGTTACTGATTATGCACTCACCTGAAACTAATTTTAAAGCCAACCTTAGGACTGAATAACCTGCATTTACTCACAGAAAGAAGCCACCTGAACTTCCTCACTCAGACCACTTGAACTCTCCTTTCCAATCTCACAAAAAAAACTCCCTGAAACAACTCCATAGACTCCAACAGAGAACACACCAGGCATCTCACTGACCAACCTGCACTTCTTTCAAACAACCTCACAGACCTAAGACCAACTCTTACACACCCTGCAACCTGCCTTAATTACCCTTGCTACACCCTCTCCACACTACTGCATCCTCCCAACAGCCAAGCAACCAGAAACAACCCCTTACATACCCCTCCACTACACACTCCCTCAGCTCACATGGCCAAACAAACAGGGAACTGAAACATTGCCTTGCACACACAGCTCAACATACAGGTCCTTATAAACCAGAACCAATAAACACTCCTACACTCTGCACATAACCACATTCACCAGACTGCCCTGGATCCCTTATATACACACACCCCTGAAAACCCACTCTTCATAACAGACCCCATCACCAAAATTAATGTATTTCAATCGCCAAGAAAAAAGAAACAATGAACATTTAGATTAAAGAGAAAACAGAAAGCAAGAACCCAGAACTGGACCTACACTTGAAACTGGCACAAACATTAACTTTGATTTAAATCAGTCATGAAGCTCACACAAACTACAAATACAAAGGCCAAAGACTCAATCTTTTATCACTTAACATTTTGGATTTTCACCCCACAAATCAGTTTCTTTTACTCCTATAACAAGTATCAAACTGCCCAGCCTTCTAAGAAAGTTGAAACTGGATAAAGATTTGATTTTTAAGCTAGTTCTTATAGCAACATACAAAATGGATTGAAATCCATACTATGTACAACCCTTTTACTTCACAGAGAACGGAACCAGGAAGCAGAAACAAGAAAAACAGAAGAATTAGGCAAACAACTTATTGCTTTTACATTTTCTTTAAATGTACGGTTAACCCGAACCAGCTACTAATCCTTTTACACATATGAAGCAAATTAAACACATAAGCTAATTGAGGCCCAGCTAATATCAACAACAACTACATTATACAAACTAAACAGAAGATGTGAGAGACACCGACCTTTTTGCGGGCAGTGAAATGAGGCGCGGATCTGAGCTTTTGTGAGCACCTCGACGAGCTGAATAAACTCAGAAGCGACTCCTAGACCTCAATGCTTTAAATATTTAACTTAAAAGAAAAGCTTAAACTGCTTGGACTTTTGAGTTGAAACTGACTGTTAAAATCTCAAAATTTCCCCCAAAAGTTCCCCCCTTTTTTTTTCCCACTGTTCAAAGGGTTTTTTATAGGTGCTTGAGGGTGCAAAAAACACTCCCATTTCGATGTGGGATAAATCCTATATATATTCTTGATTCTAAAGCTAAAAACGGTGAAAAAACAGTGGAAAAACTGAGTAAAAGGTGAAACAAAAGTTACCTGTTCGAATCAATGGTGCAAATTCTTTGCTTTTGATCTGAACGGATGGAAAAAGGTGGATTGTACCTCCTCGCTCCCTATTCGTCCAGCACAAAAGTAGTAGTGGACAAAATGAGGAGAGAGGGGTTCGATCCGACACCGTATGAGGGAAAGAAACCACGGGCCACAGGATGACGCCATGAATTCTTGGCGTTTTGCTGAGAATAGAGGGGAATTTTAGGGTGGCGGCGAGGGGAATTTGGGATTAGGGTTAGGGGATTGGGGATTAAGGGAATCGGGTTTAAACTGATGGAAGAGGGTGCGTATATGTGTGCGTGTGATATGTATTTTGCATAGGTAAGCTGGGATTTAGGGCTAGGAACGAAAATAGCCCTTTTTAGGTAAAATTGAGGAAATTGAGGTAATTGCAAGGGTGGGATAGAAATCAGGCTATGCCTTGCAATTTTGGCTCCTTCTCTTCAAACTCAATCAATTCGCGCTTGAGTTTTAAAACTAGCTTTATTAGAAAATAATTAGACAATAATTTAAAAATTTCGGGACAAAATTGTGTGTCAACACTCTTTTGGTATACTATATACCTCTTCGTGTTTGATGTGTGATCTACTATTGAACAAATGAATGTTTTAAATTTTATTATTTTAAATGATGTATACCTTTTTGGCATACGCCTTCTTGTATTTGAATTTTAGTATTTTGAATTCAATATACTTTTTTGGTATATCGTACATTCTTTTAGTATATATTTTATTTCAAAGAGAAATTTGTAGTATGACCGATAAGTATACATTATTGGCATACTGCATAAGCAAAATTTCCTATCGTATACTTTTATAGTATACAATATACCTTATTGGCATGCTATTGTATTGAAATTCAACATAATTATATACTCTTGTGGTATACAATGTATTATTATAATAATAATAATAATAATAATAATAATAATAATAATAATAATAAATTTAAAAGGTACATTATATCATTATGCCTTCTCGAGATAAAATTTTATTATGCGTAAAATGGAAAATAAATATCATTCATTTTTTAATCAACTGTATAAAAAAAATAACAATAAAAAATAAAAAGCTATACTATATCAATTTACGTTTATATAAAAAATAAAAGGAATAAGAAAAGTCAATATTGTATACTAACTTAATTTGTTTTCACTAGTATTGAGAAGAAAAAAGGAAAAGTAAATTACCCAAATCTCCTGTTCAATCTATTAGCAACAGCTATAGCAGTGCAACCTCCTCCATATTTCTTCGTAAAATCCTCCTTAATTCCCCTAGTATTGCAATTGAGATATGTGTACCAGCAAATTGTACAATATAAGAATACATTGTTGCCTGCTTTATAACAACACAAAGTTTATAAGCATGGAATATGACAAAAAGAAAAAGTGTATCACAACATAGCATTGCAGAACTGGACACAAGACAACGACACAAAGCAAAGGAAATAACGCCCAAAATTTGAGGGGGAGACTCCATCCTCAATCTCAAGTACCTTAATAGAGGCTCATCTCTCCTGTAATTAGAAGTACTTCGATTTACCATTATTACACTGTATTTAATCTGAACATCAATTGAAATTATAAGAGGAAACAGAAAAAGTATAACATAAGATAGGAATCACAACGAAACGGGAGTTAAAGAGAAAGAGATTACACATACCTATTGGTGTAAAATTGACAGTACGCAAAAGAAATCTCAGTTTAGAGTAGCAAAAAGGTGATTTGCAGAGGAAGTAGGAAAAAGAAATCGGTGAAATTCAGTTTCTGTATAAATCAGTTTTTGAATAAATATTTGCCATAAGAAACCATGTTTGCACGTAGCCTTAAATTTAGGTTTGAAAACTGTATATGTCCGTTTTTTCTCCTTAATTCACTTAGTCTTTCAGTTTTTATGTGAAATTACTCTACAAATTGAAATTGAAATTCACATATACGAAAAGACTATTGTTTAAAACTGAACAAATTTAAATTAATTTCAGATTTTAATTCTAGAATAACGACCAACTCAATTTTCAACTAATTAGTTAACTTTGTCTTAATACAATACATGTGTTATTCTATCATGCTTCGACTTGGCTTAATGTCATGCTTCACTTCCTTGCTTTTAATAATATAATATAGATATAGATATTTTGAACTTGATGTTTTATGTAAGTTCCCTTTCTTGATGTTTTTATGTGTTTTAAATTTTCGTTGTTATCTCAAATCATGTGCCAAATTAACCTCGGTAGTTATCTAATTTTTTATTTTAAATTTATATTATATTTTTTTGATGGTTACCTACGTTGTCAAGTTAACCATTGATCTGTCTAGTTTTTGTCTCTTTATAATTTATCATTTTTTTTCATTTTTTATTTTCAATTTGAAAAGTAACTAACATTTTAAATTTGAAAAACTAACAACTAAAAATGGTTTTAAAAATGTTATATTTTCTAACTAAAATTCAAATAACTAACTTGTCCTAAAAAATTACACATGGCATTTTTCTTGATCTGCCACTTGGCTAATTTTTAGTGGCTACTACATGCCTTTTAATATATATTAGTACCCGCACGATGCGCGAAAAATATCAAGAAAAACTAATTATCATATTTTATAAATCAAATTAGCATATATATAATTTTTCATTATTGCATCTTCAAACACAACTACTCAAAAGTATAGTATCGATAAAAAGCTTGAACCACTAAAGTAAAAGAAAAAAGCGCAGATATAATAAAAGTTAAGGATCAGGTTATACACGGTTACACCAAGAAAACTTAAGAGATTTTCTTTAGAAAAACCAATTAACTGTATACTTACCAACTATGTATTTGTCCATAAGAAAAGTTACAAAGCATTACCGGACGATACACAACTATTTCATTGATTTTCTTTCTAAGATAGAGCTTAAATACGAAGAGTATTAAACTTATAGCCCAATAGGACAAGTGTTTGTAACAAAGTTAAAAATTTGAAATGCATAACAGGAAAATTATTTATATTCTTAATATATGGTTTGTCAAACAAACCATATTTTTAACTTAATATCATTCATAACTTTTCTATCCCCTCATCCAAAATGACATTGAGAGCTGCAAAGGAAATACAATTACTTCACTATAAATTCCGAAAGAATTGAAATTTGCATGCACGGTAAACTAATGTTCCAAAAAATTCCCAAATACCTAGAAAGTAAGCCCTTGTAAGGTTTCTTGGATTTGACAACATATATGAAATTTTGAACTCAACTTACCACCTTGAGCCTGAATAATATTACTCCGTTTATAGAATTTGCTCCTTAATCCAAGTCCCATATTTGCATGGTGTGAAACAGTAATTATCATATACCTCGTCCTCTGAAGCAATCCAAGTGAGAATGGATTGTATGGTCTTCGGCAATGTTGGAAAAAACCGTGTAGAACACGTATCTTTAAGTGTATTGCATCTTGTAATGCATATTTTGCTAATAACTTCAATATCTCTAACTATATTTCAAATTAAATGTTTTAAGATAATTTTAGTACTGAAACTGTAAGGCATTACTGAGAAGAAGATAACAAAAAGCAGGTTGACTTTTTTGTCTAATTGATGGCATACCAAAGCCATTGATTTTAAAAACATATAGGCATATGAAACTTGAGAACATCCATAAAAGTAGTAGCTACTTCTTCCTAAACAAACATAAATTTTTACTATAGTTCACAAATTTTATTTTCTGCATCGTCAACTATTATTAACTTTTTATTTGTATTTTTAAACCCATTAGTAGATGTCAGGTTGGTTAATTTATGAATGTTTACCATGAATTCAAAAACACAACATTAACCAAATTAAATTTAATAAAAAAATTTCAAAAGATAGAAAAAAGGATTGCAAATATTACCTGAGTAGATTCAATCTCGCACAAACCCTACAATTTTTGAAAAACACTTGCAAAAATCAACCAAAAGACAGTTTAGATCTTTCCATGTGAACATAATGGATCGAAAATCTGAATTTGCTAACGGGTGAATAAAGAATATATAAAAAGCAAGGAAAGAAATGGTAAAGGTGAATGTAAGAATCGACTATATGATGAGATTTGAATACACCTTCAAAATCTCACAACTTTTATATTTTGATAACCCAACATTTGTGCATGTATACATATAATTACTTAATGAACTCTAAAATAATATAGCAACATACTGTAGATGAAGAAATACAAACATTGAAAAAGCTAAGTACCTTGTAGACGATGTTTGATATAATTTTGCTTGGTTATTCTTCCTTAGAGATTTTCAATTTGGACTGTCTTCCTGAATCCTAGCACTGATTTTGCTACCCTGCTACCGGAATTTTAACAACTATGTAAAACCGAACTCACTCACACGAGAGAAATAATATTTGGGTGAAAACTCTTGCTTTCATTGAGGGGGGAGTCCCCTATTTATACAAAAGAAACCTAGAGAAAACCTAACCCTAAACCTAACTTAGGGACCAAGTAAACCTAACGGGCTTGGCCCACTATACAATTTACATAACTAATCTATTTACCATAATCTATTTACAATACCCCCCCTCAAGCTGGAGCGTGAGGGTTCCTTATGCCCAACTTGTTAAGGAAGAATTCGAACTGGGCGCGTCCCAGCGCCTTCGTAAAAATATCAGCAAGTTGCGTGGTCGTAGGCACATAGCTGGGACGAATGACTCCTCCGATGATTTCATTCCGAACAAAATGACAGTCGACTTCGATATGTTTAGTGCGTTCGTGAAAGACTGGATTCCGAGCAATATGTAACGCAGCTTGACTGTCACACTTCAAATTTATCGGAGAGTCGTGATCAATTCCAAGGTTCCATAAAATCCTTTCAACCACTTCAATTCACACACAGTCATCGCCATCGATCTATATTCTGCCTCAGCGGAGGACCTCGACACGATCTGTTGCTTCTTCGTTCTCCAAGATATCGGTGAGTCCCCTAACGACACATACCAACCTGTTAACGATCGACGTGTCAACGGACAGCCTGCCCAATCAGAGTCACACCACCCGTGCAATCTCAGATCACACTGAGAATGAAATACAATGCCTTGTCCCGGACAGCCTTTCAAATATCGAACAACCCTGAGTGCCGCTTCCATATGCTCAATACGGGGACTCTGCATGAATTTCGACAACACATGCACACTATAGGACAAATCCGGTCGTGTAAAACACAAGTAAATCAATCTTCCAACCAGTCGCCGATAGCGTTCAGGATCTTTGATAAAACGACCAGTCGCAAGTGCCAAGCGATGGTTTTGTTCTATCTGTGTACCAACCGGTTTTGCCCCCAACAAGCCTGTTTCCGATATGATATCCAATGCATACTTCCTCTGACACAGGAAGATTCCTTTCGGAGCCCTTGCCACTTCAACTCCCAAGAAGTATTTCAAGGCACCTAAATCCTTCATATGGAAACATTTCGAGAGATATAACTTAAAAATTCGAATTGCCTTCGAATCATTACCAGATATAATCAGATCATCCACATAAACAAGCACATTTAAATGCACATTTCCCTTCTTCATCGTAAATAATGAGTAATCCGAATATGATTACCGAAACCCATATTTCTTAAGTGCAGCAGACAACTTCGCAAACCAACATCGGGGAGCTTGTTTTAATCCATACAATGATTTTCGAAGGCGACACACAGCTCCTCTCCCCGTCATGTGATGTCCTGGAGGCAATTTCATATATACTTCCTCGTGAAGATCACCATGCAAAAATGCATTGTGCACATCCATCTGATGCAATTCCCAATTTTTGGCAGCTGCTACGGCCAGAAAAACTCGGACAGTCACCATCTTTGCAACCGGTGCAAATGTCTCCGTATAATCAACCCCTTCGATTTGGTGATTTCCAAAAATCACCAATCTTGCTTTGTACCTTTCAATAGTTCCATCCGAGTTGTACTTTATCTTGTATACCCATCGACATCCGAGGGCCTTCTTCCCGGTAGGCAAGCGAACTATCTCCCAGGTTCTGTTCGCTTCCAATGCCTTCAATTCTTCCCCCATGGCTGTTCTCCGTTTGTCACTTTTTACCGCCTCCGAATAGGAGGTAGGCTCATGTCCTTGCGTTATAGCTGCAAGAAAACTCACATGTTTCGAAGAGAAATTATCACAATTGACATAGTGTGCTAGAGGATAGGGCTTACCAGAGGGTTGTTGAGAAACAGATGAACAAGCAGACTTTCGAACACAGGACGATACCCGGTGACTCATCTTTTGGACCGTATTAGTAACAAAGTCTCTCAGCAAGATATTCTCTTTCTTAGTTCGTTTTCCCCGACCCAACTATTCGGGTTCAACTTCGGGAACAACCTCAGGTTCAGCTTCCGGAGTCACCACTTCGGGTTCAATCACCGGAGTCACGACTTCGGGTTCAACACCCCCCCTTCCTTGCACACTCTCCTCTTCCTCCTCCAATGCAACGGTGACAGAAGTCGTATCTTGTGTCCGTTTTTCGGCATCAGTCTCCTTGGAGGCGAATGGAAATTCCTTTTCGTAAAACACCACATCCCTCGAGAACACAAACTCCTTTGTCTCCAAATCATACATTTTCCACGCTTTCTTCCCATTTGGATAACCCAAAAACACACATCGACGACTCCTACTTTCAAACTTGTCACTTGTTCGTCCTTGATTGCGAGCATAACATAAGCAACCGAACACCCTCAAATGATCATAATTCGGTGTCACACCCATCAAGATATCGTAAGGTGTCTTCCCATTCAACAACTTAGTGGGTGTCCGGTTAATCAAATAACATGCCGTCATCACACATTCTCCCCAGAAGTCAATCGGTAAATTAGCTTGAAAACGTAGCGCCCGTGCCACGTTTAAGATATGTCTATGTTTTCGTTCAACTCTACCGTTTTGCTGGGGTGTCCCCACACACGAAGTTTGGAACAAGATCCCTTGTTCGAGAAAATACCCTTTCAGATTTACAAATTCGGTTCCATTATCACTCCGAACGCACTTAACCCGTTTATTGAATTGTCTCTCCACCATTGCAAAGAAACCCTTCAATTTTTGTCCGACCTCTTTCTTATCAACTAACAGGAACACCCATACTCCTCGTGAACAATCATCAACAACAGTAAAAAAATATGATGCACCACACGAAGACTCAGTTCTATAAGGACCCCACAAGTCACAGTTAACTAAATCAAAAGGTTCAGCAGCTTTATTATTACTCGAAGGAAATACATTTTTAGTTTGTTTTGCCCTAAGGCATACATCACATGCTTTTTCTTCTAAGCTACCTTTCCCACTATCTTCTAAGACTGAAAGAGATTTTGTCACTTGCATCGAAGGATGTCTTAACCTTTGATGCCATAAGTCTACCACATCAACCTTCACAGCTTTCACCACGGGTATCGTCCGAAAGTAGTAGAGTCCGTTCTTTTGTTCACCCACTCCAATCAACTTCCCCGTAGCCCGGTCCTGCATAACACACAAATCATTAGTGAAATTTACATTGCAACCAACTTGATTAATTAATTGAGACACAGAAATCAAGTTGCAAGTCATTTCGGGCACATATAACACTCCGTGAAGAACCATGTCTTCGTTAAATCTGATGGATCCTTCCTGAGTCGCCATCGTACTGCTTCCGTTCGGTAAACCTACCGGATACTTTGGTATTGTTCGTAAATTCTCTAAAATACTTATCTGACCGGTCATGTGATTTGACGCCCCCGTGTCAATAATCCACGAAGGATGAGTTTTCTTACCGATCGATGGTTCACTTGTGCTTGCCTTCTCCTTTTTCAGCAAATCGAACAGCATTTGCAACTGATCACCTGTTATTCCGGACAGGTTAGTCTGTCCGGGCACACTCATGTGTCCGTTTTCTCCATTCTCGAGCTCAGCTTGAACAGCATTTGCTCGATTATTGCCACGTCCCCGACCAGCATTTGAACCAAACGGTTGATGTCCACGACCTCTTCCACCTTTGTTACCTTCAGCTCTTCCTCTACCACGTCCTCCATTCGAAGTGCCTTGCTTCGGATAATGCACCCACCCCTCCGGATAGCCAATGACTTCATAGCAGCATTCCGGAGGAAGTCCTCCTCGATCACACAAGTGACACTCCTTATAGCCTGTCTTCGGCGGTTGTGATCGTTGTGCAGCAAACGCCGTCACCTCCCCTTGTTCTTCCTGAGTTCGTGCCATCCCTTTGACCCATTTATCTTGGATTACCTTTTGGTAGACTTGATTCATCGATGGCAACGGCTCTTGAGCCAAGAGATTGGAACGGACAGTTCCATAAAGACTTTCATCCAGGCCCATAAGGAATAAGTGAACTCTATCTTCTTCCCTTTTCTTCTCCAGTGCAACCGTTAGATTGCAAGTGCAGTTTCCACACGAGCAAGTTGGAAACTTATCACAATTTCCTAGTTCTTCCCACAACATAAGCTAGTTTTCCATAGTAAGCAGCAACAGTTAATCCCTTTTGCTTACAACCGGCCAAAGCCGCTTTTAATTCCTGAATCCGAGGTCCGTTTCCCACGGAGAAACGTTCTCGAATACTCTCCCACAAATCTTTCGCTACTTCCATGTGCGATATGGTGGTCCGAAGAGTAGGCTCGATCGAATTCCTAATCCATGACACTAGAAGAGAATTGATAGTCCACCAATCCTCATAATCAATCGACTTTTCATCGGGCATCTTGATCGATCCGTCAACAAAACCAAACTTCTTTCTTGCACGCAGCGCCGTTCTAACCGACCGCGCCCATTCCTCATAGTTTTCACTGGTCAACTGTACCTGTGTGATAATCAAACCAGGATTATCATTCGAAGTGATATCGTACGGAGAGATTGTCTTCCGTACGGCTGCAACATCACCTTTTGGAGCCTCCATTACTTTTCTACTTGAAGAGTTTCACGATGGCTCTGATACCATGTAAAACCGAACACACTCACACAAGAGAAATAATATTTGGGTGAAAACTCTTGCTTTCATTGATGGGGGGAGTCCCCTATTTATACAAAAGAAACCTAGAGAAAACCTAACCCTAAACCTAACTTAGGGACCAAGTAAACCTAACGGGCTTGGCCCACTATACAATTTACATAACTAATCTATTTACCATAATCTATTTACAATAAACTAAGAACATTATCAACAATAAAAAAGTATTGATAGTAATCTTATAAAATTCTATCACCATCTATATACATAAAAAACAAAAACAAAAAATGTATATACCTTGATTTTGTGAACTAAAAAACAAAAAAGATAAAAGGAAAACTATATCCCTTCCATCCAAAACATCCGAGAAGACCTCAAAAAGTGATTCGTACATTGAGATTTTTGTTTTAAAAATGAATGGAAATGGGAAACAAAATGATCTACCTATGATGGGACGGTAAGATTTACTATATATATTCTAGTATCAGTAGAAGTTATCTCATTACTTCAAAATCAAAAGTTAACCGAACAAATTCAAAATTCAAAATAGGTTTATGTATATTTTCTCATCAATTTAAAAAAACAAATAAAAGAAACAAACCAACGTTTGAGAACTTTTAGGGTGAGCAAACTGCTTAATAGTGCAACTGAAGAAATTTATTCTCCAATTCTAAAGTTTTACCATACGGTTAAAATTAAATGTGGAGATTTATTTAAAAAAAAACTACTGATTTTACAACTCCCACGTCTCCTATTTGAATGGCTTAAATTGTGTTATTAGCGTTTTTTTTTTTTTGTAATTAAAATAGAATCATTAATATTTAAATCACATACATTCAAAAATCATGTCAGATAATAAGAATAGGATATATTCTTTAGCGTTGAAAATGAAGGTATATGTGTAAAAATAAGATGTATGATCCTCACCCTAAACTATCTATGTAAGCTTGTTACTTCGGGAATTATTTTTTGGTAAAATTCAATAAATAAATTTACAATATATCTATGCTGAGATATATAATCGTGTTGCCATAAAATTCCGTAAGTGGATTGGTTATCCTTTAATTTAAATTCATAATTTTTTTAATTTTACATTCAAACACCAACTATATTGGCTATGTATAAGTTCAAATTTTTTACTACACCTAACTAAAAAATAATTTATTTACCTAAAATTTTCAAGTGGCTTCCTGATACTTTGACACTTGGCTAGTTTCTATTGGCTTACTACCCTCCTTATAATATAACTAGTATAGCACCCGCGCGATGCACGGTCAATAATAAATAAAATTAGTCACAAAAAATGTATTTTTTATTTGAGCACATTAAATCTTGATATTTTAACAAATTCGATCCGAACGGTATTTTTTTGAAATTAGATTTGAACTATCATTTTGTTACTCTCAAATGTATTCAAGAACAAATTTTTATGATTTAAAGAGAATAAACCGAGTCAGAATGACACAATAGGATTTGATAATAATTTTTTTTTAGATTGTAGAGTTAGTAAATAGCAGTTGTTATTCAGCTTATAACTGCAATAATTTAAAGGGATTTTTACACAAATATACAAATTTTCATCCTTAATTACAAAAAAATAGCAAGATTTTTCAAATTACAAGGTATAGCAATATTTTCACTAACACAATTCAAATCATATTTCTCCAAACAAAACCTAACTTCAATCCCTACCCCCAAAATCCTTCAAAACTCCCCGCCCCCCATACCCCAAAACCACTGCCTCCCCTTAAACCCACCTCCAACCGCCATTTTCAACCCGCAACTCCACCCCCACACCACCCGTTACCATCGCCGGCTGACGTCATCAGATTGGGAAATAGAGGCAGCAGATCGAAGAAGATGGGGGACCAACAGATAAATGACAAAAGAACGAGGCACTGGGATCGGGAGGAAGACGAGCGTGTCGCCACCCCCTGAACCGGAAATCGCAGCAACAGTAGCCCTGACAGCGGCGAATAGCAGCAGAGTCGACGGAGGAAACTTGGATTTCTGGACGAAACTCCGGTGGGTTTCGCCGGAGTTGCTGCAACTATGTCTCCTCTTTATTTTCTTTTATTGTTTCAATAACAAATGACAGAAACAAACAAGGAACAAAAAAACGATTATTACTGCTACTATGATTTTGCTCGTGGATCTGTTTCCTCGATTCTGGGTGCTGTTATTGGATATCCATAGTATATGCTGACTTTGTTTTCTTTATTTCTGGGTTTAATATCGTGTTATTTTTTCCATTTGAGCAACTGAAACATCGTTGAAACAATTTGAAATAGCGGTTAAAACATTGTGAAACGACGTTGAAACAATATGATACAATAAAACATTGTTAAAACAACTGTTGAAACAATATGATATAGTCCGAAACGGCTTTGAAACATTATGATACAATCTGAAACGACATTGAAACAGTATGATACGGTCGGAGACGACATCGAAACAATTTGAAATAATTGTTGAAACAGTCCGATACGGTCTAAAACGGGAGTTGATACAGTTTAAAACAGTATGATACAGTCTGAAACGGAGTTGATACAGTTTGAACCGGGACTTGATACAGTTTAAAACAGTCTGATACAGTATGAAAACAGAGGTGATACAGTCTGAAACGGGAGTTGATATGGTGCTGCAGAAACAGTTGATACAGTGCTGTAGAAACAGTTTGATACGGTGCAGAAACAGTTTGATACGGTGCTGAAACGATTACATACAACGAGATACGGTGAGATGCAACGAGATACATTGAGGATGGGATGGGAAAAAGTGAAATTGGGGTAAATGGAAGGAGTATAAGTGAAATTGGGGAAATAATGGGAGTAAAAGTGAAATAGGAGAAAATGGGAGGAGCAAAAGTGATAGTGGGGAAAATAGAAGGAAGAATGTAAGGGTTTGGTATGTTATGGGAAAATATTGCTATGTTTTTGCTATATTTGTAATTATCTTGTGTTTTCCTCTTTATAGGGTAATTTTACTAAAATGTTGCTATGTTTGGTAATTAAGCTCTAAAACTTGTACTTTTATGTAAAAAATCCTAATTTAAATAATTGTCTTGTATGTATTCCTAAATGTATATGTTTCAATTGCATCCAATATCTTTCCTTACAATATCAGGCTGCATCTATGAACCAAAACACATAATTAATATTTTAAAAATACTTATAAAAAATAATAAAAATAAAGACATGCATACAATTGCAAATAATCATATAAGTTAGTATTCTAAAGTGAAGCCAAAAGAAAGAAACAATACCAAAAATCGAGGGGTTCATGTATAAGAGATTAGAGAATATGGTACTTCATGCCAACTTATATTTCGTTTAAATTTAAATTTGTAAAGAAACTCTAAAAATTTGAAAAGAGAGAATTATAATATTGTATTTATCATATCCATAATCTATTTATTAGTAGTTAGAAAGAAATATTCGAAACAGAAAATAAGAGCTGTTCACAAAAAAGTAAAAATTTAATAGAGCCCAAGTATGAAGATCCACATTGTTCGTTATTGCTATTTTATTTTTTTACGTTTAACCTTTTCCCACACATTTTTACTCTTTTATATCTTTTATCTTATTTTGTCTCTTTACTTTTTCTTCACAAAATAACTCAAGATTTTATGAAAGTTAACTTACCTTTATCCTTAAATTTCAAATAAAATGGTGAGTTTTAATTGTAGTTATTGAAATATACTACTTCAACGTATTTTTTTTTTTTAAATTTTATCCATTTAAATTTCAGTTTTATTGTGTTATCAACACTATGACTTAAATAATTCAAAAAAAATTATTTAACCCAATTGCAAATATGTCTTATCATATGATCTCTAAAATTGCACATACCTTTCAGAAATCATAAACCTTCTATTCAATGGAACCTTCTTTTCCATTTCAAATGGTATAACTAATAACTAATTTTTGTCTTAAATTTGCCAAATAGCATTTTTACCTTTTCCCAATATTTTTACTCTTTTATATCTTTTATCTTATTTTGTCTCTTTACTTTTCTTCACAAAAATAACTCAAGATTTTATGAAAGTTAGTTTACCTTTATCCTTTAATTTCAAATAAAAGGGTGAGTTTTAATTATAGTTATTGAAATAGACTACTTGTACGTATTTTTATTTTTTTTTGCTTAATCCATTAAAATTTCAATTTTATTGTGTTATCAACACTATGACTTTAATAATTCAAAAAAATTATTTAACCCAATTGCAAATATGTCTTATTATATGATCTCTAAAATTGCAACTACCTTTAAGAAATCATTAACCTTCTATTCAATGGAACTTTCTTTTCCATTTTAAATAATATAGTAACTAATAACTATTTTTTGTCAAAAATTTGCCAAATGGTATTTTTCTAGGCTACCACTTGACTACTTTTTATAAGCTACTATATTTTATATATATATATATATATATATATATATATATATATATATATATATAGAGAGAGAGAGAGAGAGAGAGAGAGAGAGAGATAGATGGAGTTCTTTTTTTCGTGTGAACCTTTATTACCCTTAAATCCTTCGCTCGAAATTACGTGCTTAACAATGAGCATAAACTGATCAATTATTGAATTTTTACTTTCACAACAAAATATAAGTGAATAGTTATTTAGTTTTAATGTTGTAAACCAATGACATGAAAAATTCAGGATTATCCACTAATAACCAAACAACCAACCTTTTCTGTTGATACAGTACTTTTTAGCCATGGAGGAAAAATATTCTATGTTATTTTCTACCGGCTCCCGATGACTACAAAATCAAATTACTCTTAGTAGTTGTAATGTGGTAAATTCATTTATTTTCTTCATTCATCTTTCAAGTGATTATGCTACATTCTCTTGGTTACATGTAACTCATAAAACCGCATCATTACACGCAATTCAAATTATGATAAAATTATTAAAAGAATTTTTTTGCTTTAACACTTAAGTCTCATTAACGTATTTAATCTACACTAAATATGACGTAATCTAATGTTGGATCTATTACAAAAGTGTCTCATTTTTGTAATATATATCTTTCTTTCAACTCTGTAAATATTTTCGTCTATAGTCAAATGTACTCCACTCCCATAATAGACTTGAGTTTAGCATACTTTTTTTCCTTTTTGCAATTAAAGGGTATTGTTGTTACCCTGTAAGCACATGATCAAAAACTCAAAAATATCGAATTAAAGATTATCAATAAAAATAGGAGAAAGTTAGTAAATTAAGTTACTGTTTGTTTTACCTAAATAAATAGATATGCGTTGTATATCTTTGTATGAGAATCAAGAAGATTTGAAACTAACATAAAACATATTTATAAAATTTAAAAAAAAAAAACATAAGAAAAACAAAAGGAAGATTCGAATTATTGGAATCATGCAAAAATACCACCGGTCGTGAAGACCCATTTCTTATTTCAGTCACATCGAAATTTATACAAGTCATTCAACGTGGTCGTGCTTTATTTCATCAATTTTCTATCCAATCTGCAGTATTAACAAAGAAAAGAGTTAATACTTAATATATTAAATAATTTTTAACGTCCAATTTGTGATAAGCAGAAATAACTACACCAATATTTACAGTAAAGGCTATCCAAACTTGCACTATCATAATTCAAGAATTCACACAAATAAACACAAAATATGATGCAAAACAAATAAATAGAAACTATTCAGCACAATCAAAAGAAAAAAAGGGGCAAAAATGAAATACTTGTATTTCCCAAAAATGTATCAGATTTTACAATTAAATTTATATTTAGTTGAGTCTAAGGCGACCGTTTTATATCTCAATTCGATCGGTTGACAGGCAGTTTATGTTGATGAACAATCGATCTCTAGCGATTCAATTCGAAGACAATGCAAGTATCGATTTCAAATGTGCAGATTCGATGTCAAATGCGAATAAACGATTCGAAGGCAAGTATGAACAGGTAAAGTCGAAGTAAATGACAACTTAATAACCTACGATGGGATGATTCCGTCCAAGTTTCTTGTCGAAGATAAATTACGATATCGATCCCGTTTAAAGTTAAATGCCTAATCTTTAATCAAGTACGATGATGATGATAGATACGATGATGAGCGAATGTAATATGAGTATATTCAACCAAGTAAAATGATCGTAAAGCGATGTTAGCAATATGTGCAATTTATAATGAATAAATTGGTGAACTATCTTATGTGGTCAAAATAACGATAACAAGTTGATGAGATCGAACGCAGTAAACAATGAATAATATAAGTGGCAAGTAAGACAAGCAGTGATTAAAACGAGCAAACGATGAATAGATAGTTAAAGCGATAAAAGCTTATTGTATTGAAGAATCGGAGGATGGTGCTTCAATGAAAGAGATGAATCTTCTTCCACGTTTGAACCAAGCCGCGACTGAATTTAATACAAAGGTTGCTTTGATAATGACAATAATTTGTAGTGTGATGAGAGAACAAAAATGAAAAGACTTGTATAGCTGAAGATTGAAAGTAATATTTGCGCAGATGGACGTATCCCAAATGAGAGCATGAAGTCCTATTTATAGGTTGAAATGATGAAGAATTCCAACCCTAGAAGAATTCCACTCTAGAAGAATTCCACTCTGCCACGTTTCTCTTCCAATAGTTGCATATCTTCACCCACTTCCGCCGAATCCACTAAATCCGTTCCGATAAACTTGAGATGAGGACAAGCTGCGTTATCCATTGGAGCACTGCCTTCGAAATTACCCGATCACAACAGCACATAACCTAACCAAATTAATACCAACTAGAATTAATGTAGATACAAAGTCAAGCAAAAGTTCATACAACAATTTCCAACCGGTCAAAAAGACAAAAAACAAAAAGAATTGTTTCTAAAATAAAAATTAGCACCCTCTTAAATTCCAAACAAAAGTTTGTTATATTTGCGTATATATTGAAGAACCAATAAAATACTTCAATTCTGTTTTTGAAATGCATAGCCAGCTTTTCGTTTCTCCAAGAATCTGGTAAGTGAAGCTCGTCTGGTAATTGGTAAATCTGTAAAACAAAAGAAAAAAGAAAAAATCCCATTAGTCTTCTTCAACAATCACTAAAAACAGAAATAAAGGACCAAAGTATATTACCTGAAACAATTGGATGAGAAGGCATTTGAGACTGAAGAGGACGTTCTTTAATCAAAGTGTTCCCAAAACTAGATTCCGCCGGCTGTCCATTATTGGTAGCCATAAGCATGATTTCCTTAGCTTTATCTGCTGGAAAATCATTGAACACAATAACTTGTCCTCCATAGAATATTGTCAACTGTGCCTTCTCTGGTACTTCCGCTTGTAGAGTCGCCGGTGGCTTACCTGAAAGGAGCAGCAGAAGTCGCCAGTGGGATTGAAGAGGTTTTGGGAAGGGGGTGTTTTTTTGCTAAGGTTGGAAAAGAGTTTTGAGTGGTGGGACGGGGTTTTTACTGAAGAAAGAGAAAGAGTTGTGTACTTTGATATAGAGCAGCAAGTAAATTTCCTCGCCAAGCAATCAGATGGTTTTTTTAAAATTGAGCGAGGCCAGTCCCTCGCTGAGTAACCAACTTTTTGTAAAATTTTTTTCTTTTTTTAAATTTCAACAAAGGAAAGAAAGAGCGTAGCTAAGGCTGTCCCTTGCTAGGTGTTCAGAGAAGGATCCCTCGCTACCTATTTCCTAGGTACTTGAACGTTTTCTAGTACTGTACCTACAAATTGTTTTGGTGTTTGAACCTACATATTCAGATTGATGCTTCTATATTTGTTCGTCACTCCGCCTAAACTTTTCTATTGAATATATCCAACCCAACATACTCATTTTCTTTGGTCCTCGTCTTGCCAAGACGTAACTGATTCATGTTCTTATCATGTATATGGTGATCCATTTAGTCTATGAAACACACTGATTCGAACTTATTGAGCATTGGTTTTGAAGAATGACAAACGAGAAGGACTCAGTGGTTTCGGAGGAGAACCTAGTCCTTGAATAGAAGGGCACGACTGGTCAAAAAGATCCGAGGGTTGCAAATCCATGCGGAACTAGGAGTAGTGGCGCGTGAATGAATATGCATCCTATTCAGACTAAAAGAGGCGGTGCCCAGGCTGTGTCTTCGAAGTATGAATAGGAGTTAGACTTCAATAAGGAAAAGAGTTACAAGGAATCCTGTCTTACCATAATTATAAGGATTCCTTGTGAGACTCAACTAGGGTTGCAAAGCCCATATAAATACAAATAGTTGATATAGCTGAAATTAGTTATTCACAAACTGAGAGTTGAGAGCATACAAAGGCGATCTAGCAGCTTTCTACGTGACATAACTGAAGAAGACAACTGGTGTACTTGAGTTGATCGAGTCTAGATATTCTGTTTAGGTTCTTTGCTTTGTAAGTTGTCTTATTGTGAATGATCATTGTTTTTACCTATTGGCTTATGCATATGTATTAGGTAAACTTTCGAGAGATTACTTTGTAAAGCTAGAGTTTAGCTTTGTTTAGTGATTAGGGTCTAGAGTGTAGCCCCTTGGTTACAGAGTCTTGTAATCAGAAACTTGCTCTTTGTGTTAGTGGATTGAGTTCTAAAATCCCAGAGTGTGGGTCATGGTTTTTCTCCCTTGAGCAAGGAGTTTTCCACGTAAAATCCTTGTATCCCGTGTGTGTGTGTGATTGGTGTGTATTGTGGTGGTAGGGTTGTAAAATTGCAGAAGCAAGAACAGAGTTCTTGACTCAGGAGAATCGAGTTCTTGAAGAGTTAAAATCGGTGGACACTATTCAATCCCCCCCCCCTTCTAGTGTCCTTAGGAGGTGCATATATTATAACAGAACTATTGAAAATGAAGAAGAAAAGTGCAGACTCTAAGAAATCCAAGAATGAAGAATCTCTGAACAAATTCTGCGATTACAATGGGGAAGAAGGGTGTGAGTAGGAGAGAAAATCTACTAAGTAGTTACAATCAATGAATGAATCATTTTTCCACAATTCCCAGCTTATATGCTAAGCTATAGCCTAACTATCATAACTGCTTTTCGAACCCGCGTGTATTTATCAAATTGTCCTTCGAGCCTAACTGCCTCAACTAACTTTTGAATTCCTTTCGTATTTGTTTTTCTCCTTTAATTTTTAATAATCTACATTCCTAATTACTAATCAGCTCATAACAGTCTATACTGTAATTTCTTTATAATAATCTTATTTAGAACGACCAGACAATCCAGGACACTTCAGATCTCTAATATTAGTTGACGAAGAAGTAACACCATTTTAAATTGCAGTATTATATTCTTTACTTATTTATACTGCATTTTTCAATGACATCATTGTTGGTAAATTCTTTAAGATGGGGTGGGGATCCAAATAGTTCAGTTAGTATTTTGTTAGAGTCCTTGACTCAGGAGAATCGAGTTCTTGAAGAGT
Organism: Petunia x hybrida; assembly: GCA_037355625.1. NCBI lineage: Eukaryota > Viridiplantae > Streptophyta > Magnoliopsida > Solanales > Solanaceae > Petunia > Petunia x hybrida. The sequence goes on along the minus strand of JBBBVM010001177.1, from coordinate 512,676 downwards.
AAAAATCGGTGGACAGTATTCAATTACCCCTTCTAGTGTCCTTAGGAGGTGCATATATTATAACAAGTGGTATCAGAGTTGGTCTTCTCGTGTTAGGTTAACACCTTGAGAAGGATCAGAATCATGAGTACACCACCTACCATTACTGAAGGACAATCAATTTAGAGGCCCCCACAGTTCAATGGGCAGTACTATGCTTGGTGGAAGAACAGGATGGAAAATTATATATGTGCTGAAGACTATCAACTATGGCTGATGGTATCTGAAGGAAACCTGATCCCCACTAAAATAGTTGGTGAAGGAGCGACTGCCAAACAAGAACCTAAATTGAAAGGGGAGTTCAATGACGCAGATTATAAGATGATTGAAAAGAATCACAAAGCCAAACATCTGGCAATTTGTGGTCTTGGTCCTGAGGAGTTTAACAGAGTATCATCTTACAAGACTGCCAAGGAAATCTGGGATGCCCTGCAGGTTGCGCATGAAGGAACCACTGAAGTGAAGGACTCAAAGAGAAGAATGCTGAAGAGACAATTCAAGTTGTTCTCTATGGGAGAGAAGGAATCAATCCAGGATATGATGACCAGATTGACCATTATTACTAATGAGATGACATCCCTGGATATGGAGTTACCAGAAGTAGAGATGGTAGATAAGATTCTAAATGTGCTTCCTGAAGCTTAGGAACCCAAGATGACTGCCATCATTGAGTCTAAATCTCTAAGATCCATTAAACTTGAAGAACTGGTTGGTAGCCTGAAAACTCATGAGATGATGAAAGACTCAAAAGCTAAACTAGCTCTCAAGAAGGACAAGACCCTTGCACTTGAAGCAACTGAGGAAACTGATGAGTATGTTGATCTACAATCAGTTGAAGTAGTAATGGTTAGTGCTTTGAGACAGAAGCTTAATTTGGGGAGGTTTAAAGGCTTTAAAAGAAGTGGCCAGGAAAACTCTGGAAGGAAGAACATAGTCGACAGTCCTGACTAATCAGGATGCCTTAAGTGCTTCAAGAAGGATCACGCCGTTATGGATTGTCCTATGTGGGAAGCAGAATTGATGAAAAACAGAGCATCTAAGAAAAAGGAAAAGGAGACGTCAAAGGAGAATGACAAATATAAGAAGAAGACAAGACGACCTCCAAACTTTAGAGCAGAAAGAAGGAAAAGAAAGGAAGCTTTCTATGCTACATGGGGACCAACTGACAGTGAATCTGATCATGATAAGGAGTCTGGAGATGAATCACCACTAGCACTGATGGGATTGACAGGCAGCAGTTTAGATGAAGAAGACCCTCGGGAGTTCAGAGGAGGAAGAGATCCTTCAAAGCCACCCGTGTTCAACGGAACTAACTACAAGTGGTGAAAGAAACAGATGAAGAACTTCCTGCAAGTAACAGATTACAGTCTCTGGTTGATTGTAAAGAGAGGACCTTACATTCCTTTGAAGAGAGCAGCCAACGGAGTTCTGGTGCCAAAGAAGATAGAAGAACTAGATCCTCAAGATCTAGACTGGCTACAGGCGAATTCCAAAGCTGAACTGTACCTGAGAAGAGGGCTGACTAATGATGTGTTAGCAAGGATACTTGAATACAAGTCTGCTAAGGAAGTGTGGGAAAAGCTGAAGGAGTTGTACACAGGTGACGACTAGAAGAAGGACTCTGCCCTTATGGCTACTGATGGAGCTGAAGCTGCACATTTAGCAGAGGTATGTCCATCTGATCTTAAGAAAAATCTACACACATAGTCTACTGAAAATTTGATTCTAATCACAGCCACTTTGATTGAGGGTTATGAAAAAGAGAAAAAAAATAAATTAACTGAAGAGTTAAGTGATCTCAGAACAAAGCACAAGAGTCTTCAAGAACAAAACATTGAACTGGAAGAAATCAATGCTATCTTAAAAGGGCAGACTCTTGTGTCAAACTCTAAAATCACTGAACTGGAATTGGAACTTAATCAGTGAAGAGAGAGTCTGAATGGTAAGCAAGTTATAAGTGAAGTTCAAACTTTTCTTGAAAATGAACTTAGAAGAGCTAATGAGATTTTGTATCAGGAAACTGAAAAGAACAGGATTTTAAATCAAAAGGTTGAAAAATCCGAATTTGAGCTTACCAGATTAACAAAATGGAATAAATCATCTGAGGCAATGAACTGGATTCTTGAAAATCAAAACAAGGGAAAACAAGGGCTAGGATTCAAGAAACTGCTGCCTCCATATAATCCTAAAAGCAAGTATGTAGGATTTCCTTACAATATGTTGTGTACCTTTTGTGGTGAAACCGAACACTACAAACAAAGGTGCATGAATTCAAGCAAGGCAAAGACCAAGAATAAAAGAAGTGTTCTACCTAAATGGGCTAGACAGGATTTGATTTATCCATTCTTTCATAAGAAGGGACCTAAGCTTGTCTGGGTTCCTAAAGCTAACCCTTAATTTGTTTTGCAGGCTGGAGTGAAGGAGAACAATCCAAGCTGGATTCTTGATAGCGGTTGTTCGAGGCACATGACAGGAGATAGAAGAAACTTTCTCTCACTCGCAGCATTTCAAGGAGGCAGTGTGGCCTTCGGAGGAGGAAAAGGTGGTCAAATCGTAGGAATTGGAAAGATTGGGAGAACTCTGGATCACGCAATTGAAAACGTTTATTGTGTCGATGGTCTCAGACACAACCTGCTGAGCATCTCACAACTGTGTGATAGAGGAAATGAAGTGAGTTTCTCCTCTGTAGGATGTATTGTGAAGAATCTACAGAGTGGAGAAATTGTTATGGAAGGGAAAAGGGTGAACAATGTATACAAAACATCGCTGAAGTTACTGCCTGAAATCAACTTAACATGTTTGAATGTGCAAGAAAGTGACTCTCAGCTGTGGCACAAAAGAATTGGTCATGCAAGTCTCTCACAACTGAATAAGCTTGTATCTAAGGAGCTGGTTCGTGGACTGCCAAGCAAGAAATTTGAGAATATAAAAATGTGTGATGCTTGTGTAAGGGGGAAGCATTTGAGATCATCCTTCAAGTCAAAGAAAGTGGTAAGTACATCAAAACCACTGGAATTGTTACATATGGATCTGCGTGGACCCATGAGAGTCAGGAGCAGAGGAGGAAAGAAGTTCGTGTTCGTAATTGTTGATGACTACTCTAGGTACACATGGACCTTGTTCCTGGCATCTAAAGATGAAGCCTTTGACATCTTCAAAGACTGGGCTGGTGTTGTGCAGAAAAGGTTAAGCCTAGAACTTATCAGTATTAAATCTGATCATGGAATGGAGTTTGAAAACTCAAAATTCTCTGAGTATTGTGCAAAGTATGACATTGGTCATAATTTCTCTGTAACAAGAACTCCACAGCAAAATGGAGTGGTTGAAAGGAAGAACAGGTCCCTGGAAGATATGGCAAGGACTATGCTGTTGTCAAGTGGGCTTGCAAGGAACTTTTGGGCTGAAGCAATAAAAACTGCATGCTATTTACTAAACAGATGTTCCATCAGAGCCATTCTTGACAAGACCCCATATGAGCTACTCAGAGGAAGAAAACCAAATATTGCACACCTGAAACCCTTTGGTTGTAAATGCTTTGTCCACAACAACGGCAAGGAATCATTGGGGAAGTTTGATGCTAGAAGTGATGAGGCAATATTTCTTGGTTACTCCACTCAAAGCAAAGCATACAAAGTGTTTAACAAAGAACACAAACAGTTGAGGAAAGTATGCATGTGGTATTTGATGAATCCGATAAGGCATTGGGGGAAACTGAGGCAGATGATCAAGTGATTGGTCTCAGTCGAGAAGATGATGTAGGTGAATTTGAAGACTCTGAAGACAAAGAGACATTAGGTGAGAATTCAACCTCACGAGAACAAGGAGTCAATATGATAGGGGGAACATTAGATGAAGTCGATGATCCAGCAAGTCAGGAAGAACCTACCCAAGATGATGCTGAAGGTTCTTCCCGTCATATTCAACTCAGGCCATGGAAACACCAAAGTTCTCACCCCTTGGAGAATGTCTTATCGGAACTGGACTGTGGAATCATGACAAGGTCGGCCTTAAAGAACTTATGTGCATTCTTTGCATTCCTCTCATCTCTGGAACCAAAGAATGTAAAAGAAGCTCTGGAAGATCCAGATTGGATCCTAGCCATGCATGATGAACTTCATCAGTTTGAGAGAAGCAAAGTGTGGCACCTGGTTCCTAAGCCGAAGGACAGATTAATAATTGGAACAAAATGGGTGTTCAGAAACAAACTAGATGAGCATGGTATAGTGACAAGGAACAAGGCAAGGCTAGTAGTTCAAGGATACAGTCAGGAAGAAGGAATCGACTATGATGAAACTTTTGCACCAGTGGCAAGAATGGAGGCTATTAGAATATTGATTGCTTTTGCTACATACATGGAGTTCACACCATATCAGATGGATGTGAAAAGTGTCTTCCTGAATGGCTACTTAAATGAAGAGGTCTATGTAATACAACCACCAGGCTTTGTGAACAATGAATTTCCTGACCATGTTTACAAATTGGACAAGGCACTCTATGGATTAAAGCAAGCTCCTAGAGCCTGGTATGAAAGACTCTCAGGATTCTTACTGAAGAATGGTTTTTCAAGAGGAAAGATTGACAACACATTATTCCTGAAGAAGAAAGGAAAAGATCTATTGGTGGTTCAAGTATATGTTGATGATATCATTTTTGGAGCCACTGATGAGGAGCTATGCAAAGGGTTTGCTGATCTGATGGGAAGTGAATTTGAAATGAGCATGATAGGTGAACTAAACTTCTTCCTAGGACTACAGATAAAGCAGATCCCTGAAGGGACTATGATTCATCAGCAAAAATATGTCAAGGAACTTCTGAAGAAATTTGACATGGAAGGAGCAAAAGAAATGACTACGCCCATTGCTCCTGGAACCAAGCTGGATATGGATGAACTAGGCCCTTCGACTAACGAGACAAAGTATAGAGGAATCATATGTTCACTTCTCTATCTCACAGCTAGTCGACCTGATATAGTATACAGTGTGGGATTGTGTGCTAGATTTCAGTCCAAGCCCAAGGAGTCACATTTGACAGCTGTGAAGAGGATCCTGAGATACTTGAAAGGAACTCAGGACCTTTGTCTTTGGTACCCAAGGGGAGGTACTTTTGAACTAATTGGTTTTGCTGATGTAGATTATGCAGGTCATTTGGTGGATAGGAAAAGCACTTCAGGAATGACATACTTTCTTGGTCCCTGCTTGGTCTCTTGGGCAACAAAGAAGAAAAACTCAGTAGCTTTGTCTACTGCGGAAGCTGAGTATGTAGCAGCTGCATCGTGCTGCTCACAACTGCTATGGATCAAACAGCAGTTGGAGGACTTTGGAATCAAGTGTGGAGCAGTGCCAATTTTCTGTGATAATACAAGTGCAGTGAATATTGCTAAGAACCCAGTCCAACACAAGAGAACAAAGCACATTGATATTAGACATCATTTTCTTAGAGACAATGTAGAAAAGGGTCTAATTACTATGAATTCTTGCAGGACTGAAGATCAAATTGCTGACACATTTACCAAAGCATTGAACAAAGTGCAGTTTGAGAGGAACAGGTTGGAGTTGGGGATGACCAAAATACACGGATGACCCAACAGGTTGTCCCTCAATGATTGGTTAGTTAAGTGTTCAATGTCTTGTGTGTACCATTTTGTTACTATTATTCAGTCTAACATTATACTTTGTTAAGTATACTTGTTTAGCTTATAAGCACCAGGTGAGGATAATGTGATCCCATGAAGAACCTACTATGTACTGAGAAAGAACCGACTGAAGCATGAGGAATCATGTCCAGGTACAGTCACACTACCTTGCATGATAGGAGTCATAACTGAAATCAAATTGTCAATTATACGTGTGTCAAGGGAGACTTTCCATGTTCTTATAACTGTCCTAAATTATAGGAACACATTCCTTTTTGGATTAGAATTCTATTAGACTTGTATGGACCCCACTATCTGAAAAGGTTTTTATTTGAGTAAGTCCATAACCGTCAAATCCGTAACTCTTTCCCGATTTTCAAAATTTCAAAAAACTGCTTTTTACCTTTTATGTCATCATTACTTTGGCTTCCCTAGAAACCGTCTCATCACCAAAACCCTTTCCCCTCCTTCGATCAACACAGAACATATATACTCAACAACCTCTCTCATCTCAACCCACTTTCTCTCTCAAAAACTCAAGGAAAAAAAAACTTCTTCGTAATCTCAGTCAAAAACCCTAACCAATTTCACCATGTCTCAAGCACAATATTCATCAACATCAACTACCAAGATTCTTACAAAATCGACTCCAAAACCTCCTCCTTCCACTCTTACAGAAAGGTTTGCTGTGGCTAGAACAAAGTTTCTCAAAAAGAGAGAAAGGAAGTTGGTCAAGAAGATGATGGCCAGATCTTTGTCTACTATGCCTACAGGACAAGTTTCATCTGAAACATCTGTTGAGGTAATTCCTGACCCTACCCTATCTACTTCTATTGATTTAGAAGGGATAAAAAGTCCTGGTAAAGTGGGTACTGAAACCCTAGTAAAAGGACTAGATGAAATCGTAGTGGTGGTAGAGTCTTGTGACAAAACTGATAGGGGGAATGTAGTTGAAAAGAAGCAAAAAGATGTTCAGGAAGAACCTAGGGTGAGTCAGCATGTGCCTGTAGCAGAAAAGACTGTGTTAGAGGTTGATGTAGCAGGAAGAGTGTTAGAACAGCTGAGGGAAGATGATTCTGTTGAGTCCCTTAAAGAACGTGTTGATGAACCTGGTTCTAGTGCTGTGGTTGCTGAGAAGAGTCAAGGAGTGTCCATACTTGAAGGTCCAGCTGGTAGAGGACCTAGATTTGCTGAGGCCTCACAGGATTTGAGCAAAGAACCTAGTTCTTGCCCAGATCCTACAGAGGCTGATGACGCAGAACTCAATTGGACAGAATCAGAAAAAGAAAAGGATGAGGAAGCTGGAGAAGAGAAGATTGAAGGTGAGAAAGTTATAAAGGAAGCAGAAGAAACAAAAAGGAAGATGATGAAAAGAAAGTTTGGTGAGGAGGATGAGAGGCTGTTGTGTGAGGAAGAGGAAGAAGAAGTAGTATTTGTGAGTGAAAACAGAGTAGAGCCTGACAAGAAGAGGAGATTGGTGAAAGGGGGAATGCCAGTATCAAAAAGCAAGTTAGTTGATGAATCAAGTGAAGAAAGTGGTGACAAGGCTGTAGCAGAGCCAGTGGCTAGAAGAGTTGGAACTAGTTCTGCTTTGAAGCAACAGCTGGCAATTGTTGGTAAGTTGGAAAGAACAATTACAAATGTGAGAGACAGAGAAGCAAAGAAAAAGAAGGGGGAAGAGAAGAAAGCAGGTGAGGCAGAGGAAGAGAGTGATGAGGCTGGCAGTTATGTGGAGCAAAGTGACTTTGAGGCTGACAGTGAAGCAGAGAACAGGAAAAGAAGAAGAGGATCTGAAGAAGAGGTTGATCGAGTGACCTTCTTTGCAAAGCATCAGGTGTTGCCTGGTAGCATTCTGCATGATGAGAAGGAGCATCATATGAAACCCTTGCTCAGGATGATTGGTGACCAAGGGTGGTTGAGCTTATTTGGAAACAAAGACAGAATGTTATTTGCTGATGAGATCAGGGAATTCTATACAAATTGCAGGGTGGCAGCCAGGAGAGTGTTCACTACTGTGAAGGGATTGGAAATAGAGTTTGGGAGAAATGAGCTAGGGGTGATCCTTGATGTACCTGCTGAAGGTTATTGCAGGTACATTAAGCTGAAGTGGCCCAAGTGGACAGATGGAGTAACCCCTCTGAGCGTGGTCAAGAAATTCTCAGGGAAGCCCAAGCTTAGGAAAGAAAGGAAAGTAGACAAAAAGGAGATGGAACCAGCACACCAGTTGTTGTTTGAGTTTATGCACAGGTTCCTTCTGCCTAGAGGAGAAAGAAACAGTGAAGCTAGTGCTCTAGACCTAACCTACATGGACCTGCTGGAAAGGGGGGTGAGAATAAACTTGCATAGGATAATCATCAGACATATTAAGAGGATTGCGGATACTGATAAAAAGCCACACTCTTTAGTGCATTCCTATGTCCTCCAGCAGGTTCTGGAGCATTTTGGGGTTCCACTGGAAGCAGGGAATAAGCCGACCATTCATCAGATGTTTGGGTACAATGTGCTTAAAAGCTGTGACTTCTTCAAAGAAAGAAGAGCTTCCAAGAAGCCCATGTAGGTTAAGCAAGAGCTAGCTGAGGAGAGTGAGGATTATGGACCTTGGGGAGGCGATTACTGATGTGCAGGAACTGGAGAGCCATGTTCTCGAAGTGAATACAGAAAATGCAGAGCTTCATAGAGAGCTGAAGTTGAAGGATCAAGAAATTGATCGTTTGAAGATAGACTGCCACAAGTATGAGGCCTAGCTGGTGATGGAAAGGGCCAAAAATACAAAGAACCTTGAGGCACTTGTCAAACACTTCAACTTACAGCCCTGAGTCCTCCTGTCCTACCCTCATGTCCCTTCTCCTAACTGCTGTTATTTCCTATCATTCTCCCTGCACATGTGATGTTGTTTCAAACAATTTACTTTTCAGTTGTGTACTACTGGATAGGGTTGTGCTGCTGTCACACCCTGGATAATGATTTTAATTTTCTCATGTTTATGGTCGTTTGCTCTATGGTATTTGGTTCTTGTTGGGCCCTTAGCCTTATTTATCTGTGTTTAAATTTCAGCTGACTTATTGCCTTGTGCTCTAGACTGGATAGTACTAACTGGTTCATGCTGGTATTTGAATCATTTCGATGATGCCAAAAGGGGGAAGAAGGAAATGTTGGGGTGTTTGTGACCTAACTCATCTGTTTTAATTTTCAAACTTGTTATTTTTGTTTTTGTGTTTTTGGAAATTTTTTCTATTCAGGTTCTCTGGTAACATTTGTTTGTCATCATCAAAAAGGGGGAATTTGTTGAGCATTGGTTTTGAAGAATGACAAACTAGAAGGATTCAATGGTTTCGACGGAGAATAGTCCTTGAATAGAAGGGCACGACTGGTCGAAAAGATCTGAGGGTTGCAAATTCCTGTGGAACTAGGAGTAGTGGCGCATGAATAAATATGCATCCTAGTCAGACTAAAAGAGGCGGTGCCCAGGCTGTGTCTTCAAAGTATGAATAGGAGTTGGACTTCAATAAGGAAAAGAGTTACAAGGAATCATGTCTTACTATAATTACAAGGATTCCTTGTGAGACTCAACTAGGGTTACAAAGCCCATATAAATACAAATAGTTGATATAGCTGAAATTAGTTATTCACAAACTGAGAGTTGAAAGCATACAAAGGCGATCTAGCAGCTTTCTACGTGACATAACTGAAGAAGACAACTGGTGTACTTGAGTTGATTGAGTCTAGATATTCTGTTTAGGTTCTTTGCTTTGTAAGTTGTCTTATTGTGAATGATCATTGTTTTTACCTATTGGCTTATGCATATGTATTAGGTAAACTTTCGACAGATTACTTTGTAAAGCTAGAGTTTAGCTTTGTTTAGTGATTAGGGTCTAGAGTGTAGCCCCTTGGTTACAGAGTCTTGTAATCAGAAACTTGCTCTTTGTGTTAGTGGATTGAGTTCTAAAATCCCAGAGTGTGGGTCATGGTTTTTCTCCCTTGAGCAAGGAGTTTTCCACGTAAAATCCTTGTATCCCGTGTGTGTGTGTGATTGGTGTGTATTGTGGTGGTAGGGTTGCAAAATTGCAGAAGCAAGAACAGAGTTCTTGACTCAGGAGAATTGAGTTCTTGAAGAGTTAAAATCGGTGGACACTATTCAACCCCCCCCCCTTCTAGTGTCCTTAGGAGGTGCATATATTATAACAGAACTATTGAAAATGAAGAAGAAAAGTGCAGACTCTAAGAAATCCAAGAATGAAGAATCTCTGAACAAATTCTGTGATTACAATGGGGAAGAAGGGTTTGAGTAGGAGAGAAAATCTACTAAGTAGTTACAATCAATGAATGAATCATTTTTCCACAATTCCCAGCTTATATGCTAAGCTATAGCCTAACTATCATAACTACTTTTCGAACCCGCGTGTATTTATCAAATTGTCCTTCGAGCCTAACTGCCTCAACTAACTTTTGAATTCCTTTCGTATTTGTTTTTCTCCTTTAATTTTTAATAATCTACATTCCTAATTACTAATCAGCTCATAACAGTCTATACTGTAATTTCTTTATAATAATCTTATCTAGAACGACCAGACAATCCAGGACACTTCAGATCTCTAATATTAGTTGACGAAGAAGTAACACCATTTTAAATTGCAGTATTATATTCTTTACTTATTTATACTGCATTTTTCAATGACATCATTGTTGGTAAATTCTTTAAGATGGGGTGGGGATCCAAATAGTTCAGTTAGTATTTTGTTAGTGTTACAGTGTTACTGCTGCATTAGTACCTAAATGAATGAAAATATGCTTTTCAAGTTCAATAAAATCTGTTAAAATGTATATTAGATGATGCATAAGTTTATAGCACCAACAAATTGTCAGGGTTCCAAATCTGGATTACACAACTAACCAAACAGACGACTATTGATTAAACAACTTATTATATCCGAAAACACAACTACTGATTACACATCCAATATCTGAAAGAACACATCCAATATCCAAAAAGACAACTATTGATTAATTAGTGGTGGTTTGACTTGGTGGTGCTGTTGAAGTTAACACTTGCTATCTAACTTTTGCATTCGTGTGCTGTAGTTGTGAACTTGTAATGTCAGTTCTCCCCTTCCACTAGAGACACCACAAGGTTGAAAACCAATATAAATGTTGGTTGGACTTGAACTTTTCAATTTACTCCCAGTTCTAACAAATGTCACTTGATGTACCAGGCGAAGATATACTAAAGAATGGGTAAAAATCAGCCAAACAAACCAAATGTAAAACAAGAAATGGAATTAATAAATTGAAGAGATTCTTACATTCATGACAATTGTTCAAGTTGTGGGGTTAGAGTAGCAACAATATCCACATTTTTAGGCGCTGTTTTTGTCAACGTACTCTGATAAAAGGGGTTTGAGAGGTCTCCCCTTGTTGAGTGTGTACTGGGCTGCCTGCGTCTTCACCCAAGTCATCACGACTGCCATATCTGTGGTAAAGGTATCCACGCCTTCGGTTAATTATAGCTACACGTTCAGCTAACTCCACAGCTAGCTTTGGGAACCTCTTCATCACCATCTATTTTGCTAGCTTCCTTCTTTGCTAATCTGCGATAAACTTCTAATGCCACAAGGGCTTTTTTTTTTCTGGTGGTCAGATTTCATTTCCAGTATCCACAGGTAAAGAACGTGCTGATATCAACTGATCGGTAAATTTCAGGGCAAAGGAATGTGAAAGAGGTCAAATTTTTGTTATTGATATTCCTCCTGGAAACAATCTGCTTTGGCCAACAAAGAAAACCAAAGGCATAACTAAAATGCTGAATTTTATCAACTGAAATTCGAAACTACAGCAGCACTAAAACTGGAACAGAAAAATCTAAAACAAATAAACAAAATCGCAACAGTAGAGAAGACCGTGTCTTCAGTTAATCTAGTCATGGTTTAAACACCTTGTCTTAGTCTAAAGATTCACATGAAATGAAACAGATAGGATACTAACTAATTATACTAACGGAGGCTTGAGTAAAAAAATAGGATGACACGTGAAATAGAACATATTTAATTGTTGGATCAATCTTCATATCCTCCTAGAGCTCAAATAAGTGAGGCTTCCACTGCAACACAAGGAAGATGCGACAGGGTCCTTTCTTGTGCTAAATATGTACTTATAACTAGGATAAAAGTAAAAATATTTCGGTAATGAAAATGTAGTGAAAATTAGAATTTATTGGACAAGTTCTAGATAAAACCATGATTTCTCCACTTTGGCCGTCATCCTTTCTTTTAAAAGAGCTTCCTTGACAATTGACCTTGCTGGTAGCCACGATTTTGCGTGGTAATTAACACACTGGTGGCAATAAACCTGTTTGCCAAGTATCAACAAGGACATTTAGGTAAGACAATATATTAACATAGATAGGTTAATGGAAAATGGCCCAAAAGAACTAAAAGGTGTCTGTTAAGAGAAACTTCTAGAAATTCAGCACCAGCCAATTTCATAGAACGTTTGAAGCCTTGATTCTCCTTTTGTGGGGACTGATCAGTGTCTTTCCAATCCTAGCTGAATCTCGAAACTCTTGAACGCAATTATGTGTTTACTAGATAATTCAGGGGCTTGTCCCTGTCGCACTGATTAATTCCATCGTCATACGCACCCACAAGATGTTAAAAGAATATGTTGGAACAGTTCGATTATCTCATCTAACAGTTACTAATCTGGACTTGGAATTGGATATATTTGGTCGAACATAAGTTGGTAAGCAAAAAAGAACCTGAGGATCACAACTTGTGCATCATTAAACTGTTATTCATGCAACCAAATAAATTAGAAAAGACAGAAAAACAAAAGTATATTATCAGTTTGGTATGGGACGATCCCGAGCCCACAATTTACTTGTGTCTCCTTAAGAAATCTAACCCCTCACAGTTGCCCAAGGTTCACGGGTTAATTTCTCCCAGGATGGAACGAGATAACAGTTCTACTGTAGCGGCACTTCAAACAGTAGAACAATGCGAACTCAAAGAAAAGGAGCAAATCACACGACTTACTTAGTATGCAGAAAAGAGAGGGAATGCAGTAAGATGTGTTTGTGTATTCTGTGTTTCAGTGTGTGTTCAAAGGTTGATGACTGACCAGTTTATATAGCCTTTGGAAAGAGTGTGAAGAGTTACCACTAATGGCCACTAACACCTCACTTCACTGCCACTAATGGCATCAGAATTCACTAAATGTCAGTAATGAATTATCCACTAATGGGAAAACGTGGGAGATCCGAAATCCGAAATTCGAAACCGAAACCGAAGCCGAAGCCGAGACGAGCGAGCGACGACGACGGCGCGAGGCTTCCCTTCTTCTCAACCCTTTTAAGAGCTAAGAGAAGTGAATCTGTATTTAAACCCAACAAAAGTCTTTTCCTCTACCAATATGGGAGAAGGTGCGTTTCCTTACTAAAAGGAACCTTTTCACCTTCCCACCCATTTCCCATTCACACTCTATTTATTCCAAAACCCCAACAATCCCCCACATGAATGGGGAATGGCTATATTGGAAATATGCATGACAGACTTGTGTGATTTGCAAGAAAGAATTAGTTGCATCGGGATAAGTAGGTTTCCCTTTGAACTTTCCGTAGTGAACATACATCTGATATACTCGGTCAATCGGTAGATTTGATATCTTTGAACCGTTGAGCTTTGGTGTATACCTAGACAACGTAAGTCACACAACTAACCCTTAACCGTCTTTGGTTCTCACTGTTGTGTTCGTTTCAGCCATGAACACAGCCTGGTTTCATAAGTACTTAGAGAACTTGCCATACCGAATTCTCCTTGAAGCGGCTTCCACTTCATACTTACATAGGTGATTTCTAAACGTGTAATCCTATAGATGTACACTGTTTGATAATTTAAAATATCAAACTTAGACAATCATTAAAACATGCCTCTAGCATTTTACCCTTGGTACTTGAACATTGTCTAATCATGAGAATGGACCAAACATTAACTGACAATGTTGGACCGTCAAACACAACTTTGTATTCTCCTTGAACCTAGTTCTTGGGATCTCCAGTCTCCTAGGTAGAGTTACCGCCGTGATGACTTGTCCTTGGCCATAGTCCCATTCCCTTCGATGAACACTCAACCGCCTCTCTAGTTAAGCCTTTTGTAAGCGGATCCGATACATTATCCCTTGACTTCACGTAGTCAATGGTGATAATTCCTCTAGAGAGTAGGTCCCTAATGGTTTTATGCCTTCGTCGTATGTGACAATTCTTACCGTTATACATGACATTCCTAACTCGTCCTATAGCCGATTGACTATCACAATGTATACAAATTGGTGTCAACGGTTTAGGCCAGAACGGAATGTCTTCCAAAAAATTCCGAAGCCATTTAGCTTCTTCACCGGCTTTATCTAAGGCTATGAATTCAGCTTCCATAATAGAACGGGCAATACACGTTTGCTTGGACGATTTCCAAGACACCGCTCCTCCACTAAGTGCGAAAATATATCCACTTGTGGACTTAGAATCAGTTGTTCCGGTGATCCAATTGGCATCACAATATCCTTCAATGACTGCAGGATACTTGTTATAATGCAATGCAAAGTCTTGAGTGTATTTTAAATATCCCAAAACACGTTTCATTGCCATCCAATGGGTCTGATTGGGATTACTCGTGTATCGACTTAATTTACTTATAGCGCAAGCTATATCTGGTCGAGTACAATTCATGACGTACATCAAACTCCCCAAAACACGAGCATAATCCCGTTGCGACGTGCTTTGACCTTTGTTCTTCTTAAGAGCAAGGTTTACATCAATATGAGTCTTTGAAATTTTAAAATCCAAATATTTAAATTTTTCAAGCACACTATTGATGTAGTGAGATTGAGACAACGCCAGACCTTGAGGAGTTCTATGGATCTTAACACCCAAAATTAAGTCCGCAACTCCTAAGTCTTTCATATCAAATTTGCTAGTCAGCATGCGCTTTGTAGCCTTTACATTGGCAATGTCATTGCTCATTATCAACATGTCGTCCACATATAAGCAAACAATGACTATAAAATTAGGAGTGTTCTTAATGTAGACACATTTGTCACACTCGTTAATTTTAAAGCCATTTGACAACATTGTATGATCAAATTTCGCATGCCATTGTTTAGGTGCTTGTTTCAGTCCATAAAGAGACTTAACAAGTTTACACACCATCTTTTCTTTATCTGGAACCACGAACCCTTCAGGTTGTTCCATGTAAATTTCTTCCTCTAAATCCCCGTTTAAGAACGCTGTCTTAACGTCCATTTGATGGATTTCCAGACCATACATGGCGGCTAACGCTATTAACATACGAATGGATGTAATTCTGGTTACCGGCGAGTATGTGTCAAAGTAGTCAAGACCTTCTTGTTGTCTATAGCCTTTAACAACAAGCCTTGCCTTGTACTTGTCAATAGTGCCATCAGCTCTCATTTTCCTTTTGAAAATCCACTTAGAACCTAATGGTTTGTTTCCAGGAGGAAGATCAACCAACTCCCAAGTATGGTTGCTCAAAATAGATTCTATTTCACTATTGACTGCCTCTTTCCAAAATGGAGAGTCTGAAGAAGACATTTTTTCTTTAAACGTCCGAGGCTCATTTTCCAACAGAAAAGTGACAAAGTCATCTCCAAATGAAGTAGAAGTTCTTTGACGCTTGCTTCGTCTTGGTTCTTCCTCATTTGGTGAGTTTTCTTTGGTTCCTCCCCGAGGTCGTTTGGATCTTTCACCAACTGACTCACATTCCTTCTTATACGGATATATAGTTTCAAAGAATTCAGCACTATCTGATTCCATCACCGTATTAACATGAATGTCGGGATTTTCTGATTTATGAACCAGAAACCGATATGCTTTACTATTTATAGCATACCCAATGAAAACACAATCAACTGTTTTCGATCCAATCTTAATCCTTTTGGGTTTTGGAACTTGCACTTTTGCCAAACACCCCCACACTTTGAAGTAATTCAAGTTGGGCTTCCTTCCTTTCCACTTTTCATATGGAATGGAAAGTGTTTTGCTATGGGGAACTCGATTGAGTATTTGATTAGCCGTGAATATAGCTTCCCCCCACATGTTCTGGGGTAGTCCCGAACTGATTAACAAGGCATTCATCATCTCCTTTAATGTCCGATTTTTCCTTTCCGCAATCCCATTGGATTGAGGTGTGTAAGGGGCAGTTGTTTGATGAATAATGCCATGTTCCAAACATATTTGTTCAAAAGGAGATTCATATTCTCCACCCCTATCACTTCTTATCATTTTGATCTTTTTGTTAAGTTGCGTTTCAACTTCATTTTTGTATTGCTTGAATGCATCAATTGCCTCATCTTTACTACTAAGTAAATAAACATAGCAGTAACGAGTGCTATCGTCAATAAAAGTTATGAAATACTTCTTTCCACCGCGAGATGGTATTGACTTCATGTCACAAATATCTGTATGAATTAAGTCTAATGGTTCAGAATCCATTTCAATTGACTTGTAATGGTGTTTAGCATATTTAGACTCAACACATATTTGACATTTTGACTTAGCGCAATCAAATTTAGGCAATACTTCCAAATTGATCATTTTTCGCAAGGTTTTATAATTGACATGTCCCAAACGAGAATGCCATAAATTATTTGACTCAAGTAAGTAAGAAGAAGCTGCAATTTTATTCATAGTGTCAACGACCATTACATTGAGTTTGAAAAGGCCCTCAGTCAGGTAACCTTTTCCTACATACAGCTCATTCTTAGTTATTACAATTTTGTCAGAAACAAACACACACTTAAACCTATTTTTAACAAGAAGTGCAGTAGACACCAAGTTCTTCCTTATTTTAGGAACATGAAGAACATTGTTCAGAGTCACAACCTTGCCAGACGTCATCTTGAGGAATATCTTCCCATATCCTTCAATTTTGGCCGTTGCAGAATTGCCCATAGAGAGTGCCTCATCAGGTCCAGTGGGAGCATATGAAACAAAGGCTTCCTTCACAGCACAAACATGGCGGGTGGCTCCTGAATCAATCCACCATTCCTTAGGATTTCCAACTAAGTTGCATTCAGAAATCATAGCACATAAATCAATGTCTTGCACTCCTTGGGCCAATTTTGTCTCTTCAACCATGTTTGCTTGACCTTTTTCCTTTTTCCTGTCCTTCTTTGCAGCACGACAGTCTGCGGACTTATGTCCACTCTTGCCACAGTTGTAGCAATTTCCCTTGAACTTTTTCTTGCTGGGGTTGGTCGTCCCTCCAGAAGGCTTCTTTCTCTTATTTTGATTTGGAGTACGCTCAACAATATTTTCTCCCACTATTGCAGTACTTCCACGAGCCTTCTTTTCAGCAGATTTGTTGTCCTCTTCAATCCTCAAGCGTACAATCAAATCTTCAAGGGTCATCTCCTTGCTCTTGTGTTTCAAGTAATTTTTAAAGTCCTTCCATGATGGAGGTAACTTTTCAATCATGGCTGCAACTTGAAACACCTCATTAATCTTCAAACCTTCAAAGAAAAGTTTGTTAGCAACAATATAAATAATACTCTTAACATAAGTATTAATTAGGATCAAACCTTCAGCAAGGAGATCATGGATAAGGACTTGAAATTCTTGGACTTGGGACACAACAGATTTGTTATCCACCATTTTATAATCCAGAAATTTGGCAGCCACAAATTTCTTCAGTCCAGCGTCTTCAGTCTTATATTTCTTTTCTAGAACATCCCACAGTTTCTTAGATGTTTCAACATTACTGTAAACGTTGTACAAGTCATCTTCCAAGCCACTTAGAATATAATTCTTGCATAGGAAGTCAGAATGCTTCCAAGCTTCAATCACAAGGAAGCGTTCGTTTTCAGGTGTTTCATCAGTCAGGACTGGAGCATCCTCCTTCATAAACCTTTGCAGGCTTAAGGTGGTCAGATAAAAGAACATCTTTTGCTGCCACCTTTTAAAGTCCACACCAGAAAACTTCCCCGGCTTTTCTGCAGGTGGCATAACCGTTGCAGCAGCACGGCTAGGCCCAGCAGCACCAGAAACTGCGGTAGCATTAGTATTCACAGCAGGGACAGTTTGTTCCACTCTGTTTGTCATCTCTGTCAAGTGACACAAGCAGAAACAATATCAATAAACTGTTTACACAGTAGGAGTAGAAAAACCACGAAGGCTTTTAGTCTCCACAAACAGATTCTTTGACAGTAATTAGGAGTAGAAAAACCACGAAGGTTTTAGTCTCTACAGCAGATTAATATACAATATAGGAGTAGAAAACCACAAAGGTTTTAGTCTCCTTAAGCAGTCTCCTTAAACAATATTTATTTAAGCGCAGAAAATAAATAACAGTAGATTTCTTAAGCTTGTTATTCCTGCAACCAAATAAATTAGAAAAGACAGAAAAACAAAAGTATATTATCAGTTTGGTATGGGACGATCCCGAGCCCACAATTTACTTGTGTCTCCTTAAGAAATCTAACCCCCTCACAGTTGCCCAAGGTTCACGGGTTAATTTCTCCCAGGATGGAACGGGATAACAGTTCTACTGTAGCGGCACTTCAAACAGTAGAACACTGCGAACTCAAAGAAAAGGAGCAAATCACACGACTTACTTAGTATGCAGAAAAGAGAGGGAATGCAGTAAGATGTGTTTGTGTATTCTGTGTTTCAGTGTGTGTTCAAAGGTTGATGACTGACCAGTTTATATAGCCTTTGGAAAGAGTGTGAAGAGTCACCACTAATAGCCACTAACACCTGACTTCACTGCCACTAATGGCATCAGAATTCACTGCCACTAATGGCTGAATTCACTAATGGAGGAATAATTAATTAATATTTTTTAGTTTACACAAACAGATTTAATATTAAATATTAATAATAAATTATTAATTAATTAATATTTTTTAGTTTTGTTGGTCCAAAAAATTAAGTCAATTAATCGACCGAAGCCGAGACGAGCGAGCGACGACGACGGCGCGAGGCTTCCCTTCTTCTCAACCCTTTTAAGAGCTAAGAGAAGTGAATCTGTATTTAAACCCAACAAAAGTCTTTTCCTCTACCAATATGGGAGAAGGTGCGTTTCCTTACTAAAAGGAACCTTTTCACCTTCCCACCCATTTCCCATTCACACTCTATTTATTCCAAAACCCCAACATAAACTTGGACATGAGACGAATTATGAAACAACCAAGAGATTCATATAGCACAATATATAGAAGGTGCCAGTATGTGTGCTAACTCTTTAATTTATAGGAGCAAGAATCCGAGATGACTCTAATGTAGGAGAGATGACAGTAGTAGCCACAGTTGATGAAAAATGCCAATTAAAGAACAAAGTTTGCCTTGTTATGGCTTCTGAATCTCTGATATGGTAGCAAACTAAATAACCTTTACAGGCTTCAATCTTAATAAGAAAGAGGCTGGTGAGTGTAAAGAATATAGATCTATACGTAAACATAAAGTTCTGGTAGAGATTCGCACACAAATTATGGATAAACTAGTTGCAGAAAATCAAAATGCACTCATTAGAGGGGGTCGGACTTGCTTCATCCTCAATCTGTAAGCTACTAACACTTTGACCTAGGCCATGTATTTCTCTTAATTATATGGGAGGCTAATCAAATTAATGAGTCTATTTACAAATCGAATATCAGAAGACTCGATCATCTCGATAAAGAACAACTAGAATTGATTAATACCATAACCTCCAAACATCATCCATAGGAATATACTATATCCAGCTTAACTTTAAACATACAATTTTGAAACAATAATTAATCACCAAAAATGTTGCGCACGGAGGTGAGTGCAATAATCCCATATTATAAGAATGAAGGTGTGACCCAAGTTGGAGGGGAAATCAGGCTTATTGACAATCCAGGATAAAAAGAGTAAATTTTTCCATCTTCAAGATTGTAAGCTCCCATATCTCTTCCCCACCACCTTCCAAGTTCCTTTTTTCGTAATACCACTCATCAGTAAAATATATATGATTAGGCTTGATAAACTTATAGGAAAAGGAGTCAATGGATGTTGCACCACCAAGACCCAAGAAAATTGCATAATCTCCAAAAGTTTTAATCTCCTCCTTCAGTTCACCTTTCATTACATCTAATTCATACACAGCAAAACTAACGGTCTCCCATTCGGCCGGCCATTCACCCGGAAGCCTGCCAATAAGTAATAGTGCACCGGATACCTCGACTAGGTACAATCGAACCCTCTCATTGAATGTAACTTCTTGTATCAAAACACGCACATCTGGGTTTATAATTGGTTGAAGAATGCCTTGAACATCAAAAACCCAGACTTGGGAAGTCATATTATCCACAGCATAAAATCGGCCGTTATAGTAAATTATATTCCAAACGTCAACCAAGTAACCAATACAAGTCCAGTTGAGATCTCCAGGACGCCAAGTAGCTATAATGCATTCACTACCTGCATTATAGGAAACTGCCAGTACATAATCTGATGTAAGACAAGGACTTGCGGATAAGACAACATTGCCAAATTTGTGGTAATCGACTTCTTTTTCTTTAGAAAATGCCAATAAGGATTCTTCGGGAGGAAGCTGAATTTGGGTACGTGAGAAAGGATGCAACAAGTTCATCTCTCCTTGGAAAGAGAATAAAATTCTCGATAATCCTCGTCTTTGTCAGCAAGCATAAGCAG
Source organism: Petunia x hybrida (assembly GCA_037355625.1). Lineage (NCBI taxonomy): Eukaryota > Viridiplantae > Streptophyta > Magnoliopsida > Solanales > Solanaceae > Petunia > Petunia x hybrida. The sequence continues at coordinate 492,328 of JBBBVM010001177.1, read as the reverse complement.
CGGAACTTGGGGTGAAAGCACATCAAAAACTTCCTTGGAAGCAGCCGCTCGCCAAGAGGTACAAACAGCACCAAAAGCAATGAAATCTTCCATCACTTTCACCCGCTTCGCAATCAGGCTAAGGAGATCACGCGGCAGTTCTGCCCAGTTCCCCATAGATTGATGCGGCAGCCAAATTAGATCAAGAAGATATTAAGAGGGTCCTATAAATTACCATGCTTATCACTAGTACATTTGAGGTGCTCTATTTGATCAACTTCCTATCGACTGCAACGACGAAGAGAAAGAATAGCTGATTTAAAAATATGTGATTATCAAATTATAACATAGGCGACCACCAAATGTAACAAACGTGATCAATGAAATATAACATAGGCGAGCGATTTATATGTAAACAAAATTAACTTGTGTATATGTAACCAATCATGTTATCAGGAAACAAAACAAAACAAAATAAATAGGTGGTTGTGTAGATCAAGAAGAAGATGGTGGCAAGACAGATGTTGTACTATTTTCAATGTCTGGTAGGAGTTGAAAAGATTAGAAGAAAATGAAACTGGCTGCATATGGGGAAATGTAAAAAAATCAAAATCTCAAGAAAAAAGGAAAATGATTCAGAAATTAACATCCATCCACAGTTATTAAATGTTAAAGAAGGGAACATACCTGTTTTATTTTCAAGTTAGTCGTTGATTATGCCACCCAAATATTCTCTCTCTTGACAACAAGGAAAATGTGTTTAGAGATTAGGGACTTTTATTCCATGTTATTTTGTTGAAAATCTTCATTGACTTCCTTCCATTTTTTCCCATTTGGCTTTAGGCTTGATTTATTTTTGTAGTATATGGTCCAACAAACTAATAAGAAATTATGGTTGAGCCAGCTAACAGGAGATTTCTGATTCTAGGGATCCTAGGCTCCACTGTGTTTGGATGAAAAAATGGATTAGTTCGACAGACCTCTTCACCTTTGACATGTAGTTTGATGAAAAATGTCAAATAAAGAACAGAGATTGCCTTTGCTATGACTTCTGAATCTCTGATATGATACCAGATTGAATTAATCTTTAGAGGCATCATTCTTTATAAGAAAGAAGTGATTGTAGACCTATTAGGCCTCGGGAATATATAAAATTCTTTTAGGTTCTTATAGATAAACTAATTGCAGGAAATCAAAATGCATTCATTAGACCTGCTTCATCCTCCACTCTAGGCTAGTAACACTTTGCAAACCAAATACATAAGCCTCGATCGCACAAATAAAATTGATTAAATACCAAAACATTGAAACACCATCCATAGAAAACTAGTACACCCAACTTAAATAGAAGTAATACTGACTTTTTGTTTTCTTATAAGTAAAATATTAAAAAACAATTTAGTTTGCAAAATTCACTAATATTTGGGACCACATGGAGTTTCAAACCATTAGGTATTCAAACTACTTCAGATTATAGCCAAAACATCGCATGAAAAACATACTTCTAATACAATGAAAGATCAATATCAACTTTGACTATTTTATGCTGGTTTTCAAGCTTACTGCAACTGTCTTCATTTATCTGGACTAGTAATTGGCTATATTTATCATACATCATTAAGCGAAGTTGATAAGCAATAAAGTACCTGAGGATCATGAGTGCAAACAACTTGTGCATCTTGAAACTGGAACATGAGACGAATCATGAAGCAACCAAGAGCTTCATCACAATGGAAGGTGCCATTATGTGTGTCAACTCGTTTAGTTCCAGGAGCAAGAACCTGATACGACTGTAATGGAGGAGAGATGACAGTAGTAGCCACGGTTGATGAAAAATGCCAATTAAAGAACAGACTTTGTCTTGTTATGGCTTATGAATCTCTGATATGATAGCAAATTAAATTAACCTTTGTACGCCTCCTTCTTAATAAGAAAGAAACGGGGAATTAAAGATAATCGACCTATTATCCTCCAGGGCATATATAAGATTCTGTTAGAGATTCACACAGAAACACTAAAGAAGGTTGTGGATAAACTAGTTGCAGGAAATCAAAATGCATTCATTAGAGGAGGTCGGACCTGCTTCATCCTCAACCTCTAAACTATTAACACTTTAGTGTAGGCCGTGTATTTCTCTTAATTACTACAAAGTTGTTGCTATTCAACTTCGTTAAAGCAGGATCGATAAAAGAACATGGCAAACAAATAAAATGACATGCTAGAAGGAGATAGAAAGTGGGAATGTGATGAGTTGCAAACCGAATATCATAAGCCTCGATCAAGCACAACTAGAGTTGATTAAATACATAAAATTCAAACATCATCCATAGGAAAATATTATATCCAACTAAACTTCAAACTTACAATTTTGAAACAATTATTAATCACCAATAACATGGAGGTGAGTGCAATAATCAAATATTATAAGAATGAAGGTGTGACCCAAGCAGGTGGACTAATCGGGCTTATTGACAATCCAGGGTAAAACGAATGAATTTTTCCATCTTCAAGATTGTAAGACCCCATATCTCTTCCACCACCATTGATGTGCCTTTTTTCGCAATACCACTCATCAGTAAAATATATGTGATTAGGCTTGACTCCGCTAGAGGAGGAGTCGGTGGCAATGGAAGTTGCACCACCAAGACCCAAAATATAGCGTAATCTCTCAAGCTTTTAATCTCCTCCTTCAATTCACCTTTCATTACATCTAGTTCCCACACTTTAAATTTAGTGGTGTCCCAACTCGACCATTGAATATCGTGATACCTGGCAACAAGTAATAGTGCACCAAATACCTCGACTAGGTAGAACCAAACGTGGTCTATCAATAAATCATCTCGCAGTAAATCAAGCAGGTATTCATCTATAACAGGTATTCAAGGACACCGTGAGCATCAAAAAGCCAGACTTGGCAACAATGATTATCCGCACAATAAAATCGGCCCTTATAGTAAGCCAAATTGGAGACGTCGGTCGCGTAGTCAGTCACGCACTTAATAAAAGTCCAGTTAAGGTCTCCAGGTCGCCAAGTAGCTAAAATGGATACATTATTTGCATAACAGGAAACCGCTCATTACATAATCTGACGTAAGACAAGGACTTGCAGATAAGACAACGTTGGTAATTCTGTGGTAACGAATTATTTTTTCATCTAAAAATGGAGGAGTACTATCATCATCAGCACGTAAAAAAGCCTCCAACAAGTTCGGAAGGAAGATGAATTTGGGTACGGGAGAAAGGATGCAACAAGTTCATCTCTCCCTTGTGATGGAAAACACTCTCGCCCTCTAGCTTCAGGGAGATATACAATGCGTGACACTTTTTCCTTGGAAAGAGAGTAAAATTCTCGATAATCCTCACCTTTGTCAGCAAGCATAAGCAGCGGAACTTGAGGCGACAGCACATCGAAGTTGTCCTTAGAGGCAGCAGCACGTCAAGAGGTACAAACACCACCAAAAGCAATGAAATCTTCCATCACCTTAACACGCTTTGCGATCGTTTGGCAGTTCTGCCCAGTTTGCCATGGGCGATCTGGCCATAGGGAATTTTGAAGGAGAAGATGTAAGAAATGTTTTGACGGTTAGTTGCAAATGGTAACTGATTGTGGCTTTGCATTAGCCGTTAGTGATAAAAATATTTTCAATTTGAATAACCAAATAATATCTCCATTAGCGAGGAGCCGCAACATTCTGTACAAAATCTAGTGGAGATTTAACTATTTAAGGAACAATGGGCAAGTAAGTAAAATTACATAAATCCGTTGGAAATTTTTATATTAAATTTAGTATTAGTTTTTTGTTTATATCACATAATCAAATTTAACTTCGCAAGGATAGACTAGGGATTCAGTCGAAAATTTTAGTTCAATACTTTGGTATTCGGTTATTTGGAGGTGTGTGGAAAGACCATACTTTTTATATTTCAATTCCATTCGATTTATATTAATTCGGCTTCAGCTTGATTTACACCACATTTCGCTTTAGGGACATTTACACTGTGTGCTCATACAACCTAAAGAAATTACCCCACCTATCCATATCAAACTTATGTACCCAATAAATCTATAATAATTACACACCTACCCATTGCACTCATTCCTTGAAAAAAATATAAGTCGTTCTTCTCTCCTCTATTTCTCTTCCTTCCTTTACAAAATCCACTTACTTTTTATTTTTCTCCCATTCTCATCTTTTGATTATTGCAAAAAATCATTGAAATTAATGACTCTCTTCTCTTCTTCCTTTACATAACCCAATTACTTTTTGTTTCTCTCAAATTCTCATCTTTTGATTATTGCATAATTCATTGAAATTGATGGAGATTTATGTATTTATAGTTAATGTGTGAGGGTTCTAATGATTGCTTACTACATGTGTTTGAAGAATTCATTTCAAATCAAATTTTTTATTTGATTTGAAGTGGGTGTCTCAAATTTGTTGTTTGATTTGAAGTGGGCGTCACGAAATATTATCTCTATTGCTTTGAGAAAGTTGATACTAAATTTTGGCTGCCTTTGGAGTTGATTTGAGGTGTTTGGAAGATGGTTTTCGAATATCCACCATTGTTGAGCTTGAAGCTCTTGAATGTAAAATTTTATTTTTTTTATTTATAGTTTGATTCTAGGCATACTTTCTGTACAGATGCGCGTCTTTACAACGGGTGTAGTAAAATATTGTTTCTAGTACATTTTAAAAAGTTCATGCCAATTTTTGATCTCTTTTGGAGTTGAATTGAGGTGTTTCGGAGATGATTCTTGAAGCTCTTGAATATGAACTTTTTTATTCATTTGTTATTTGATTCGACCTGGGTGTTGTAGAATATTGTCTCTAATATCTTTGAAAAATTCATGCTAAAATTTGATCCAATTTGGAGCCTATTCGAGGTGCTTGAGATCGAATTTATGAGTTGAAAATCAAAGAAGAAAGTGTATAAACTGTATACTACAATAGTATACTGTTGCAGTAAATTGTGACAATATACTATTATAGTATATAATTTTTTACACTTATACTTCAATTGTATACTGCATAAATTTATTAAAATAGTATATTGATGTAGTATATAATTTACTATAACCGGATACATTTATAGTATATTGTATACTTTTACAGTATATAGTATTATTCTTTATTTTAATATGTAAGTTTTGAAATAGTATACACCAATTTTTTGTTATCACTATACCCTTAGAGTATACTATATAACCTTGAGTTACTGTATTATTTTATAGTATAGAATGCTATTTTTATCTTTGAAGAATGTATGCTTTGAAATAGTATACTCACATTTTTTGTTATAACCGTATACTTTTAGAGTATATTGTATGCTTTTACTGTATATAGTCTTATTTTTTTCTTTGAAGAATTCTATGTTTGAAATAATATACTCCAAATTATTATTTTTTTTTTCATTTTAAATGTAGTATACCTTTTTGACATATGTTATACACATTTTAGTGTTTCGATCAAAGTGTGAGCTCTATAGAACAAACCGGTGTTTTAGTTTTTTTGCTCTTTTAAATAAAATATATGTTTTTGCTATATTGTATACTTTTTTGGTATACAACTTTAATGTTTGTGAGTTGCTATCGAACAAATGAATGTTTCAAATTTTTCTATTTTGAATTTAGTATACCTTTTTGGTATACCATATACTCTTTTAGTATACCTCTTCGTGTTTGATGTGTGATCTACTATTGAACAAATGAATGTTTTAAATTTTATTATTTTAAATGATGTATACCTTTTTGGCATACACCTTCTTGTATTTGAATTTTAGTATTTTGAATTCAATATACCTTTTTGGTATATCGTACATTCTTTTAGTATATATTTTATTTCAAAGAGAAATTTGTAGTATAACCGATAAGTATACATTATTGGCATACTACATAAGCAAACCTATCGTATACTTTTATAGTATACAATATACCTTATTGGCATGCTATTGTATTGAAATTTAACATAATTATATACTCTTGTGGTATACAATGTATTATAATAATAATAATAATAATAATAATAATAATAATAATAATAATAATAATAATAATAAATTTAAAAGGTACATTATATCATTATGCCTTCTCGAGATAAAATTTTATTATGCTTAAAATGGAAAACAAATATCATTTATTTTTTAATCAACTGTATAAAAAAATAACAATAAAAAATAAAAAGCTATACTATATCAATTTACGTTTATATAAAAAATAAAAGGAATAAGAAAAGTCAATATTGTATACTAACTTAATTTGTTTTCACTAGTATTGAGAAGAAAAAAGAGAAAAATAAAATAAATGCACATGAAATTAAAGAAATGAACAAAAAGCTGAATGAACATCCATTACAGAAAATATAAGAAATAATAAAAAAGAAGGTGGGAAATAATTTAATTAAATGAGAAAGAAAATAGAAATATCAAAGGAAAAACATACTGAGCTCTTTGGGTGTTAGAGGGTTTGGGCTGAAAAGGAAAAATATAGTGGGCTCTGTGGATGCTGAGGGTTTGGGCTTGAATGAGCATAGCAGGTAACTAGAATTTTGGGTATATAATGTAAATTCAATAGCTATGGGTATAGAGGGGTAATTACTTTAAGCCCAGTAGGTAGTTTTGTAAATGTCCCTTCGCTTTATGTATTGGTCTAAACTGTTCTTAGGACACAAATCGAATTTGGATTGCGAATACAAGCAAATTAATGTATTAAAGTCGAAATATGAATAATAACGGATGTTGCACTTGGTGCACCTACGTAAGACACAAGGGGGGGGGGGGGAGATGAATAGTGTCCTTACCCGATTTTTAAATCCTAAAACTTGCCTTTAACTTTTATCGCCTAACTTACAAAGAACCAGGTTCCTTGCTTGTTTCACAGATCTTTGAAACTTAAACACAATGCGGAAATGTAAATAACACAAATTTTTTACGTGGAGAAATCCTTGCTCAAGGGATAAAAAACTACGACCCAAACTCTTGGGATTTCAACTTTTCTACTAAAGGAAAACCCGAGCAAATTTTAGACTACAACGTAATGTAATCAAGGAAAACCCGAGCAAGTTGCCTCTACTTCACCAAAAGAGTAACCTATCCTATATGTTTCTAAACAAACTGATAGATTACAACTCGATAGCCTATAAAAAAACTAAAACAACATACTTAACTATGAAACTACTCCTTCGTAAGGTTCTGCTGCTCAGCCTTTGTTCTTGCACACAAAGCCTCTCACGATCTGATTGTTCTTGATTTGCTATGTTAAGATGTCTTTTGTGCGTAATGATTCTGGCCAAATTAACTTGTATATATAGGAGTTTAACTTAGCCGGATCCAACTAAGTTTAGAACTCTTTTTCCACTTTGGAAGCCGTTTCAAACAAGGTTTGCCCATATTGCCTTATTTAAAACATAAGTTAATTAGCCTTAGTTTCCAATCCTTTTTCGTTTAGGAACCGCGTCTCTTTTCAGCACCGCTTCTCGCTTCTTCTTTTCCTGGTAGGATTTGAACTTTGACTCCAGCTGTTCTTTTTCTCCTTCTTCAACTCTAATTCGATTAACACGTTTAACATCTTGGTATTCTTACTTCAACTGTGAACCTTTTCATGGTCCACTTAGCACCAGGTCCTTTGTCGTCTTCAAAACTCATCCTTCCACAAATTCTCCTTTTCTGATGATGACAAACAATGTTGTCTCACCGAGGGTTTATACGCACAAGAACTTGTCAAATTTCAAACACTAACCAAGAACCATGGTAATACAGTTAGGCAAAAATAGGCCACAAACATACAGCGAACTAAACAACATCTGACTTCCCCCTTTTGGCATCATCGAAAAGTTTCACAGTTGTAAGAACCTACTCAACTTAGATTAAGTCTAGTTGACTCTAGTGCCAAAGGCAGCTAGCCAACCTTTAAACGTCAGGAACCTGTTTCAGACAATAAATACTAGTAAGGTAGGATATTTATATCAACATAAGAGCCAAACCGGCTTAAAAACATCCAAACATCATTCAAATATTACAAACCAAAATATACTATTGTCTTAAAACCAGGCCATATTAAGAACCAATGGGGGACTTGGGAAAGGAACTGGTTCAGAATTGGGGAATATCAGGGATGTTAAAGTGAGCAAGCAACAAGGCAAGGCGTCGTGAGTTTCCTTCATGTTCACCCTCCAGCTCCGCATCCAACCTAATGTTTTCTGCATTCATCCAGGCCAGCTCATCATTTTGCCTTCAAGCTGCCTCCTGAACCCCTCAATCCTCCAGTCCACTCTAGCGTTCCTTCTTTCCTTAGCATCCTCCTCCACATGCTCTGGTTCATCAGCAGGTTCACCATCCAACACATAGTCATACGACTTCAGAATGTTCCTCCTAAATACGTCATTGTGATCCGGCTCGGTCCACTTCCCAACAGGCACCCTAAAGAAATCAAATACCCTGCTCAGTAGAAACCCATAGACTAACGCATGTTTACCCAACCCCATGTCAGCTACCCTACCAATGTGCTTGATCATCACTTCAGGCAGATTAATACGAACCTCTCAATCCAGCAGATCCATATAGGTCGTATCAAGAAAGTTGGCCTTACTGCGCCTCTTCGACCTCTGCAACAGATTCTTCAGCACAAATTCAAATAGAAACTGGTAGAAGGGTTGCATTGCCTTTTTCTTGACTTGTGTTGCCCTTGCTAGCCTAGGTATCCCTGCAAATTTTTGGGTCATCTCTAAAGCAGACACATCATCTCCTCTAGCCGGCCACGAGTTCCTCATGTATTCACTGTAGCCTTGAGAAGGAACACCCAAAATCTCAGCAAGCTCCACCCAATCAAATTAGATCATCAGCCCCTTCACTATGGTTGTCACTATTCCCTCACTTTATGTGCAATTTGAGTAAAATTCTAGAACCTCTTGCTCTCTCAGCTATCTAGTTAGATCATTAAACAGGTTTAATCAACCCTGGGCACTCAACTTAGCACCAAGCTGAGTCATTCCTTCCAGCTCTAGGTCAGTGAGAATTTTACCCTTCACCAATGGCAAACCTCTAAAGTAAGCCACCCTCATTTTCTTGTCTTCCTTGCCATCACCAATCACCAACTTTGTCTTGGAACCTCTCCTACGAACCTTAGGTTCCTCCACGATCCTTCCCTGCTGCTTTCTAGCAGAACCACGAGCAGCAGGTCTCCTAGCATGACCCACCGTCTTCCTACTGCTTTCTCCCATACCCTCAGCATCACCAGTACTTCCAATTTTAGAACTACCCACAAAATCTCCTCCCTTCACCAACCTTCGTTTCTTCACTGTTTGTTTATGTTCCTGAACCACATGCCTTTTACCCAATCTCCTCTGTTCCTCCACTACCACAACATCAGTCTCACTGGAGGAACCTTCACTAGCTTGAGGAGTGGGATTGGCCTCAGGAAACACAACATTCAAAGGTTCAGTGAAACTAACACCCTCTACATTCTCTTCCACATAATCATCAATATCTCTCAGATCTGCATCATCACCTGCCACAGAACTAGAGAACGAACCAGGTTATTTCTCAAGTTCCTTGGTAGGTTCAGCAGATTTTTCCTCTCACTTTTCACTAATGGTCTTTTCTACCACAGGAACTGTAGCAGAAACAGGTTCCTCGACAGTTTTTTAAGTTTCTTTTTCAACTAAACCAACCCCTGTATCAACGACCTTTTCTTTTTCAAGATTTTCTACAAGCACCTTCTCCTTATCACTTACTTCAGCCACTACATGCTCTCCTAAATCTACAGGCTCAGAAGGTAAACTAGCATCTACAATAACAGTACCAGTAGGAGAACTAGGGTTTTACTTTTTCAGTTTTTTGACGATTTTCTTGAACCGTATTGATGACCCCTTCATCTGTACCAGCAACTGAGGCACTTTCCCCCTTACTAGTTGCTTTCTCTGTCAACTTTTTCTGCCTTAATTTCGCAAACTTCTTCGCCATCGTTACGGAGTGACTCGCGGCTAGTTGCTTTGCCTTTTCATTTAGTTTGGAGATTTTGAGTTTAGGAGAAGAGAGTTGTGAATCAATTTTGGAACTTGTCGACATTGTAACAGAGTGTTGTGATTTTAGATAGAGAAGAAGAAGTTTAGAGAGATTTTTCCTTTACACCGATAGAAACAATGTTTCTCTGATCACTTAGTGGAATAGAAAAGGTTATAGAGAATATTGGGAAGGGGAACGGGCGATGGGATGTGAAAAAGTTGTTATAACATTATGACGCATAGGAGCTGACGCCAGCAGGTTCAAAGAATTTGAATTTTAAATTTACACCATTAATCCGGTGCCAAGTAAGGTTAAATGATAACAAATTGGCCACGTAAGATAAGTATTATACTCAGTAAGTAAAATAGAATGTGTAACTGAATGTCCATGCACCAGTTTCTTCAATGATATCCTTTATATTTTGCCAGCATCTAAAACATGAAAACAGGTTCCAAAACAGGTCAGTAAGCAAAACAATTAAGTTTCAATTATAGAGTCAACTAAACAAAGTTAAGCTAGGTAAAACAAGGAAACTTCACTAGCCAATCATTGGGAGAACCAGGTACTGGCTCGTTCAGTGTATCTTGGTCATCCCTAACTCAAACATGTTCTTTTCAAATTGTACCATATTCAATGCTTTAGTGAAGATATCAGCAATTTGATCCTCAGTCCTGCAAAAATTCATAGTAATTAGGCCTTTTTCAACATCGACTCTTAAAAAGTGATGCCTAATATCAATATGCTTTGTTCTCTTGTGCTGGACCGGGTTCTTGGCTATATTGATTGCACTGGTATTATCACAAAATATTGGAACTGGTCCACACTTGATTCCAAAGTCCTCCAACTGCTCCTTGATCTATAATAGCTATGAACAACAGAAAGCAGATGCTACATATTCAGCCTCAGCTGTAGATAATGCCACTGAATTTTGCTTCTTTGTAGCCCATGAAACTAAACAAGGACCTAGGAAGTGTGCCATCCCAGAAGTACTTTTCCTATCAACCAAGTGACCAGCATAGTCAGCATCAGCATACCCAACTAGATCAAAACTTCCACCTTTTGGGTACCATAAACCAAGATCTTGAGTCCCTTTCAAATATCTCAAGATTCTCTTGACTGCAGTTAAATGTGACTCCTTTGGTTTTGACTGGAACCTTGCACGCAACCCCACACTATAAACAATGTCTGGACGACTTGCGGTTAAATACAGTAAAGAGCCAATCATCCCTCTGTACTTAGTTTCATCAATTGAAGCACCAGCTTCATCCAGATCTATCTTAATTCCAGGAGGAATGGGTGTGTTCATATCCTTAGCAGATTTCATATCATACTTCCTTAAAAGCTCTTTGATGTATTTCTGCTGATGGATCATTGTGCCCTCCTGAGTTTTCTTGATTTTTAAGCCTTAGAAGAAATTCAGCTCACCCATCATACTCATCTCAAATTCACTTCCTATCAGGTCGGCAAACTCCTTGCAAAGGTTCTCATTAGTAGCTCCAAAAATGATATCGTCTACATACACTTGAACAATTAGTAGGTCCTTGGCTTTCTTCCTTAAGAACAAAGTATTGTCTATTTTACCTCTTGTAAAACCATTCTTCAATAAGAACCCAGGCAACCTCTCATACCAAGCCCTAGGAGCCTGTTTCAATCCATATAGTGCTTTATCAAGTTTATAGACATGATCAGGAAACTTTGTACTTTCAAATCCAGGTGGTTAAACCACGTACACCTCTTCATTCAGATAACCATTAAGGAATGCACTCTTAACATCCATCTGGTATAGCTTAAACTCCATGTAAGCTGCAAAGGCAATTAGCATTCTAATAGCTTCCATTCTAGCATTAGGTGAAAAGGTTTCATCATAATCGATTCCTTCTTCTTGACTATAACCTTGAACCACCAATCTTGCCTTGTTCGTTGTTACTATGCCATGTTCATCCAGCTTGTTTCTAAAGACCCATTTAGTACCAATAATGGACCTATTCGTTGGTCGAGGGACCAGGTGCCATACCCTACTTCGTTCAAACTGATGAAGTTCCTCTTGCATAGCAATCACCCAATCTGGAGCCTCAAGTGCTTCACGTACATTCTTAGGTTCTATTGAGGACAGAAACGCAAAGAATGCACATAAATTGTTTAAAGCTCTTCTAGTAACGACTCTAGTATTCAGATCAGACATGAGGTTCTCCATTGGATGAGAACTTTGATACTTCCAAGGTTTAGGTTGAATCTACTGAGTGATGTTTCCAGGAGGAGCTGAGTCATCTAAGTCCTCTTCATCTTGCTCTTCAGTTCCCCCTGTCTGATTGTCTTCTAGTTCCCCCTGAGTTTGATCCTTATCACCGTGATTATTTTTAACCCCATTCAGATTCTCAAGGTCTTCAGCAGGTTCATCTCTTGCAAGACCAATCTCCCGATCATCATCTTCTAGTCTGTTTGCAACAGCTTCAGATTCATCAAATACCACATGCACACTTTCTTCTACAGTCATGTTCCTCTTGTTGAACACATTATAAGCTTTACTTTGTTAAGATTATCCAAAAAGATGGCTTTATCACTTCTTGCATCAAATTTTCGTAGAGGTTTTTTTCCATTGTTATGCACGAAATATTTGCACCCAAAAGCTCTAAGATGTGCAATATTAGGTTTCCTGCTTCTAATCAACTCATAGGGAGTTTTCTCTAATAAAGGACGGATAGAACAACGATTCAGTAGGTAGCAAGCGGTGTTGACTACTTTAGCCCAAAAACTCTTTGATAGACCGCTTGACAACAACATAGTTCTAGCCATGTCCTCTGAGGGCCTGTTCTTCCTTTCAACTACACCGTTCTGCTGAGGGGTCGTTGGTGCGGAGAAGTTGTGATCCACACCATGTTTATTACAATATTCTTCAAACTTAGCATTCTCAAACTCTGTTCCATGGTCGGAACTTATACTTACTAGTTGAAGCCCCAGTTTCCTCTGATTGATTCTGACCCAGTCCTCGAACATATCGTATGCTTCATCTTTAGATCTTAGGAACATGGTCCAAGTGTACCTGGAGTAGTCATCAACAATTACCATTACGAACCTCTTACCTCATCTACTCCTCACCCTCATTAGTCCACACAGGTCCATGTGAACCAGCTCAAGTGGTTTAGATGTACTAACCACTTTTTTTGACTTGAATGAAGATCTTACATGTTTCCCCCTTACACATGCATCACAAATCTTGATGTCATTGAACCTCTTGCTTGGCATTCTATGAACCAGGTCTTTTGACACCAACTTATTCAATTGAGTCAAGCTTGCATGTCCTAATCTCTTGTGCCACTACTGACTATCATTTTCCACCACATTCAGACAAGTCAAATTATTCTCAGGAAGAGAACCTAATGTAGCCTTGTACACATTGTTAGCTAGTTTCCCTTCCATTATCATTTCACCAGTCTGCAGGTTCTTTACAGTGCAACCTATAGATGTGAAACTCTTTAGATTTCTTCTATCGCATAGTTGAGAGATACTTAGGAGATTGTGCCTCAATCCATCCACACAGAGTACATTGTCAATAGCATGATTAAGGGATCTCCCAACTTTTCCAATGCCAACAATTTCACCGCTTTTTCCTCCTCTAAAAGCCACACTTACCCCTTGAAATGCTGCGAGTGAGAGAAAGTTTCTTCTATCTCCTGTCATGTGCCTGAAACATCCACTATCAAGAATCCATCTTGGGTTGTTCCATCTCACTCCAGCCTGCAAAATAAAAGCAAGGGTTAGTAACAGGAACCCAGACTAGCTTGGGTCCCTTTTTGTTATAGAATGGATTAATCAAATCTTTTCTACCCCAGTGAGGTAAAACTGATTTTTATTTCTTTTTATTGCTACTTTTGCAACACTGCATTCGTTCTTGATATGACAAGTCTTTCCACACAGGAAGCAGAGTTTGTTGCAAGGAAGTCCTAATTACTATTAGGGTTCCAAGAAGGTAAAGGTTTCCTATGTCCTAATCCAATTTTACCTCGATTATGATTTTCATGCAACCAATTCAAAGCTTCAAAAGACTTGTTCCATTTAGTGAGTCTGGTGAGCTCAGAGTTAGCTTTTTCAACTTTTTCCTAAAGAACCCGGTTCTTCTCAGTTTCCTGATGTAGAACCTGGTCTTTCTTTTTAAGCTCAGCTTCAAGGTTGATTTGAGCCTCACTAACTCCTTTCTTACCAGACACTTCGTTCAATTTTTGATTTTCAAGTTCGAGTGTGGAAACTTTCTTTTGCTCACTAAGCACCTGTTCCTTTTATTGACGACCTTCCAATTCAAGGGCTGAGACTTTCTATTTTAGTTCAAATACTTGAGCTTCACTAGTATTTAATTCCTTTTTAAGATCATATTTGGCTTTTTTCAAGTTTTTATTTTTCATTGAAAAATCAGACACAACTGACATTAGTTGGTTCTTCTCAGAAAGTACTAGTTCCTTCTCATTCCTTAAATTTTCAATGCCTTCAATTAAAGTCAGAGCTAGCAAATTCAATTCCCTAGGGGAGTATGTATGAAGTCTAGTTTTTAGTTATCGAGACTTACCTCTGGTGGATCATCAGTAGAAGGTTCATCATCAAGAGTCATAAGTGCCAGTGGAAAGTCATCTTCAGGTTCTTTTTCTTCTTCATCACTTTCGCTTTCAGAAGGTCCCCATGTTGGACAATGTTTAATAACATGGTCCCTTTCGCCACACTTGAAACATCCTGAGTAATTCAGATTCTCTACCGTGCTATTTTCAACAGGAATGACCTTGATTGAACTCTCTTCTGACTTTGTTGTTTCTTCATTGTATACACTGTCTAGCATATCCCAGATTTCCTTTGCAGTTGAGCACTTGGGAATACGTGAACATATATTAAATCCTAATCCACACTTAAGAATCTTCATAGCTTCAGCATTCATCTGAAGTAGTTTGAAGTCCCTTTCATTAAATTCTTCTTCTACAGGATTTTGAACTTTGTTCCCTGATGTATCAATCTTCGTGGGAATCAAAGGACCATTCTGTGTAATCCTCCATAACTGATAATTTTTTAACTGTTGAAAGGTTTGCATCCTAACCTTCCAGAATTTGCAGTGTTGACCATTGAACTGCGGAGGCTTGCTGATAGAATGTCCTTCGGGCATGAATGGTGGTGCACTCATTGTTCAGATCCTTCTCAAAATGTTAATCTTTATTCGAGAGAACCTACTCTAATACCACTTGTTGCACTTGGTGCAGTGTCCTTACCCGATTTTTAAATCCTAAAACTTGCTTTTAACTTTTATCGCCTTACTTACAAGGAACCAGGTTCCTTGCAAGTTTCACCTATCTTTGAAACTTAAACATAATGCGGAAACATAAATAACACAGAGATTTTTTACGTGGAAAAATCCTTGCTCAAGGGATAAAAAACCACGACCCAAACTCTTGGGATTTCAACTCTTCCACTAAAGGAAAACCCGAGCAAGTTTTAGACAACAACGTAATGTAATCAAGGAACTAGAACCCCCTAGTACCTAGTACCTAGAACCTCCCAATCCACACGTTAGCTTGTAAGGTTTCCTCTACTTCACCAAAAGAGTAACCTCTACTATATTCTTCTAAACAATCTGATAGATTACAACTCGATAACCAATAACAAAAACTAAAACAACAGACTTAACTATGAAACTGCTCCTTCGTAAGGTTCTGCTGCTCAGCCTTTGTTCTTGCACATAAAGCCTCTCACGATCTGATTGTTCTTGATTTGCTCTGTTGAGATGTCTTTTGTGCGTAATGATGCTGGCCAAATTAACTTGTATATATAGGAGTTTGACTTAGCTGAATCCAACTAAGTTTAGAACTCCTTTTCCAATTTGGAATCCGTTTCAAACAAGGTTTGCCCATATTGCCTTATTTAAAACCTAAGTTAAGTAGCCTTAGTTTTCAATCCTTTTTCGTTTAGGAATCACGTCTCTTTTCTGCACTGCTTTTCACTTCTTCTTTTCCCGGTAGGATTGGAACTTTGACTCCAGTTGTTCTTTTTCTCCTTCTTCAACTCTAACTCGATTAACCCATTTAACAACTTAGTCTTCTTACTTCAACTGTGAACCTTTTCATGGTCCACTTAGCACCAGGTCCTTTGTCGTCTTCAAACTCATCCTTTAACAACGGACGAAAATAGAAGTAAAAGAACGAGATTTCAATATATGCCAGTGAGTTCAAATTTTGACAAAGTTTCTGTATGTATTTCTGAATGACTACAATATGAAAAAAGAGGCTATTTACAGAAGAAATATTTCTAGCGCACATTCTCCTTAATTACCCATCTTCAGGCCCACATTCAGCATTCTCGATAGTGGAGTTAGTGGATTGAAGTGGTGGGCGATTATGCCGCTGGAACCGGGGTATTTCACCGAGGTCCAAGTTCACAATCTCGGTGATACTGTCTCGCTATTCGGTTGCGGGGAATCTACACCGAACCATAGCTTGAGATTCACCTTCGGTGATGGGCTTTGAGCTCCATCCTCGATGATTTTATCATTTGCTCCAATCTTCATCCCTCGGAGCGTAAGTTCAATTGACCTGGGTTTTTTCCACCGAAGTGCTATCCGAGCACACCGAATTTTACCCAATACAGATAGTCCCCCCACCCATCGGATGAGTGTCAAAGTCACCAAGGGGTGGAGCGAATTTAAGCGGGAAGGCGACGTGGCTCATCCCTATCAAAGGATTTCAAAACGTCGCAAGTCTTTTCAGATTACCGTTCTGCATTACGTGGTGACCGTTCATTGGCCACCGAACGGTCACGCTGAATTATTTGCATTTCCAATGTTTCAAGTCATCATTGCTTCTCCACTTGCATTTGGTCACCCCTATAAATACATCTTATTTTGAGTCTTCTTCTTCTTCTCCATTTTACAATATCAACAGTAGTGAAAAAGAGAAATTTGCCATCAACAACAATTTCGTTCCATCCCATTTTGAGTTTAATCCTTCCATTTTTTTTAGCAAGCTTCTCCTTCAGGCTTTTTTTTTTCACCATGTCTGCTACAAATTCTAACGCAGGTTCCAGTTATTCATGCAACAAAGCCTCACGCCTTGCCGCCATGATAGCCAGCGGTGACTTTATCACCACCGTGTCGGCACTGCAAGTTGTCGAGGCAAAGGGTGGTGGGGAGGCGACATCTTTGGCTGGTGTCTCTAGGCGGCATAAGGCGAGGGCAGGGCACGACAGAGTGGAAGTCAGCATCGACGCTGGCGTTGGTGGTGACGACCATGCTAGTGACAAGGATGACGTCGAAGGCGACGATGTCATCAGTGTTAAAGAAGTAAGTGGCCCAAGAGGCGATGCTGAGGTCAACAAAGAGGGGTCCAAGACGGAAGCTGTTGCCTCAAAAAAATCTAGGTAGGAAATTCCTATCGACGTGGAGATAGAACCTCGGTTGGTTATCCCTTCGGATTTCAATAATGACAAGGACCTTAAGGTTCAAACTCAGTCTGATGCCCAACGAGATAAAAAGAGGAACATACAAGTGCACGTCACCCCGAGTGTGATAACTGAAGATTTGATTGAAACTTTTCGGGCGGACTATCGTTGGGGGCCCGAGGTGGAGATAAGGATTCCAGCCTCGGACGTGGCTGCTTCCACCCACGTCCCAGGGTACTCTTCGATTTTTACATACCCTTTTGCTGTAGGCTTTGGACTACCTTTTCACCCTATTATCGTCACGTTTTTTCGATCTTATAATTTGTGCTTGGCTTCGTTGGGCCCCAGAGTTTGGAGAGTTGTGCAGGCCTTCGAGTATTTTGAGTCGATTAACTAGATTGCATTTCACCTTCCAGCATTTGATTTCTCTCTATTATCCATATTTCCACAAAGCTGGGGTTGTGGCTTTCTTGCCCCGTGGATCTTACGCGATCTTAAGCAAGAGTGAGGATCACGGTGACCGAGGTTGGTGCCACTATTATGTGCTCATCAAAACGAGGCTATTATCAGTCAACCCCAGTTTCCCCAAAGAATGGAATGCTCAGCATAAGTATTCTCGTCCTTGTTTCATTCTTCGGTCATCGTAACTTGTTCTTACCTATTTTCTTACTTGATATGTAGCCAACAAGGTCCCAGTTAACCCGCCGGAGAAGTTACTTGAGTGGGTTGCCGAGGTGATGGCATCTTTCTGGGTCGGTTTAGGTATGTTCCAAATTCTATTTCCTCTCATATTTACGAGCTTGCTTCTCTTCCTTCCCCAGGCTCAAAGAGGAAGAGAGCTGTGTCGAAGAGGGCCACTAAGGCGAAAGGACCTCGGATTGAGGAGACTATTACCCCCGCTTCCGAGGCGGTAACTGAAAGACACCGGGGCCTCATTGACGAGCCTAGTGATGAAGAGACTCATGGCATTGCTCCCGAGGTAGCTTCGGAACCAGTCCCCGAGGCCCCTAAATAAACCGAGGTGATAACTGTCGAGGAGTCTGATCAAGAAGCCGCCAACCGGAAAGGCAAAGCCATAGTGAAGGAGGGCCTGATTGAGAACATGGTCAAAGCTTCTCGAGCCTCTATTCAAGCTTTGGATGCTACCCCTCGGGCTTTGGATATTTCTCCTGAATCCAATCTGTTGGATGCTACCAAAGAGGATATCGTCACCATCGACATTTTTCTCGGATCCACTAAGACTCGTGCTCTTAGCAAGCTTAGCCCTATGAGTCTGATAGGTGTTTCAGCTGCCTCTGCCCTCCACATAAATTTCTCCGCATTCCTGCTCGTATATTTTATCATCTCCTCATATCCGATGCTAAAAATTTTTGACCTTGTGCAGAGTTTGGTCCTCGAGTTAAAGGCTGTCTATTTAGAGAGCGAACGAGCTAAGCAAGTTCAAGCGGTGACAGCTACTTGGGGAGAGGATCGCCGAACTGAAGGCCCTATTCTTCGCTTTGAATAAGGACTTGGGGTGTGCTAATGAGGCTGCAGCTAGAGCCGAAGCAGACTTTGAAGGGAGTTCGGGATTCTACCTAGGCGAGGGTTCAGGCCTTGACAAATGAGTTCTTGAGTGAGAGCTCGAGGTTGAGTTTGGAGGCTGAACGGCTCGAGGCTGAAATTTTTCGCGCCAAAGCTGAAGTGCTGGAGGTGGGCGAAAGGTACCATGGCAAGTTAGAGGAGTATAATGCCAAACTCAATAGGTTGCAAAGCCAGGTAAGTAAGGTGCCTGCTCTTCCGGGCAAAATTTCAAAACTTTAGGAGAAGATTGCTAGTCTTAACCATCGTGCCGAGGTTAAAGCTACGAGAGCTAAATTCGAGGAAGCGTGGGCTGTAGTTAAGACCAGGCTCGACACCTTGGAAGAAGTCAAGGCTGGGAGAATAGTCCTCGAGGAGGAGATTGTCAAAGAGTAGGAAGACGCCGCCGAGGCTCAAAAGATTGTGGATGAGCTTCCATCGAGCGAGGGCTCGGATGACGGCGAATCCGAAGAGGATGAAGAGGGTGAGGAGAACGCCGAGGAGGATGATGAAGGTGCCGAAGAGGGGAACCTTTAGGGGAGGGCAGTCTCAATCTTGACTTGTTCTTCATGCTTGTTTATCCTTTGTGATTTCTGTTTTATTTAGGCCTTTGGGCCCTTTGATATGTACACTTTAGACCTTCGGGTCCTTTTTTATGTAGATGAATTTGTAGGCTTCAGGGTTTTAATGAATGAATCTGCATTTTATGCTTTAAGTGTTAGCTTTTGTTTTTCCTTTTGAGGATTTTTGAGCCGAACACTTAGAGTAGTTTGTTTGCAAGATTTAATCGCGTAAAATCAATGCTAGCTTGGAACGACGTCTCGTCCCGAACCGACACAAATTAACAACAATTCGATGATAATCGTAGAAATAAAGAGACTTTGGATCAAGTTCATTTCATTGATGATATCAGTTGAGTCCCGAAGGTCTTTACGTAGGGCCTAGCTTAAACAAGGCTTAGGCGCAAAAAAAAATTTAGAAAACGTCACTTCTGGAAGAAAATACATAGCGCTAATCTACTCTTCGGACGTTAGTCCCCGAGTGCTGAATAGACAGGCTTCGACAGGAAAGGTTCAGTGTCGACCTCGATTGCACCCCGCCCCTCACTCCCCCCAGTGTTCAGATGTGAATCTTGTTGAAGATCCGAGCACTGGAGATCGTCTTATCCGCTTCCTAAAAGGGTCAAGCAAAAAAAAAATGAGGAGTAAGTTAAATATTTCGACCAAAGCCTTTGGATCATTTTTCTGCTCGAGGCTGTAGGTAAATGTGAAATGATCAAGGAATGTGCACCCTGATATTAAACGTAACACCGCTTTAAATTGGAGATGTTCCAATTTAAGGGCTCGGTTTTGCCTCGCAAGTCTTCGATCTGATAATATCCCTTTCCCACAATTGCTCTAACTTTGTAAGGCCCTTCCCAATTTACTATGAGTTTCCCCCAATCTTTTCCTTCGTTGATTGATTTGAAGCCCTTAACACATAATCACCAACTTTGAAATCCCTTAGTTTGGCCTTCCTGTTGATATATGCCTCCATTTTCCTTTTTTGTGCTGCTAACCGAACGAAGGCTAGCTCTCTTTTCTCCTCGAGCAAGTCTAACTCTATGCGCATGCTTGTTGATTGGCATCTTCGGTGGTGTGGGTGTACGGAAGACTTGGTTCGCCCACTTCCACAAGGATAAGTGAATCCATGTTATAAGCAAGGGAAAATGGGGTTTCACCGGTGCTGTTCTTCTCCGTTATTCGCATTGCCCACAACACCCCTGGTAACTCTTCGGGCCAAGGACCTTTTTTCTCATCAAACCTATTAATCTGTTCGAGGATTCGGCTTGCCTATTGGCACTTGGATGGTAAGGAGCCGATACTATTCTTTTTATTTCCCACTACTTAAGGAAATCAGTGATAGCTGCCCCATGAATTGTGGACCATTGTCACAAGTGATCTCCTTTGGGATACCGAACTTGTAGATGATGTTCTTCTTGATAAAGTCGATTACCTCTTTCTGTCTAACCTCTGTGAAAGCTCCTACTTCCACCAACTTTGTGAAGTAATCGGTCAAGAAAAGAATAAACTGAACACCTCATTTTCCCTTCGGTAAGGGGCCAATGATATCCATTCCCTACTTCATTAAGGGCCACGGTGACACGTCAAAATGTAAAGGTTCAGCTTGCTGATAAATCATTCGGGCGTGGTGCTGACACTTATCGCATTTTTTCACGAAAGCCTTCACGTCTGCGCTGATGGTGGGCCAATAATACCCAGCTCGAAGTAATTTGCGCACTTAGAATTTTCCCCCCGAGTGGTTGCCACACTCGCTCTCGTGTACTTCTACCATCACATATCTAGCTTCATCCGGACCCAAGCACTTGGCCATCGGGCCGCTGTAAAATATTCTATATAGCTTTACCAAAATTATTGAGTATGAAGGTGCTTGAGTCCTTAATTTCTTTGCTTCTTTCTTATCTTGGGAGAGAGTCCCCGAGTCAAAGCAAAAGATAAACTTGCTTCGCCAATCCCATTTGTGGTCCACCGAGTTGACTTCCAATTTCATTTTCCTCATTTGTGCGGAAAGCAACTGAACCACTGAATCAGTCCCCGAGTGTTCTTCGTCCACCGCCGTACCCAAGTTTGCTAAGGCATCGGCTTTGGCATCTTCTTCTCGAGTACTTGTTTGACTCGCCATTCTTGGAATTGAGCCAAGATTCTTTGTGCTCGGATCAAGAATTGCTGCATTCTTGGCTCACGAGCAGTATATTCACCGAGCACTTGATTTACCACCAACTACGAATCGCACCTTAATTCAACTCTTTCCATCCCCATCTCTTTGGCCAGTTCTAAGCCTGCTAAGGCCGCTTCGTATTCGGCCTCGTTGTTGGTCAATTTTTTTAATCGAACTGAGTGACTGACTTTCTCCTCAGTATGCCTAATCTCGAACCCTTAGAATTAGTCGCCTTATCGGTGTAGAGTACCCATAATTCCGAAGTCGATCCCTTCGACATCAAGTTCTCCTTTTCAGCTTCGGGTAAGATCCCAACACTAAAGTCAGCCACGAAGTCAGCCAAGACTTGGAATTTATTAGCTATTCGGGGTTAATAGGTGATATTATATTCACTTAATTCTACCGCCCATTTAGATAACCTCCCCGACAACTCCGGTTTATGCAATATACTCCTTAAAGGGAAGGTGGTAACTACTGCTGTTGGACGAATTGAAAATAGGGTCGTAGCTTCTAAGCAATAACAATTAAAGAAAGTGCTAGTTTTTCCAAGTGAAGGTACTTGGTTTCAGCGTCGAGGAGTATTTTGCTCATATAGTAAATAGGCTGCTGCTTGCCATCCTCTTCCCGAACCAACACGGAGGTGACTGCCACCTCGGACGCGGCTAGGTAAAATAGAAAATTTTCTCCATCCTTTGGCTTGGCGAGAAACGACGCATTAGCCAATTAGCATTTCAATTCCTTCAGTGCTTCTTTACACTCCGGTGTCCACTCGAAGTGACTGTTCTTTCTTAGAACTGAGAAGAATTTGTGGCATCGCTCCGATGATCTTGAGATAAATCTACTCAAGGCAGCGACTCGGCCAGTCAAGCGCTGAACTTCCTTCACCCCGGTTAACTCATCGAGTATTTCTTCGATGGCTCTGATCTTGTTTGGATTGGCTTCGATCCCACGCTCAGAGACTATGAATCCCAAAAATTTTCCCGAACCCATGCCGAAGGCGCACTTTTCAGGATTTAGCTTCATGTGGTATTGCCTTAGAACGACGAAGGCTTCTCTCAGATGGCTTAGGTGGTCCTCCACCCAAACAGATTTGATCAACTTTCTGGTGTAATCTTTGAACATGAGACACACTAGCCTTTAGTATGTCGCCCCAACGTTCTTCAGACCAAAGGTCATTATTTTGTAGCAGAAGGTACCTCGGTCAGTGATGAACGAGGTCTTTTCTTCATCCTTCGGGTCTATAAAAATTTGATTATACCCCGAATAAGCATCCAAGAAGGTTAATAATTTGTGTCCAATCGCGGAGTATATTAACCTGTCTATCTGTGGCAGTGGATAAGAGTTCTTGGGGAAAGCTTCGTTTAGATCTATATAATCTACACACATTCTCTACTTGCCATTCTTTTTTGGCACAACAACGACATTAGCCAGCCATTCAGGGTACTTCACCTCTCTTATGAAGCCATTCTCTTGCAACTTCATAGTCTCATCTTTGATCGCTTTTTTTTTAATCGGCATGCGGCCTTTTCTTTTGTTTTACCGGGGTAAATCGTGGATCCACATTCAATTTATTGGTCATGATCTCCGGATCGATACCGACCATATCTAAATGGGACCAAGTAAAGCAATCATAGTTGGACTTCAAGACTTCGATTATAGCTCTCTTTGACTCTGGGTCCAACTCCGAGTTTACAAATACTTTCCTCTCTAGAAAATCTTTCGATAACGTGAAAGATTCCAACTCCTAACCAGTTGAATCCTCGGGTTTTTGTTTTCGAGGTTCTTGAATGCATACCGGGATCTTCTCAATTTCTCCTCGGAGGTCGTCTTGGGAACTTGACCCTCCCTCTTCGTTTGACCTCGGTTGCATTGGTTGCTATTTCTTTGGTCCTGACGGGATGACCTCACTCTTCAGCACGAGTGAATAACATTCTCTCGCTACTCGCTGTTCTCCTTTAATCAATCGAATTCCCCATGGGGTAGGGAATTTGATGACTTGGTAGAGAGTGGATGGGACAGCCTCCGTTGAATGAATCCATGGTCTACCGAGTATCACATTATATGCCACGTCCTCGGGCAGAACTTGAAACAGTGTTTCCTTGCAAACCCCTTCGGCATATGTGTTGAGCGTAATTTCGCCCAACGTCTTTTCGGTAGAGTTGCTGAAGCCAGTCAACACAGTTGCTTTTGGGATGAACTCTCCCTTCAACCACATCTTTTTGATGGCCCCGTAGCTGATTATGTTAGCAAAGCTACCGGGGTCGATCAAGACTCGTTTGATATCCAAATCGTTTATCCTTAGCATGATGACCAAAGCATCATGATGAGGGAACATCATCCCATCACAGTCATTTTCGTCGAACACAATTTCCTTTCCCGAGCCTCCAACTCGAGTTCTTTTCTCCATAGTAATCGACAATTTTGCAAACTTCTTGGCAGCTGCAAAGTTCACCCCATTCACCTCTGACCCCCCGGTGATCACATTCACAACTCTTTCAGGGGGTGGCCCCGAGGTGGCTGTCCATCACTTCGGTTCTTTGTATAGTTTTCCTTCCCCTTATCAGTGAGGAATTCAGCCAGTACGCCCTTCTTCAGCAAATGCGCCACCTCGAGGAGCAAGGCTTTGCAGTCCTCGGTGCGGTGACCGTAGTCCGCATGAAACTCACAATGCAAATTTTGATCTCTCTTGTCACCAGGAGTCCTCATATCCTTCGGTGCTCTCATCCCAACTATCCCCTTCACTATATTGACCAACTCCGAGGTCGATATGTTGAAGTTGTAATCGGGGATCCGGGGTAATTCCTTATTCATTGAAACCAAAACTGGGCTCGAGGGATTTCTTTGGTTCGTGCTGGGATAAGCCTTTCCACCGAGCCGTTGGCTCACATGCGAACTTCCAAGCCTTTGACTAACAGGCTACCTCGATTAAGTGTATGGTTCGTACCTTCCCTTTGAATTTCCTCGTGGCGTCTAGGCACGATATGAGGATTTAGATCGATTGTTGTAATTGATGCCCCAGTTGTTGTTTTTCCACTCAGCTTCCTCCAACCTTATCTTGGTGTATTCTCTGTTGTGCAAATCATCCCATGTCAAGGTTTGATATTGCTGGAGCTCTTTCCTCAGTTTGGCGGCAGACTCAGAGTTTCGAACGTTAATGCATTTTTCAAACACCATGATGGCCAAGGTGTCATCCATGGCAGGCAACTCCATCCGTTCGGCATGGAAACGCTCCAAGAAGTCTTTAATGGGATCGCCAAGCCGTTGTTTGACTTCGAATATATCCTCCTTCCTCTGGAGGATTTTCTGTGCCCTGGAATGTGATCCATGCTCAATCCTACACCTTTAATGGTGAGGGGCGGTCGTCAAAGTATAATACCTGATGTGAGTCGGGGTCGATTTTCCGAGGGAACTAGCTTGTCGAGTCAGAGAGTCGCAAATAGAAATTCAAATGAAGTTTACTGCTGAGTCCTAGAAGTGGGTTTTGATATAAATAACACTACGATTAGCTACAAGGCATACAAATTAAAGCAAGTAAGTGAGTTGATTTTAAGAGACTAGGGATGTAAACAACTAATAGTGATTTCCAACCAACGGGTATTTCCACTTCACTTTCCCAACACAAATATAATTATGGTCGAGTCTTCCTATTGTGGTCTCTAGAATCCTTCCGGCCTAGAAGAGCCTTTCACAACCCGCTCGTCAAAGCCTTAGTTGAATGCTCGAGGCACTACTCCAAGACCCGAGGAAAGGAGACCTCTTCCGAGCGTAACTCCATTTAGATGGGTTAGTCTATATGAATAGCCTATAAACCCAAATCCTCGCCAACTCCACTATTCTATGCTAATTAATCTCTTCCGAGTCTTTAACTAGCAATGTAGACAAGAAATACCAAATATCAATGATTTTAAAATTTTACTGTTATTGCAATGGGGAGTTGGATAATTGATACTTATGTTATAGTTAGTGAAATAGAACAATGCCCATTGATTTTCAATTACTATAACATATTTACACCCCTAGTTATGAGTTTAGCTACTCACAACTAAGGATTTAATCAAAACAATCAAAATGTAGTACAATGATGTAATGATTTCAAACATAGATATTGGATTGATATATGAATTAAGATTCGAAGATACAAGTTTAGAAGCTTACAAAACGATGTTAAGACCTCTACTTGGCTCCCAAAATTGCCTCAAATTCAATACAAAACGTAACTATCGAATGTGTGTTCAAACCCTAGCTTAAGCTATTTATACAAGAGAGAAAAATGTAGAACACAGTGGAGTAGGCGGCCAGCCTACTAGAGTAGGCGGCCCGTCCCTTTTTTAATCACTCTCTGGATTTTCAGTAGGCACCCGCCTTTGTAAAACAGGCGGGGCGCCTCTTTCTGGCTTCAAATTTTCCAACTCTTTCTTGATGTCCTTTCTTTCGCACTTTGGCTCGAATTCTTTCTCTCTAGCTTCAATCTTCAACTAGTATCCATGTGAATTCATTATAACCTGAAACTAAGCAATTCACGACGTTAATGACATAAAATGTCTCTCTTGGATTCAAAAACGAAAGTTTAGCGTAGTCTTTAAGTTGGTAAAATACCTACTTATCAACTCCCCCAAACTTATGTCTTTGCTTGTCCTCAGGCAACTCAAAATCACGAGACCAAAGCTTGTTCCATTTTAAGCTTGACACCAAGGCATGTTCCACATTTCGAACTTCACAAACAATATTTTTGCATTAATGAATTCGTTGGTACAAACTAGTAACACATACTAAAATGAATTATTGACAAGCAACTATGCACTTTACTCGGACTATGGCGAAAAGGAAACTCATGAGCCTTTAGAGTTATCTCAAGGTCATCGGCTTGCTTCGGTTGTTCATGAGCCCCAATATGCATTCAAACCCCTTGCTTAAAAGTTACTTGCTTCCTCACGGAAAAGAATGGAGTCCTTCACTCATAAAATACTTTTCTTTTTTAATACAAAATTTGGACTCCAAAAATTTGAACTCTCACTCTCACAAAGGAATGCTCATGTGTGCTTCTCAAAAATTCAAAGACTTGCTCTTCTTGTACTTCTCCACTAATATAGGGCCACTTGACTAGACATCTATTAGGACTTCGTATGGTTGTAATGTAGGCTTCTGGTTTAAGGTGTGGTAGATTTGGCTAATTAGTGACTTATACCTCCACAACACTACATCATCTTGCTTTCTTTTGTGCAACTTTCTTTTCTTTCCATTAGGCTCATTCTACCTTTCTTTAGAAGACGGGGCCAATTAATCCCTTCTTTATTCAACACTATTCTCTTCTTCTTTTTCTTTTTTTTTCTTTTCTCCTTTTCTTTTTCAACATTAATTAATCCCTTTTGGATTCATTTTCTTCTCTTTTCTTTGCTTCCCTTTTTTTCTTTTCTATCATGCACTTCAATTTGACATTCACAATGAGATTCCAGCTGTTGACACCCAATTTTGTCCCGAATTTTTGTTCAAATTTAATAAATTATGGCAATATTTATAATTGAGGATAATTTTTGAAAATTAAATATAATTGGTTAATTTCTGAGTAAAAGGGTCAAATTTTGTAATGCATAGCCTAATTTCTATCCTATCCGTGCAATCACCCGATTTTTTCATTTAAATCCTAAATTGGGGTCAAAATCACTCCTTCATTTAAATTCCAGCTTATTTATGCAAAGCCCATATCACACAACACACTATTATCATCATCTTATACACACCATACAAAAAACCCAAGACCAATAGACATTAACACTAGCCGTGCCCCTCTCATTTTGGTCTGGATTTTTCCCTCTCCTTACACCAACGAGGCCATTTCTTTCTCCCTTTAAAAGACCAGATTGGAAACAGTGAGGGACACACACACAAAAGAAAATCGAAGCAGTGGGGGTGGGGGGAGATCGAATCAGAACTGAAAAAGGGATTGGGAGTGGTAGCGACGCTATTGGTGTTGCTCCTCCTCTTTCCCTTGTGTATCGTTGTCTCGCCGGTCGGAATCCATTGTCTCCGGTGACCGGAGGTGTTCTTTTGTTTTGTTCGAAAATGGTTTGCTTATGGGTTCTCTTTTGTTTCTTGTTTTGACTCGTAATTGAAACTGTTGAAAGGCGCGGTGGAGTCGCAGCGGCGCCATGGCTTGGCAGTCGCTCCTCCACCTCGCCGTGGACTCGTTCGCTTTGTTACCATCACTGTTGCTCGCCGGAAAATAATTTTGTGGTTTATTTGGTTTCTCTATTCTTGTTGAATATTTCATTGGTTGTCTGAGCTCTACAGGTCCTTTGACACCTTTGCTTTACAGTTGTTCTTTCCGTTGAATTGGATTAAGGAACATAGGGACAGTAGTAGCGACCCCGCTGGAATTCCCAGCCGGCCGTCGTTCCTGTACCTTTTAATGGCTGTGATTTCGCTTATCACACTGTTGTTGCGTTTACTGATGATGCATATGGGTTTTGAGTTTGTCTTGTTTCCTGTTGCTCTGATTAGATTGTTGTTATGTTTGACCGGTTGACCCGTTTAGTTTGTGGGATTATTTCTTTGACCCATTTACCTATGCTGGATAACTGATGGGCTTTGATTTTTGGAATGGGTATACCATGATTGGAAATGCTAAGCCTATGAAAATGTGCACTTTAGGCTATACAATGGTTTGACGGATGCTACACGTTGATACTATACCCTGATTTGAACATGATACTGCATGGCCGATGAATATACATACACACGTATTGAGGCCTCGGGATCGATTTGAACATGATACTACACTTGAACCGTCTCGTTCCCGTGTCCCTGAAGCAAAAGGCGATGATGAATGCACTTTAATGCAAAGCAAGTTGAATAGAGTGGTGGGTTTGGTACTTGGCGTGGCAACCGGCCCGGGCTCCATGTTTGCAGCCGTACCAAATTCCGAGCTTCTATCCGACGCGCCATACAAACCTGAGCCTAAATTTTGCAAAAACAAAACCCCTTTACTATTATTATATATTCTATTATTATTATTCTTATATATTTTATTATTATTATTATTATTATTATTACTTTATTATTGTTATTTTATTTTATTAATTATTAGACTTTGACTATCGTACTAATATAGTTTAATTCCCATTTTTTATTGCGAGGTACATTTTGGCACGAACAACTTGTGGACGAGTTTGGCTAACTCACGAATGTGAATAATCCATTGCATTGAAGGCATTTGGGGATTGAAATCGGACCCAAGCATTCAGAAATAAGACTTATGAATTTTATAAATCCAAGGCTCCCGCGAGTTGATCATTTTTTTGGATTTTATCTTTAACTTTGCCTTTCTTTCCTTAGAAATATTTATGTAAATAAAATGCGCAAAATATTTATTTATCAATAATATTTGATTGTTTGTATATTGCCTTACTTTATGTTCATTGCCTTTTATTTTTGAAGTTGTTATTTAATTTATTGCAAACTGGGACTAATTAGCAAAATGCGTGCAGATTAAAATATTTTTCATAAACAAGTTTTATTTCAATTAATTATTTTAGATAAATTTTCTAGAAAAGCATATTTTGCAAATATTTTGGAAACCTGTTGGATTAACCGTATTTTTCGAAACTTCGGGAGTGCCTTAAAGACCTTCTTCCGAAATTAATAAAACCTCTTACCTTTAGAATCTCTGAAAGAAAGACCGTCTTTTTATAAAAATGGAGTTTTTACACGCATTTGTTAATTTGGTTTCCTGTTTTCCTTAAATTGGGTGGCGACTCCAAAAACTCCAAAAGAGTTAGCCCATCCTGTCGATATTCCAGAATTTATCCTTTTCGGGATAATTTTTGGGGTTCAACAGCGTGGCGACTCCGCTGGGGAGCAATAAAGGTTTTGACCATAAAGGTTTCCAATTATTTGCAACTAGCATGCTTAATTTATTTTTGTTTTATTATATCTGTTTGTTTGTGTGCCACGAAAAGCATGTCACTACACCCTTATTTGCACACATATAAACTGGCATTCCGTTCATATTTCCCCCACTCCTGGGAACCTCTTGCATTCTCACTCAAATATCCGCGAGGTGCGCCCATGCGCACCCGCACTTTCTTCCACTAAAGAACCCTGTGACGAGTTGGTACACCGGCGGCCATCGTAGGAGTAATTCGACTGCGAGACCGCTTGCCACTCACCTGTTAGCCTCAACCGTTAACCCACTCTTAGAAGGAGATTAGGTCATGCATGCATATACACCTTAGTTTGGACCCGGTCCTTGGTACCGTTTTCCAGGAATTAAGAAACCGCCCTTTCGTCAACGGGTTCTTGAAACCCAACGACAATGCATATTATGTGCTGTGTGATAAAGAATCCTCAGTCCTAACCATGTTTTGAGCAAATTCATATTTGGAATTTTGTCTGCTATGTTGTCTTCTAGGTCAGAAAATGGTGGAATTTAGCGGAATTGAGATCATAGACAGAATTGCAGTCCGGGGGAAGTTAGGCAGATTTGGTTGGTTTGTGTTTTGGAGATGGTCTGGTGTAGTGAGATCTAAGAGGCGAAGCCCCTAGTGTCTTTAAAAGGATCAGTGGGGTCCCTCTCGTGAAAGGCTTTGCGTGTGTGCAGGCCTATGTTGATTATCCAGCTGCAACTTTATAAAAATTGAAGTATGCTTGTCGCATACTAGGAGATTAAAGCCCCTGTGTCTTTGAATGACCAGTGGGGTCCCTCCTTGAAGACCAATGTTGTCTTGGCTACCTAGGAAACTGAGAGGCTTGATTAAAGCCGAGGACCAGTGAGGAGCCCTATAAACAAGGTCGGTGAGCCTTGCAAAGCCGAGGAAACTGAGAGGCTTGTCTAAAGCCGAGGACCAGTGAGGTTTTATTTTGAAAGGCCAATTGGCGCCTTTCGTGATTTGCAGTCTGGTATTGTGGAGGTAGTTGGAATTTCTCCCTGTATGTTGTAAAACAATTGGGAGTTGTGCTTGGAGGAGTGTGGATGTTTGCAAAAGCTATGGAGGATTGTTTCGGGTTTTAGGCATTTGGGTTTAGAATTTTGTGCGGATACTGTGGAGAGCATGAGATGTGTTAAAATTTCGAGTTAACACCAACTTTTGGAAGTTAGTTGGGATAACGGAATTGTAGTGCCAAGGTGGAGAGATGATTGTTATCGATTATTGTTATTATTTATTGCTTACTCTAAGTCTGAATTGCTCAAAACTGGCATGAACTATTTTTGGTTACCACTTATTTGCGCGTCTTAGGCCCACCTCTAGCACAAAGAGGCACCTTGCAGGGTAGGACGCGTTTGCATATTTATTTACGCTCAACTACTTGTGATTGTCACATGTTAATTATTGGTCTTGCTTTATTTGCTCAAAATGCGTTAAATACTGGGTGTTGCTTGCTTGTGTGCAATCATATGAATGACATACAAACTATCTTAGTTACCCTTTGAGGTTTCTTTGTTTTGTTTATTTCTCTAGTAGAAGTTTGATTTGTAAGGTGGTTGACTATGCAAATCACGCAAGATTCAATATCTGATTGATGGTAGACGCTCTAGCTTGTGAATGATGCAGTACCAGAAGCTAATGGCATTGTTTGAAAGAACTTGGCAATTGAACTTAGCAGCATTATTTTCAATTCTAATTCAGATTGAGGCCCTGAATTGCATTGTACTTTAAAGCTTATGTTAATCTGAATCAACTCATTTTGAATTTATGAAAGTTGAAATAAAATGCATCTCATTCTTTATATTATTTACGCTTGCATTTGTTTCCATTTCAAAAGTAAAATGGATAAACTTGCTAAAGCTTTGCTTGTAA
The DNA here is from genome assembly GCA_037355625.1 of Petunia x hybrida. NCBI lineage: Eukaryota > Viridiplantae > Streptophyta > Magnoliopsida > Solanales > Solanaceae > Petunia > Petunia x hybrida. The sequence continues at coordinate 460,874 of JBBBVM010001177.1, read as the reverse complement.
CGTATGGCAAAACAACCGAACAATTTAAATCGATGCACTGGAAAGTTATTCTCTGCGCTCTTTGGATATCGCACTATCTGTTAGAACTTCAACTGGGGCAGCTTTTATTTGTTGGTATATGGCGTTGAAGCAGTGATGCAGAACTACGCACGATCTGATTCCCAAGAAGGGATACGTAGGCTCCACCATCGGGCTCGACGCTTTAGCATCTAAATTTTCATTTTCCCCCAAGAAGGACAACTGGGGCAATTTTTGCAAAACGAGTTAGAGATGTGGAAGATGATAACTGGGGCAGAATTTTGCAAGAAGCGGCATTGGTTGGTAAAGATGAGTTGGCAAGGACTCTATAATTGGCTAAGCGAACGGTGGAAAGTCTAAGCCAAAGGACGTTCAGTTTTTTTTAAAATATGTTACAAGTTTAAGTCAAGGAAAAATTTTCAAAATGCATCTTTGACTTCATTTGCATGCTTATTTCACTCGCTATATTGCATTAAAATATCTGATCTTGCCTCTATTTTTCAAAGTCTATGCTATTTGAGTTCATGATTCAAGTTTTTGAAAGCAATTTGCAAATCCAAGTCCAATGAAGAAAAGGAAGCAGCAGAAGCAGCAAGATCAGGATGAAATCTGCGCAAATCAAACACTTCCCCCTTTCCTCCCCAAAGCTAATTATTTTTCTTTGAGAGCAGGAACATGAAGTTTGCAATGAAAGGATCATTTACACTAAGGATGAACAATTATATGAACACGCATCCAAAGTTGCCTTGCAAATTGCGTCGCATTCTCCTTTTCATGACTTAAAGCATTATGCTTTGTCATGAGTTATTGCCGAACAGGCGGCATTTCTACTTCTATGACTTTCATTCCTAATAGGCGACAAAGCCGAGGCTTATTTTGTATTTTCAAAACTAAGCCAAATAGGGCATCGCTTTGTTTCAGGTTGACCGTCGGCTACGAGGATTTCCTTTGTTGGACTATCTCGCCTATTGATTCGCCAAATGGCTCTTGCATTGCTGTTGACCACCAGGTTAACAAGTCAGCCCTGAGACCCTCCTTGCTTTGTGCCGGATCGGATCACCAGCTGCTTTGTAGGCAATCAACTCCAAGACCCTCCTTGCTTCATGCTCGACCGGCTTGCCAGTTGATTTGTCAAGATTGTTGAAAATGCTTTGCACTATGCCTTCGCATTTGCTTTATTGCTTCGCCAGTGGATGGGAAGACAATTTATCAAATATATTGCAGCTTGCACTTACAAATTACGTCATGCCTACCATAAGCAATTGGACGCCTTATTCTGAAGCCTATCATAAGCAATTGAAGGTTCTTTTATTATTGATCCTACCGTAAGCAATCGGAGGTCTTATTATCAAGTCTATCGTGAGCAAGCGAAGACTTCATTAGCATTGAAGCCTACCATAAGCAATTGGAGGCATTATTCTGAAGCCTATCATAAGCAATTGAAGGCTCTTTTATTATTGATCCTACCGTAATCAATCAGGGATCTTATTATCAAGTCTATCGTGAGCAAGCGAAGACTTCATTAGAATTGAAGCCTACCATAAGCAATTGGAGGCATTATTCTGAAGCCTATCATAAGCAATTGAAGGCTCTTTTATTATTGATCCTACCGTAAGCAATCGGGGGTTTTATTATCAAGTCTATCGTGAGCAAGCGAAGACATCATTATCATTTGAAGCCTACCATAAGCAATTGGAGGCATTATTATGAAGCCTATCATAGGCAATTGAAGGCTCTTTTGTTATTATTCCTACAGTCAACCATCAGTTTCTCAAAGATTATTCGCCTTGTCGCATATGCAGCACAAATCTATTTCTTTTTTTTTTTCATTATAGCTTTTGCTTTATTATTCACTCGTTTTCTAACGCATTTACTTTAAATTTTCAAAAATTGAACATCAGATTCAATAAGAACTGAAGGCATTCCACGCTTTGCGGCACTATTAATACAAGCAACAGGACCCAACTTTGCTTATTTGCTTTGCATTATCTTGCCTTTATTAATCCAATTTGCAACTTTATTTTGCAGGCTGCTGTCAAAATTAGGCTCGTTCACCTTATAATCGAACGTTTTAGGCTCGTTCGCCTTATAATCGAACGTTTTAGGCTCATTCGCCTTATAATTGAATGTTTTAGGCTCGTTCGCCTTATAATCGAACGTTTTAGGCTCATTCGCCTTATAATTGAATGTTTGGGCTCGTTCGCCTTATAAATGAACATTATGTTACCTGCAAGGATATAGATTACCCAAGTCGACTTGAGATATTATGTCTCGTTAGTCAACTTATCTTATGAAATCCTTGCATTTTACAATTCATTCTTGCTTTACTTATTGTCTTGCTTTACTGTTTCAGAATAAGGATCAGCTTAGAGGTTCTCCGGGCGGAGTACTTTGTCAGTTGATCGAAGGAAGAACTTATCGATGATGCCGCAACCCGCATTTACAATTTTATCACTTTATTTATTTCTTTTTCCAATTAATACAGTTTATTAGCAGTTGCACGCTTACCGCTTGTTGAGTTTATTGCAGGATTTTTAGCAGCACCGCAGCAGCGTTTGGAGAATAACATGGAGCTTTTCTTAGCGACGAACCGGGGCAATCGTTGATATGAGCTAGACTCGTTAACGAAGACCTGAAGAATCGCACCCACATAGGTCATCCACTCTAGAGGTAAGTCTCTTGTTAACCCTGAGTCTGAGGTTTGAGATTGAAGACAAGATGGCTCGGTTATCGAGGTGCAGTGGAAGCTATATCCGTGTAAACCCCTCTTTATGGGTGTGTCGTCGACCACATCTTCATAACTTGGGTAATTACAAGTCTCTTTTACCGTGCTTGAGCAGTCGTTACTATCTCGTCTTGGACTTTCAAATTGCGTCAAACTACATATGGCGTGATTCTCTTTCAGCCCGAGATATGTAGGCAACTCTGAAACCGGAGCTCGGCCATGTCTATAAGCCTCGCACTTTGGTCCTTGGAATCAAAGTACTTGGCTTTGTCGTGACAAAATTGGTTTCTCGTCAACTTCTTTACCCTGAAAACTCTTTCATCCTTTTCCGGATAAAGAGGGGCAGCTGTTGACACCCAATTTTGTCCCGAATTTTTTTTAAAATTTAATAAATTATGGCAATATTTATAATTGAGGATGATTTTTGAAAATTAAATATAATTGGTTAATTTCTGAGTAAAAGGGTCAAATATTGCAATGCATAGCCTAATTTCTATCCTAGTCGTGCAATCACCCGATTTTCTCATTTAAATCCTAAATTCGGGTCAAAATCACTCCTTCATTTAAATTCCAGCTTATTTATGCAAAGCCCATATCACACAACACACTATTATCATCATCTTATACACACCATACAAAAAACCCTAGACTAATGGACATTAACACTAGCCGTGCCCCTCTCGTTTTGGTCTGGATTTTTCCCTCTCCTTCCTTACACCAACGAGGCCATTTCTTTCTCCCTTTAAAAGACCAGATCGGAAACAGTGACGGGCACACACACAAACCCAAATCGAAGCAGTGGGGGGTGGGGGGAGGGGGGGGGGAGATCGAATCAGAACTGAAAAAGGGATTGGGAGTGGTAACGACGCTATTGGTGTTGCTCCTCTCTTTCCCTTGTGTATCGTTGTCTCGCCGGTCGAAATCTATTGTCTCCGGTGACCGGAGGTGTTTTTTTGTTTTGTTCGAAAATGGTTTGCTTATGGGTTCTCTTTTGTTTCTTGTTTTGACTCGTAATTGAAACTGTTTAAAGGCGCGGTGGAGTCGCAGCGGCGCCATGGCTTGGCAGTCGCTCCTCCACCTCGCCGTGGACTCGTTCGCTTTGTTACCATCACTGTTGCTCGCCGGAAAATCATTTTGTGGTTTATTTGGTTTCTCTATTCTTGTTTAATATTTCATTGGTTGTGGCTGTGGTTTCGCTTATCACACTGTTGTTGCGTTTACTGATGATGCATATGGGTTCTGAGTTTGTCTTGTTTCCTGTTGCTCTTATCAAATTGTTGTTATGTTTGACCGGTTGACCCGTTCAGTTTGTGGGATTATTTCTTTGACCAGTTTACCTATGCTGGATAACTGATGGGCTTTGATTTTTGGAATGGGTATACCATGATTGGAAATGCTAAGCCTATGAAAATGTGCACTTTAGGTTGATACAATGGTTTGACGGATGCTACATGTTGATACTATACCCTGATTTGAACATGATACTACATGGCCGATGAAAATACATATACACGTATTGAGGCCTCGGGATCGATTTGAACATGATACTACAGTTGAACCGTCTCGTTCCCGTGTCCCTGAAGCAAAAGGCGATGATGAATGCACTTTAATGCAAAGCAAGTTGAATAGAGTGGTGGGTTTGGTACTTGGCGTGGCAACCAGCCCGGGCTCCGTGTTTGCAGCCGTACCAAATCCCGAGCTTCTATCCGACGCGCCATACAAACCTGAGCCTAAATTTTGCAAAAACAAAACCCCTTTACTATTATTATATATTCTATTATTATTATTATTCTTATTATTATTATTATTATTATTATTATTATTATTACTACTTTATTATTGTTATTTTATTTTATTAATTATTACACTTTGACTATCGTACTAATCCAGTTTAATTCCTATTTTTTATTGCGAGGTACATTTTGGCACGAACAACTTGTGGACGAGTTTGGCTAACTCACGAATGTGAATAATCCGTTGCATTGAAGGCATTTGGGGATTGAATTCGGACCCGAGCATTCAGAAATAAGACTTATGAGTTTTAGAAATCCAAGGCTCCCGCGAGTTGATCATTTTTTCGGGTTTTATCTTTAACTTTGCCTTTCTTTCCTTAGAAATATTTATGTAAATAAAATGCGCAAAATATTTATTTATCAATAATATTTGATTGTTTGTATATTGCCTTACTTTATGTTCATTGCCTTTTATTTTTGAAGTTGTTATTTAATTTATTGCAAACTGGGACAAATTAGCAAAATGAGTGCAAATTAAAATATTTTTCATAAACAAGTTTTATTTCAATTAATTATTTTAGATAAATTTTCTAGAAAAGCATATTTTGCAAATATTTTGGAAACCTGTCGGATTAACGGTATTTTACGGAATTTCGGGAGTGCCTTAAAAACCTTCTTCCAAAATTAATAAAACCTCTTACCTTTAGAATCTTTGAAAGAAAGATCGTCTTTTTATAAAAACGGAGTTTTTGCACGCATTTATTAATTTGGTTCCTTGTTTTCCTTAAATTGGGTGGCGACTCCAAAAACTCCAAAAGAGTTAGCCCATCCTGTCGATATTCTGGAATTTATCCTTTTCGGGGTAATTTTTGGGGTTCAACACCAGCTTTTACTGTCTCCCCCAAACTTAGGTTTTAGCCTAAGTTGCACGTTTTTCAATGCACGCTTGGAGGTCAGGACCAAAAAGAGGGCTGGTGCCTTAGCACACAAGAATTGGCTTGGTTTTCAATTTAGTGGCTGCCAAATGAAAGGTTAAGGATCAGAGGGGCTAACTGGGATGAGTACGTACGAGTAGGCCATTTAGGATAGTAGCGGTCCAAAGATTGCCTAAAATCATATCTCAAATCAAGTTTCACCTAGGATTTTATCTCAAAGTACATTAAGGGTAAGTTCCAAACTTCCAAGTCACACACACAAGCTTATTATTCAAGAGCTCACCACACACGCAAGTAATCTTTCAAGTTCAAGTCTAAACACACACTAAGGACACTCACTCACAAAGCATATAATGGTTCAAATTTTAAACCATGCCAACAACACAATTAAGTTAACTAGAGAACCTCGTGGTCTACAACTCACGCCATGCCATTCAAAGAACACATTCATTTGTCAAAGTTGCCATAAAAATAATGTAACAACAGGTAGTACCACATAATCCTCTAATATATTTTCAAAAGGTTTTATGTACAAACTTGGTTCAAAAAGAACCTCTGGAAAGAACCAAGTGAAGAAAATTGGAGGCTTATTTGAAACTAAAAACAACTTTGGAACATAGCAAAGAAGACAAGTTAAAACTAACAACATAAAATGTGTATACATCAAAATGGTTCGAACATATACATGGACATTATAAGCACAAGTACTATCATTATCCAAAGATGCACATACACGTCTGAACCCCTCCCCCAACTAAAGACTCTAGCATCGTCCCCACATGCTAAGCAGAGCAAAGTAAAGTACAAAAAGGGGGTATAGAGGGGACTCCCTGTATGCTCAAGCAATGCCCTTCCCTTTGCCTGCTACAGGGGCAAGTGAGGGCGCGGCTAGTGGTGCATGTCTTCTCTCCGCTGCTCGGCGTGCTGTCTCAATAGATCTCCGTGTAGCAATGTCAACCTGCATCTTCTCGGGCAACAAGGTGAGATCACCAACAGTCCCTGGGACTGGATCAAGAGCATCATCATCAATATCAAAGTCCATGGCCTCAGTAGCCTCAATGTCCTCGAGTAAGTCCTCGTCCTCTTGTTGCTGAGCTTTCCTTGATTTTTTGGCTGGAGGCTTAGAAGCCATTGAACTAGATGCTCGGTGTGCAACTGAAGACGGTTGTGATGGTAGTGAAGAGGATGCAATAGAAGCTGGAGCAACGGTAGAACCAAGTGGAGCAGATGTAGTAGCAAGGGAGGCTGAAGTAGTGGCCTTAGCAGAACCACGTCGAACATAAGTAGCAACAGGGGCAGTAGATGTGACTGGGCCCTTAGCTTCCACAGCTCTGGTGTCGCTCTCAATAGTCTTGGAATGAGCCTTCAAGACTTGAACCAACTCACTAAGCTGCTCAGTAGAGACTTCAGGGGGTGGAGGTGGGGGCTGCACCCGTGGTAAGTTGGAAATAAGAGCCCTAAGCTCATCCAACTGGGATAGTGCCAGTGCAAATACCTGAAGTAAAGGAGCCTGCCTCATGCTCAGGGGCTGCCTCAAATGTGGGTGGTACATCATCACGATCATCAGAAAGAACAGTACCTGAGGAAGCCTCTGGTGGGGTGTCCTTGAAAGCATACCAATAGAAGGCAGATTTAGGAGGCGATTTCAAGTCCCCTGGTTGCTCCGGGCAACCACATTTCAACAAATAATCAGTCAATGTAGAGGAGAATGGTAGGTTATCCTTCTCAGAGTTCACAACTTCTCGCATGTGTTTAAGCATTTCCGCTCCCAAGTTCACTTTAATACCTTTCATCAAACAACCAATCATTATGGCTCTCTTCAAAGTTAACTTGTTATCTTGTCTTATTGCCCGCACCCGTGATATGACAATGTATTGCCAACCCTTTGCTTCAAAATTAAGGTCGGCCCTCACAATTTGAATTCCCACTTTTTTCCATCCCGGGTTCGCCTTTCTACCAATGATAGGTATAAGCCACTCTCTTTGCTCTTGCCGGGAAAGTTTCAATTTTTTAACATGTTGAGATCGATTTAAATGCGGAAGATCCAAGTGTGCATTTAATGCTCTCGCAGAAATATAAACATATCTACCTCGGCAATACACTTTGTTGTTCCCCTTTGCCGTGGTAGCTAGGTTTGCATAGAACTCCGCGACCAATTGCTCATTTGATTCCCTCAACGTTTTCTTCAAAGTTGCCTCCCATCCGGTTGCTACATACCGGTGGTAGATGTCGGGATTCTTGACATCCACATCTTTCATGCTAATAACACCACCAAGACATTTCAAGCTCACAATTCAATCAATCAACTGATAATCGACTCATAATATTCATTATGTGCAAACTTGAAGGAATTCCGAACATCCTCAAACCATTCATCATCAAAGCTTCAAAACATGCACAAGCGCTCACAACAAGTGCACATATTTAGGATTTCAAATTCACCTTCAATTTTAAGCTTCAATTTGCATTTTTGTGAACTTTAATTTTCCCAAACCAGTGAGTTCATGAATTGAATGCACTTTTGCAAGTTCAAACTATCAAGAATACTCATGAGGCTATCAAGCTCACCAAAAACATCAAGAATAATTTACACTCACAATTCAATTAATTAACTAGCACTCAAGTTTCATGAGTTTCATTATGCACACACTTGAAAGATTTCCAAGCACTTTCAACAAACGATTTACCTAGGAAGGCTCTAAACTCACTCACACAATCCAAACCAGGAACCTAGAACAATTCAAACAATCATACAAGCTTAAAACTTCACACTCACTTCCAACTTCAAGTGCGCATTGCAATTTTCATGAATTTTTGTTTCCCTCAACTAATGGATTGAAAAATTTGAGCATTCAAAGCGTGACAATAGCATTCCTATATTCCAAACAATTCAAGCAACCAATTTGTAGGGTATTCAAGCCATGGGTTCAAAATTTTATCAAAATTCCCATTTTTCAAACCTAAACCCTAACTTTCTAAATTTATCAACATCAATATGTAGCATTTAAGTACAAGGCACAATTTAAATACTAATTTAGTCTACTATTAACTACATCTAAACCTAAAAATATTGTTTCACTAAGTTAAAGAAAATTAAAGCAAAAATGTAAAAGATTATGTGCACATACCCGAAATAGAGAAAAAATGAAGATTAAAATGATGGTGGAGTGATTTGTGTGTGTTTTATATGGATTAAATTGATCTTATGGAGTGGGGTGATGATTTTTGGCTAAAGGGGTCCTTTTATTTTGTTCAATTGGTGAAATAATGAAAGAAAGGAGTAGTATGCGAGTGGTCCGCCTATTTTAGGCTTTAAACCCGCCGGGTCGGGTCCAAGTTAAAACGGGCGGTCCGCCTATTACAAACGGGCGGTGCGCCTATTTCTATTTTATGTGTTTTCTATGTTCTAACATGCATCACACTTACCTGGGCGGTCCGCCTATTTTATACTTAGCCGGATTTCTTGAAAATTCCCTTTTTGCATGCTCTCTGGACTTTTTGGAGGCGGTCCGCCTCTGTGAACAGAGGCGGTCCGCCTATAGCTGTTCCAGACTCCCTTTTTGGCTTACTTCCTTCACTTCCTCGCTTCGCACTTTACTCAACTCGGGTACCTGCACATGTAACAACTAGTTATGCTAAACACATGTGTTGCCTCCCAAGAAGCGCCTAATTTAACGTCGCGGCACGACGGTGATGACTTTTCCACTCACGGTTCATCAAAATAGATGCACGCAACTTCACTAACCTCGGCGTCGCATCCCAAATAGTGCTTCACCCGATTCCCATTGATTTGGAAAGTTCTTCCTCCTTCCTTCGATTGCAAATCAATCGAGCCATAAGGTGTAACACCGACCACCTTAAACGGACCCTTCAATTAGGTTTGAGCTTCCCAGGGAACAATTTCAAGCGGGTGTTGAACAACAACACTAAATCTCCGTCCTTGAATGTCCGGTTCCAAATTCTCGAATCATGAAGCCTCTTCATTTTTTCTTTGTAAATCATCGCATTTTCATAGGCCAAGAACCGAAATTTATCAAGTTTATGCAAGTTCGACACTATTGAATTTGTGGCATCGCTCCAATCCATATTCAACTTCTTCAATGCCCACAAGGCTTTGTGCTCAAGCTCAACCAGTAAATGACAAGCTTTACCGAATACCAAATTTGAATGGAGACATCCCAATCGGAGTTTTGTAGGCGGTTCGGTAAGCCTATAAAGATTCATCAAGCTTTCTTAGCGCAATCGATTCTATTTGCATTAACCGTCTTGGCTAGAATGTTCTTCACTTCCCAATTTGAGACTTCAACTTGCCCACTTGTTTGAGGGTGGTAGGGCATTGCAACTTTGTGTTTCACTCCGTATTTTTGGAGGAGGCTTGCAAAAGCTCGGTTGCAAAAATGGCTCCCACCATCACTAATGATCGCCCTCGGGGTCCAGAATCATGAGAAAATATTCTTTTTCAAGAACCCCAACACACTCTTGGCTTCATTATTGGGGAGCACAACCGCTTCCACCCATTTGGACACATAATCAACCGCTACCAAGATGTATTTGTTGCCATAGGAACTCAAAATCGGCCCTATAAATTCAATGCCCCACACATCAAACAACTCAACTTCAACAATGAGATTCATCGACATATCGTGCTTCCTTGATATTCCACCCATCCTTTGACATTAATCACAATTTTTCACCAAAGCGTGGGCATCTTTGGGCAAAGTTGGCCAAAGGAAAACACATTGTAATACCTTGGTTGCCGTCCTCATTCCACCATAATGTCCTACATAAGGAGAAGAAAGACACCCTTCCATAATAGCCTCTTGTTCAGACTCGGCAACACATCTTCGGATGATCCCATCAACACATACCCTAAAGAGATAGGGTTCATCCCAATAATAGAATCTTGCATCCTTGGCTAACTTCTTCTTTTGATAGAATGTGAAGTCTTCAGGATAGACTCCCCCAACTATGAAATTGGCTAGGTTGCCATACCAAGGGATTGATTCCTCAGACACAGCCAAGATCCTCTCATCCGGAAATGCATCATTCATTTCTATCTCTTCTTTTGGCCTACCCTCCTTCTCCAAGTGGGACAAGTGGTCCGCCACTTGATTTTCGGTCCCTTTTCGATTAAGCACCTCAATGTCAAACTCTTGAAGAAGTAACACCCACCGGATAAGCCTTTCTTTGGAGTCTTTCTTCGCCATCAAATACCGGATGGCAAAGTGATCGGTGTGAACAATTGTCTTTGACCCCACCAAATATGATCAGAATTTTTCAAAAACGAACACAATAGCCAAGAGCTCCTCATCCGTCACTGTATAATTCAATTGAGCTCCGTTCATTGTCTTACTTGCATAGTAGATGCGATGAAACATCTTGTTCACCCGTTGACCTAGCACAGCCCCAAAGCCAGGTCACTAGCGTCACATATGAGCTCGAATGGAAGCTCCCAATTAGGACACAATTATCGATGCGGTTGTTAATCTCTGCTTCACTTCTTCAAAAGATCCTAGGCAAGCCTTGTCGAACATGAACTCGGCGTCCTTCTCCAAAAGTTTGCACATAGGATTCACAACTTTGGAGAAGTCCTTGATAAAGCGGTGATAAAATCCCGCATGCCCCAAGAAACTTCAGACACCCTTCACGATCATTGGAGGTGGAAGTTTTGAAATCACCTCAATCTTTGCTTGATCTACTTCGATGCCTTTTTTGGAGACTTTGTGTCCCAACACTATGCCTTCTTGTACTAGGAAGTGACATTTCTCCCAATTGAGCACAAGCCTTGTTTCTTCGCATCTCTCTAGCACCCTCTCCAAGTTTGACAAGCAATCATCGAATGAATCTCCAACCACCGAAATATCATCCATGAAAACCTCAAAAAAACTTTCTACCATGTCGTGGAAATGAGCTAGCATGAACCTTTGGAATGTGGCGGGGGCATTACAAAGACCAAATAGAAATTTGCGGAATACAAAGGTGCCCTAGGGGCAAGTGAAAGTTGTCTTGTCTTGATCCTCGGACTCAATGGATATTTGGTTATAGCCGGAGTACCCATCCAAGAAACAGTAGTAAGCACGTCCCGCCAACCGATCAAGCATTTGATCAATGAATGGGAAAGGAAAATGATCCTTCCTTGTAGCGGTGTTGAGCTTCCGATAATCCATACACACTCTCCACCCGGTTACGGGTCTAGTTGCATTGGATTCTCCCTTGTCATTTAGAGTCACCTTCATCCCCCTTTCTTGGGAACACATTGCACGGGTGACACCCACTTGCTATCGGACAATGGAACTATCACACCCGCGTCTAGCCATATTATGATTTCTTTCTTCACCACTTCTTGCATAGGAGGATTCAACCTCCTTTGGTGTTCCACACTTGGCCTACACCCCTCTTCAAGCAAGCTTTTATGAGTGCATACCCCCAGGTCGATCCCTCTTATATCCACCAAGGTCCACCCTATAGCTTTAATTCTCCTCCTTACCACTTCAACAAGTTTAGATTCTTGAGTTTTGGTCAAGTGGGATGAAATGATTATGGGTAGAGTGGAGTTGGGACCAAGGAAGGTGTATCTCAAATGGGATGGTAGGATTTTCAATTCAAATTTCGGTGGTTCTTCAATGGATGGTTTTGTAGTTGGGGTTTCTCGGTTTTCAAGGTCTAAGGATAGCTTTTTAGGTACATAGGGTTTTGATCCAAATCCTTCTAATGCCTTCACCACCTCCGCTACACTCTCTTCATCTTCCACATCCATGTTCTAAATTACCGCCACCAATGTGTCTTCTTGACTAGCTAAGACACTTTCCTTTTTCCACTAGGTTATCAACCACGAAATCGACATAAGAACAAGTCGCATCATCTTCCATTGGTTGTTTCAAAGCCTTGCAAATATAAAATACGGCATTCTCTCCATTGAACCTAAAAGTAAGTTCATCTCTTTCCACATCACAAAGAGCTCTTCCAGTTGCCAAGAATGGTCTCCCAAGAATGATAGGTACTTCAAAATCTACGGGGCAATCAAGAATAACAAAATTCGTTGGGAAGACGAATTTTTCTACCTTCACCAACACATTGTCAATAATCCCAATCGAGCTTTTCATTGAGCGATCGGCCATTTGTAGGTTCATAGTTGGTTGTCTAGGTGCTCTGGTGTCTAATGTCTTATACACCGCATATGGCATTAAGTTGATACTTGCACCTAGGTCACACAAAACCTTCTTGAAGTGTCTTCCACCAATTGTGCATGGAATGATAAAAGCCTCGGGATCTTTCATCTTTGGAGCCATGTGTTTTGTACTCACTTGATGAGTCACCTTGATTGTCTCGAAATCTCCATATGTCTTCGTGGTCACCAAGTATTTCATGAATTTAGCAATATTGGGCATTTGTCCCAAAGCATCAACCAATGGAATGTTGATGGAAGTACTTGCTATTTTCTCCCAAATCTTCTTTGCATGGGATATTTCTCTTTGTTTGTTACTCTTTTATGGGAAAGGAAGGGGTATTTTAGGAATGCAGCTTGGATTGGAAGGGCTTCCTTTGGGTTGTGGAGTGTTCTTTGGTTTGGCTATTTGGGTAGTGGTGTTTTTGGGGTTAGGCTTTTTAGTGACTTCTTGAACATCATCATCATCATGCTCTTGCACCAACACATCACCTTGCCTCTCCATTTCGTTTTTCACCATCTCCTCTCCAATAGCTCCATTATCATTCCACTTGGCACCCACATGATCATCTTGCATTCTCAACTCCGCATCATCATTACTTTTGCCTTTTGGGTCTTCCCATCTCTTTCCACTTCGAGTTTTAATTTCCATTACTTGGTCCTTACCGCCTCTTTTAGGATTCACAATCGTATCACTTGGTAATGCTCCTTGTGGCCTTTGATTGACTTGATGTGCTAGTTGGCTCATTTGGGACTCAAGCTCCTTAATGGATGTGGAATCCGAAGTCATAGTTTGCTTCATGTCTCCGGAGTAACCTTGTTGATTTTGAAGCATTTGACTCATCATTTCTTCCAATTTTGTGGGAGCCTTTGTTTCTTGATCATTTTGCTTAAACGGAGGTCTTGGATCATATTGTTGAGAAGAACCGGCTCCTCTCCCCTCTTGGTTGCTACTCCAATTACTTCTTCCTTGACTCGGCCTCCATTGCCCTTGTTGTTGGTAGGCTTATTGATATGGTTGTTGGTAGGGTTGTTGATAAGGTCTTTGATAACCTCCTTGATCATACCCTCTTTGCCCTTGGTAATTACCCACATAATTTGCTTCTTCTCCATCTTGCATATGATAGCATTGTTCCGGATAGTATCCTTCTTGCCCATGTTGGAGAAGGGACAAAGGAACACCTCCGGGAGTCGCATAACCCATTCGGGCCACTTGATACCCGGTATTTGTGGCGTGGATATTCTCCACCTTGTGCAACTTCTTTTTATTGGCTTCCCTATCGACCTTTGAGTTCTTGTTCATGAGTTCCACCGATGTTAAGATTCTCGCCATTTTCTCATCTTGGGCTTCAAGTCTTCCCATCATCATTGGACTAATCCCAACTTCTCTTACCGGATTCTTAGCTCTTGATTGCCACTCTTCAGATCTCTTAGTCACTTTGTCTAGGATATCTTTCACCTCTTCATACCTCTTGTCCATGGTGACACCAGCACATAAAGTGTCCAAGGCGGATTGGTTCATCTTGTTTAAGCCTTGATAGAAGCTTTGCAACAACATACTTCCATTCAAACAATGATTAGGACACCAGAGCAACCCATGTTGGAAAGCTTCCCAAGCCTCGGTCAAAGAATCGGATGCCTCTTGCTCAAACATGTAGATCTTGTCCCTCAATGCCGCTTGCTTTCCTTTTGGTGAAAACTTCCCTAGGAATTGTTTTACTAACTCTTGCCAAGTGAAAATGGAGTTTCTCGGCAACTTGTTCAACCAATCTTTAGCTTTTCCGGTGAGAGAGTAAGGGAACACTCTCAACCTCAATGACTCTTCCGATATCCTTGCCGACTTGTAGAGATTACAAGTTTGTAAAAAATTTCTCAAGTGATCATTTGCATCTTCATTCTTACTACCACCAAAGCAACCATATTGTTCAAGACCTTGAAGAATTACTTTGGAATACTAAAACTAGCATTGCCATGAATAGGAGGAGGAACTATGGCACTTGCAAAACAATTCATATCAATCTCTTGTTGATAGTCCCGAGCACCTCTAGCATACTCTTGATTTCGGTTGACATTGCGAGCATTAACTCTATTGGCATTGCGCCCTCGGTTGACATTTGCTCTACCTCCACGGTTTACACCTCGACCCCCTTGGTTCACACCTCAGCCGCCTCTGTTTGCATTGTTTCCACCCCGATTAGCATTACCCGCAACACCTTTATTTTCTCCAAGATTTCGATCTTCATTTGCTTGGTCCCCCGCATTTTCTTGGCCAAAAAGGTTGTCATCTTGAGGGTCCACATTCTCAACTTGAGGATCATTAGCTTCCTCTTGTATCACATCTTCGTCCACTTGTTCGACATGGAATGGATAGCCCTCTTGGTTGAGTTCTATATGGAACTCTTCATCATATTCTTCTTCATAGCCCTGCGGATACCCATGTTGTTGGTTATAATAATGATTGTAATTGGGGTTCCGCAAACTCCGATTAGAATTTCTTCTATAAGACATGCTCACCTACACAAGGTAAAACCAAAAACAAAAGTAAAATGCTAGGACTTGCAAACTAAACAACTTAGATTAACTAATGCAACTCAATATAGAAACCGTAGTTCCCCGGTAACGGCGCCAAAATCTGATCCACGCTCAATCCTACACCTTTAATGGTGAGGGGCGGTCGTCAAAGTGTAATACCCGATGTGAGTCGGGGTCGATTTCCCAAGGGAACTAGCTTGTCGAGTAAGAGAGTCGCAAATAGAAATTCAAATGATGTTTAATGTTGAGTCCTAGAAGTGGAGTTTGATATAAATAACACTACGATTAGCTACAACGCATACAAATTAAAGCAAGTAAGTTGATTTGATATTAAGAGACTAGGGATGTAAACAACTAATAGTGATTTCCAACCAACGGGTATTTCCACTTCACATTCCCAACACAAATATAATTATGGTCGAGTCTTCCTATTGTGGTCTCTAGAATCCTTCCGGCCTAGAAGAGACCTTTCACAACCCGCTCGTCAAAACCTGACACGACCCGGATTTCGACTAGGCCGTGCGGGCGCCCGACATCCTCCCTTAGACCTGTCGGGCGAACCCTTACAAATTAAATTACGAAAATAAATATAACAATTCATAAATAAGGATAAGATTTAAAACAAAAATACAGACATACTGATATCTCTAAGCTGTACAAAAAAAATTGCAGCTGACTATCCATCATACTAGGTTTAGGGCTATCCAAACTAGACATCTAAGAGTACAAAAGAAGCCTAATACCTCCTGAAGGGAGCAAAATGCAGCTGAATTAATAACCAATAAACTGGTGGCCATCAGAATAAAAGCTGGCTCACCCTGACAGCTGAAGTCGTCTTCGCTCCTTCACAACGTGGCGAACTCATTCCTGGAGCGAACGTGCCGAAACGAAATAGATAGACAAGAAACAAACAATAAACAAGGGTGAGTCAAAAGGACTCAATAAGTGGGGCAGACTAGCCACCTCAAAGGATATGATAGCTAGCCAGGGAGAAAAGAAACAGATAAACCAAATTCCTCTTATTTAAATTATGAAAAGGCGGAGCCAGTTAATAACTAGAACAACATATGGAATGACAAACTCATTAACAACAGGGAACGTAAGATAGCCAGAATATATAGGTATCCCGAACATATCAACAATCAGAAATACATCCTGTTGCAGCATGCAACCCAATCCATATATTCATCCTGTTGCGGCGTGCAACCCGGTCTATACATTTATACCGTTGCGGCGTGCAACCCGATCCATATATTTATACCGTTGCGATGTACAACTCGATTCATATATTTATACCGTTGCGGCGTGCAACCCGATCCATATATTTATACCGTTGCGGTGTGCAACCCGATCCCCGCAACCAAAAATACGAGCCAGAAATATATAGGCAAACTGAGATATGTCCACAACATAGTATACATACCGCATACATAAAACACAACACAATACACACAATAGTCAGTATGCGCTGCAATGAGATGGGATGAATGCGGTACAATGCAATGCAGTCGCATATGCCTGATAACTGTCTCCGGCGCGGGACTCTCATCGTCTACCAGGAGATATATGCAAAGATGACCCTTCACCAGCTCGGGACTCTCATCGATTGCCGGAAAGTATATGCAATAATGACCCTTCACCGGTGCGGGACTCTCATCGCCAACCGGGAAGTATATGCAATAATGACCCTTTGCCGGTGCGGGACTCTCATCGCCAACCAGGAAGTATATGCAATGCTCATATGTTCAATGCAATACCAACAACAGGGCATAACATATAATATACAATGTAAATTCAAAGCTAAGGCGTAATGAGTACGCCTATCGGCAGCTACACACGTAAGGAAAAACGTGGTAGAAAATCCACGAGGCCAGGTGCCCTGCAAAGAAATGGATATAATCACTTACCTCTTCCAAAAGTTAGTACGGCTAATCAACAACCGCTTTATCCTTTGGTTTCCTTGCCAAACGATCCCACTATATTCAACAAGCAGAAAAATATATCAATTTAGGCTAAAGGCTTCATTCCTCACATCTTAGGGCAATCCGGTTAGGAACCCAATACCCTATTCGCATACGCAATACGCAGGACATGCCTATGTACAGGGTTTAAGGTCACATAACCAAACGCCAAATAAATTACATTTATATGTTGCCCATAACTCACTGAGTACGAATATATATATATATATTCAATTCCATTATCGGGGTCCATTTGACCCTTTAAACAATTAATTGAACTTATTAGGACGATGTCTAATATCTCAATTTCTACCGTCAAAATATATTTGAACACACGTAATAAACTAGGATCATCACGTGAATGTTTTAGGATAAAAATTCTACTTTTCTCCGGCCCCTTTTCCCATTTTCCGGCATTTATTTCCTTCTCCACGTTTTCTGTTTCATTTCCTTATTCTCGTTGTTATGTTTCTGTTTTGCAATGAGCATATATGCTCTCAGCATATATGCCACCGCCTCTTGTCCTTTGTTTATCTTCTTTAATTTTTTCGTTTTCCCTTTTTTTTTTTTTTTCTTTTACTTTATTTTCTTTTCTTTTCTTAACGAAAATTAAAACGGTACCCTACGATATTTAAAATAATTCCAACTTTTGTATACAAGTAATACAAAATATATTTAACATATTCGCGAAGGCGGATCTCAAATTGGACTCCCGAAACTCAATATGCAAATTAAATGCAAAAGGAGTCAAATTATTTAACTTTCGGTATTTTAGCTGAAACTAGCAGAACAACATGGAAATTCACTTTCGAAAGTTCATAAATGTTTCAAATAATCATACGAACCTAACGGCACTTTCGGATTTTGAATCGGAGCTCTTTCGCCTAAACGAGCTCAGAAATCTCTTTTTAATATTTATCGACAATAAAAACTGAAACCTTCTTCCGATGCCTACCAAATGAGGTCTGACTTAGCTCAAATTTTACAGATAGGTCTCAATGGGCCTTACGAATATTTTAAAATTATCGGCACGCCAATCAGAATCCTAACTTCCGAAATGACTAACCGAGGTCGTTTCATTCTCCTCCACTTAAACTCTCGTTCGTCCTCGAACGAGCCTAAGCCTAAAGAAAAATTTGCACATATAACAAAAGAACTTGCACGACCTTCATAAGCTACTCCACGGACATTATCTCATGATTGCAGAATCAGAATTATAACACGAACACCGAACTCTTGGAATAAAATATATTTGGATAATATGATAACATCATTGCCCAACTTATTCGGAATAAGCCGACCCTTTCTCGATCATGAGAGAGGAGTTCTATATTTTCGAAATGAAGATACACGCAACTGTTGATGGGCTAACATGATTCTACCAACGAATCACCTTGTCGATATATTTTTGATATAGAACAGGTCGATGAAACAAAGAATTAGCTCACACTTGATGCAATAGGGGAAACTTTTGAGGTACATTATCACTACACACTGTAGAAGATTTGATGCAAGCTATATTATTTTTACGAACGCACTATACAACATCTAAGTTGATGTTAGTGTTGTTCTGCAAGCTCTTTATGGGAATGTAGTTACTCATACCCTAATGTATGATAAAGGTTCATATGAACAGGGTCTATCATATAAAGATAAGGATCATGCAAATACTTCTGGATAGTATAATGCCGACTAGGAATGATCTCCAGACAGAACATCTACTTCAGGGTATTGTCTTTGAATTGGAAATATCATGACTTGAAAAAGTGAAAATAAAAGGGACATGTAGTTGGACCATGAGCTGAGGCAGAATTCCAGCAACAAAGTTGATTACATGTGCACTTATAATGCTAAAGTAACTTCTCAAAGAGTTGAGGTGTGAAGGGGATATACATACCAATGATGGATTGTCGACAAGCTGCACAAGACCTTTAACTCTAAATTTTCATGAAGTAAAACAGCGTCAGTATGAGGATCCAGTTCTAGTTGAATACAGACAAATAGCCAGAAGAAAACCGGAGTCACCATACAGGGTTACTACTGACGGTGTTCTCATATATAAAGATAGACTTCAGATTATAATAAAGGCACATTATCCCAAATACACTGTTCATCCAGGTTCGACTAAGATGTTCCATAATCTTAAATAGATTTCTTGGTGGGACGGAAGGAAGTGTGACATAGCAGAATTTGTGGCTCAGTGTTCTAATTGCCAGCAAGTTAAAGTCGTGTCATCTTTCCAGACTTTATACTTTCAGCAGATAGGTACGTATATATGATCAGGTTGCTAGCTTATCTCTGGCATTAATAGATTAATAGTGGGTTTAGCTGTGATCGACACTCATTGTAGGTTTCTGTCGTGCCCTAGGTTGGGTCATGAGAAAAGTGGTATTAACACCTCGGAGATTTAGTATTACCATTCAATATTGGAGGAAGACTCCTCCACTTAAAGCACAAACTCATGCAGCTATTTGAATAGGAATAACCATCCCCGCACAGTCTGCTGGACTAAAGAAGATTTAACTAAAAGTCGAACGTAGGCAAACCTAAGCTACCAAACTACCCTTTTGAGTTGCCAAACAGCTCCAACTCTCGAGTTCATAACTCCATACCTTTTCCGTAAACACCACCGCCTGATGGATGGTACTTCTATATAAAAAATTCGGCAGAGTTTCCCCTGAAACTGGATGATCCGCAAAAACAAAACCAGCACTATACTATACATGGGAATGGATACCCAGATAAACTGATATTCAAAACAATAATACGCTTACCCGGCTACAATAACACGTACTCTGGCTCAACACAGGGAACATCACAAGCGGCTACCAATCGCCCAAGCTCACTAGTGCCGGACGAAGAAGAAATGGAAATGGATCGAGGATAGAAATAATTAGAACTTCAGGAAGTTCATCTTCTTATTTGCTTGGCTACAAAAGCTAGACTATTTACGAGTCAAACTAACCCAAGAATCTCAATTAAAGAAACAGATATTAGATGAACTTTTTGGAACAACATCCATACCAATTTGACCTCCCAATAAGAAGGAAACTTTGACAATTTACCAGAAACCCTTTTATAACCGAGACAAGCTCATAGGATAACATGACTTTACTAGCGTTGTAAACCAAGAGGAGATACGTAGATCGAATATTACTTACTAATCACTTTATACGGGAAGAGACAATAACAATTGCTGATGGTGAAGAATTAGGATCCCATTATCCTACCAACACGAAATTCCGAGAAGAGAGGTAAACTGATTTGACATAATAACAGAAGGTGGAACAACAAGATGCCAGGCAGACTATACCAACGCTTACTGCCAAATCTCTCACATTTAAACCAGATTAACTAGTAGGGTCTCATAAATGATTGGAATAAATCGTATCAGAAACTCACCCCTCTACCGCAACCGATTCTTAGTTACGACAATATCCAAGAAAACCGTCGAAACATGATAAGTCACACCATTTCCAAATCGATCGAAAGAATCAAATCTTACTCACATTTAAGAGAAGAAGAAATCTCAGGGTTTACTATATCGGATACCTCAGCATCCTGCCAGACTGGTAGTTCATAAAACTACCTCTGCGGCTGAACTAAGCCGTTATACTAATAATTACCTTCTGAAGAACCACTGTCACCATGCTCTCGACCTATATTGGATGGTGGCATTTCTTTGGCTGATTGAGATCTAAATGAAATCCCTGCGACTGTGCAGGTGCCAGATGACGAGAGAAAGGGCGACTGCCTACTTGTCGGAGTAAGGGAAAACTCCTCAAAGGATAGCCAGACTCACGATAATGATACCACCTTTTCGCTGAAAAAAATTGAAGCTGGACAGATTGTTGATAGCTATAAAGAGAAAAACTGGGTCTGATATTGACGAACTACTGGTGCACACTAAGAATCACGTGACACAAGCTGAGATAACCTGGAAGGTGACCTCCCAAAATAAACTCTTACCTCCAAATGAGGTACCATGGTTGCCCACCAGGGCCGTGGGATCTCTTACTTCCCTGCTCTAACTCTTACCTCTCTAACTTATAGTATGCCTTGAACCTTCAGGCAATATTAACAACAACATCAAATGAAATCTAGACTTCAATTTTTCGAGCCATCTGGGAACTCAAGGAAAAAGAAATGTCATCAATAAATCTTTGAATCTCTCGAAAGGCTTATGGACTAGTTCTAATGCATATTCAGCCATTCTATAGAATTCAATCTCATATTTTGAAAACACAAACAGGCTAACCGACAGGCTACCCTGCCCATTCCACTCAAACCGGCAACACTTTTCATCTCGCTCGCTACTCTAAAGGGACTTTTCCACGAATCTATAAGAAAAATTGAACCAAGTTAGCTAATAAGAGTGTGGTCCACCAATCAAGGGCTGGACCTTGAAACTGGAAAGCAGAATAATCAACACTATACCGCTCGATATAATCAAGAGCCTGAAGGATATGCTGACATCATTGTATTTTAAAAAAACTGACGAGATTTATCAGATGCATTGCTTAGAATATCGGAAGGTTCAACATGATAAAATAATGCAGCATCTTCGAACATTCGAACCGAGCTATTACTTGGGCTAGCTAACCAACAACAATAATTAGTGGTGCAACACATGTGCCTCTGGAACATAATTTACTGGGGAAACATCAAGAACTGGAACAAGAGCTCTATAAGTCCGAACATCTGCATGTGCACCGACCAAATAAGCTGCCTAGCGAATAATAGGTTCTTTCGGTATCTGCGTCGCCAAAATTCTCATAAAAGCATCGTAGAGAGCCAAGGGAACCACAAGGCCCTGCTCCCTTACCCATCGCGAGCTCGTACAGCTGGGGCCTCTGTAACTAGGTTGTCAACACGATAAAAAACTCTTGGGGCTTTGTCAGTGCTAACCCCAGTCCAGACTGCTTCGTCTTGAACTCATACAGGTTTTTTTGATTTGTCGCACAAGGGTTCACAATTACCACGAAAGAATTAACGAAAATACTTTGCATCCTAGACTGACGCACGATCAGAAAAGAAGGAAGTGAAACTTCCTAAATGCCATCATAGCCTCTCGTAGATAAGTACGGACATCTACGTACCCATCAGCGAGACTCTACTGGACACTGCCTTTGTCTGGATAGATTCTAAACCGGGCTCTGATACCAACTGACACGACCCGGATTTCGACTAGGCCGTGTGGGCACCCGACATCCTCCCCTAGACCTGTCAGGCGAACCCTTACAAATTAAATTAGGAAAATAAATATAACAATTCATAAATAAGGACAAGATTTAAAACAAAAATACAGACATACTGATATCTCTAAGCTGTACAAAAGAAATTGCAGCTGACTATCCATCATACTAGGTTTAGGGCTATCCAAACTAGACATCTAAGAGTACAAAAGAAGCCTACCTGAAGGGAGCAAAATGCAGCTGAATTAATAACCAATAAACTAGTGGCCATCAGAATAAAAGCTGGCTCACCCTGACAGCTGAAGTCGTCTTCGCTCCTTCACAACGTGGCGAACTCATTCCTGGAGCGAACGTGCCGAAACGAAATAGATAGACAAGAAACAAACAACAAACAAGGGTGAGTCAAAAGGACTCAATAAGTGGGGCAGACTAGCCACCTCAAAGGATATGATAGCTAGCCAGGGAGAAAAGAAACAGATAAACCAAATTCCTCTTATTTAAATTATGAAAAGGCGGAGCCAGTTAATAACTAGAACAACATATGGAATGACAAACTCATTAACAACAGGGAACGTAAGATAGCCAGAATATATAGGTATCCCGAACATATCAACAATCAGAAATACATCCTGTTGCAGCAAGCAACCCAATCCATATATTCATCCTGTTGCGGCGTGCAACCCGGCCTATACATTTATACCGTTGCGGCGTGCAACCCGATCTATATATTTATACCGTTGCGATGTACAACCCGATTCATATATTTATACCGTTGCGGCGTGCAACCCGATCCATATATTTATAACGTTGCGGTGTGCAACCCGACCCACGCAACCAAAAATACGAGCCAGAAATATATAGGCAAACTGAGATATGTCCACAACATAGTATACATACCGCATACATAAAACACAACACAATACACACAATAGTCAGTAAGCGCTGCAATGAGATGGGATGAATGCGGTACAATGCAATGCAGTCGCATATGCCTGAGACCTGTCTCCGGCGCAGGACTCTCATCGTCTACCAGGAGATATATGCAAAGATGACCCTTCACCGGCTCGGGACTCTCATCAATTACTGGGAAGTATATGCAATGATGACCCTTCACCAGCTCGGGACTCTCATCGATTGCCGGAAAGTATATGCAATAATGACCCTTCACCGGTGCGGGACTCTCATCGCCAACCGGGAAGTATATGCAATAATGACCCTTTGCCGGTGCGGGACTCTCATCGCCAACCAGGAAGTATATGCAATGCTCAAAACCAGAGTGCAATGCTCATATGTTCAATGCAATACCAACAACAGGGCATAACATATAATATACAATGTAAATTCAAAGCTAAGGCGTAATGAGTACGCCTATCGGCAGCTACACACGTAAGGAAAAACGTGGTAGAAAATCCACGAGGCCAGGTGCCCTGCAAAGAAATGGATATAATCACTTACCTCTTCCAAAAGTTAGTACGGCTAATCAACAACCGCTTTATCCTTTGGTTTCCTTGCCAAACGATCCCACTATATTCAACAAGCAGAAAAATATATCAATTTAGGCTAAAGGCTTCATTCCTCACATCTTAGGGCAATCCGGTTAGGAACCCAATACCCTATTCGCATACGCAATACGCAGGACATGCCTATGTACAGGGTTTAAGGTCACATAACCAAACGCCAAATAAATTACATTTATATGTTGCCCATAACTCACTGAGTACGAATATATATATATATATATATATATATATTCAATTCCATTATCGGGGTCCATTTGACCCTTTAAACAATTAATTGAACTTATTAGGACGATGTCTAATATCTCAATTTCTACCGTCAAAATATATTTGAACACACGTAATAAACTAGGATCATCACGTGAATGTTTTAGGATAAAAATTCTACTTTTCTCCGGCCCCTTTTCCCATTTTCCGGCATTTATTTCCTTCTCCACGTTTTCTGTTTCATTTCCTTATTCTCGTTGTTATGTTTCTGTTTTGCAATGAGCATATATGCTCTCAGCATATATGCCACAGCCTCTTGTCCTTTGTTTATCTTCTTTAATTTTTTCGTTTTCCCTTTTTTTTTTTTCTTTTACTTTATTTTCTTTTCTTTTCTTAACGAAAATTAAAACGGTACCCTACGATATTTAAAATAATTCCAACTTTTGTATACAAGTAATACAAAATATATTTAACATATTCGCGAAGGCGGATCTCAAATTGGACTCCCGAAACTCAATATGCAAATTAAATGCAAAAGGAGTCAAATTATTTAACTTTCGGTATTTTAGCTGAAACTAGCAGAACAACATGGAAATTCACTTTCGAAAGTTCATAAATGTTTCAAATAATCATACGAACCTAACGGCACTTTCGGATTTTGAATCGGAGCTCTTTCGCCTAAACGAGCTCAGAAATCTCTTTTTAATATTTATCGACAATAAAAACTGAAACCTTCTTCCGATGCCTACCAAATGAGGTCTGACTTAGCTCAAATTTTACAGATAGGTCTCAATGGGCCTTACGAATATTTTAAAATTATCGGCACGCCAATCAGAATCCTAACTTCCGAAATGACTAACCGAGGTCGTTTCATTCTCCTCCACTTAAACTCTCGTTCGTCCTCGAACGAGCCTAAGCCTAAAGAAAAATTTGCACATATAACAAAAGAACTTGCACGACCTTCATAAGCTACTCCACGGACATTATCTCATGATTGCAGAATCAGAATTATAACACGAACACCGAACTCTTGGAATAAAATATATTTGGATAATATGATAACATCATTGCCCAACTTATTCGGAATAAGCCGACCCTTTCTCGATCATGAGAGAGGAGTTCTATATTTTCGAAATGAAGATACACGCAACTGTTGATGGGCTAACATGATTCTACCAACGAATCACCTTGTCGATATATTTTTGATATAGAACAGGTCGATGAAACAAAGAATTAGCTCACACTTGATGCAATAGGGGAAACTTTTGAGGTACATTATCACTACACACTGTAGAAGATTTGATGCAAGCTATATTATTTTTACGAACGCACTATACAACATCTCAGTTGATGTTAGTGTTGTTCTGCAAGCTCTTTATGGGAATGTAGTTACTCATACCCTAATGTATGATAAAGGTTCATATGAACAGGGTCTATCATATAAAGATAAGGATCATGCAAATACTTCTGGATAGTATAATGCCGACTAGGAATGATCTCCAGACAGAACATCTACTTCAGGGTATTGTCTTTGAATTGGAAATATCATGACTTGAAAAAGTGAAAATAAAAGGGACATGTAGTTGGACCATGAGCTGAGGCAGAATTCCAGCAACAAAGTTGATTACATGTGCACTTATAATGCTAAAGTAACTTCTCAAAGAGTTGAGGTGTGAAGGGGATATACATACCAATGATGGATTGTCGACAAGCTGCACAAGACCTTTAACTCTAAATTTTCATGAAGTAAAACAGCGTCAGTATGAGGATCCAGTTCTAGTTGAATACAGACAAATAGCCAGAAGAAAACCGGAGTCACCATACAGGGTTACTACTGACGGTGTTCTCATATATAAAGATAGACTTCAGATTATAATAAAGGCACATTATCCCAAATACACTGTTCATCCAGGTTCGACTAAGATGTTCCATAATCTTAAATAGATTTCTTGGTGGGACGGAAGGAAGTGTGACATAGCAGAATTTGTGGCTCAGTGTTCTAATTGCCAGCAAGTTAAAGTCGTGTCATCTTTCCAGACTTTATACTTTCAGCAGATAGGTACGTATATATGATCAGGTTGCTAGCTTATCTCTGGCATTAATAGATTAATAGTGGGTTTAGCTGTGATCGACACTCATTGTAGGTTTCTGTCGTGCCCTAGGTTGGGTCATGAGAAAAGTGGTATTAACACCTCGGAGATTTAGTATTACCATTCAATATTGGAGGAAGACTCCTCCACTTAAAGCACAAACTCATGCAGCTATTTGAATAGGAATAACCATCCCCGCACAGTCTGCTGGACTAAAGAAGATTTAACTAAAAGTCGAACGTAGGCAAACCTAAGCTACCAAACTACCCTTTTGAGTTGCCAAACAGCTCCAACTCTCGAGTTCATAACTCCATACCTTTTCCGTAAACACCACCGCCTGATGGATGGTACTTCTATATAAAAATTTCGGCAGAGTTTCCCCTGAAACTGGATGATCCGCAAAAACAAAACCAGCACTATACTATACATGGGAATGGATACCCAGATAAACTGATATTCAAAACAATAATACGCTTACCCGGCTACAATAACACGTACTCTGGCTCAACACAGGGAACATCACAAGCGGCTACCAATCGCCCAAGCTCACTAGTGCCGGACGAAGAAGAAATGGAAATGGATCGAGGATAGAAATAATTAGAACTTCAGGAAGTTCATCTTCTTATTTGCTTGGCTACAAAAGCTAGACTATTTACGAGTCAAACTAACCCAAGAATCTCAATTAAAGAAACAGATATTAGATGAACTTTTTGGAACAACATCCATACCAATTTGACCTCCCAATAAGAAGGAAACTTTGACAATTTACCAGAAACCCTTTTATAACCGAGACAAGCTCATAGGATAACATGACTTTACTAGCGTTGTAAACCAAGAGGAGATACGTAGATCGAATATTACTTACTAATCACTTTACACGGGAAGAGACAATAACAATTGCTGATGGTGAAGAATTAGGATCCCATTATCCTACCAACACGAAATTCCGAGAAGAGAGGTAAACTGATTTGACATAATAACAGAAGGTGGAACAACAAGATGCCAGGCAGACTATACCAACGCTTACTGCCAAATCTCTCACATTTAAACCAGATTAACTAGTAGGGTCTCATAAATGATTGGAATAAATCGTATCAGAAACTCACCCCTCTACCGCAACCGATTCTTAGTTACGACAATATCCAAGAAAACCGTCGAAACATGATAAGACACACCATTTCCAAATCGATCGAAAGAATCAAATCTTACTCACATTTAAGAGAAGAAGAAATCTCAGGGTTTACTATATCGGATACCTCAGCATCCTGCAAGACTGGTAGTTCATAAAACTACCTCTGCGGCTGAACTAAGCCGTTATACTAATAATTACCTTCTGAAGAACCACTGTCACCATGCTCTCGACCTCTATTGGATGGTGGCATTTCTTTGGCTGATTGAGATCTAAATGAAATCCCTGCGACTGTGCAGGTGCCAGATGACGAGAGAAAGGGCGACTGCCTACTTGTCGGAGTAAGGGAAAACTCCTCAAAGGATAGCCAGACTCACGATAATGATACCACCTTTTCGCTGAAAAAAATTGAAGCTGGACAGATTGTTGATAGCTATAAAGAGAAAAACTGGGTCTGATATTGACGAACTACTGGTGCACACTAAGAATCACGTGACACAAGCTGAGATAACCTGGAAGGTGACCTCCCAAAATAAACTCTTACCTCCAAATGAGGTACCATGGTTGCCCACCAGGGCCGTGGGATCTCTTACTTCCCTGCTCTAACTCTTACCTCTCTAACTTATAGTATGCCTTGAACCTTCAGGCAATATTAACAACAACATCAAATGAAATCCAGACTTCAATTTTTCGAGCCATCTGGGAACTCAAGGAAAAAGAAATGTCATCAATAAATCTTTGAATCTCTCGAAAGGCTTATGGACTAGTTCTAATGCATATTCAGCCATTCTATAGAATTCAATCTCATATTTTGAAAACACCAACAGGCTAACCGACAGGCTACCCTGCCCATTCCACTCAAACCGGCAACACTTTTCATCTCGCTAGCTAATCTAAAGGGACTTTTCCACGAATCTATAAGAAAAATTGAACCAAGTTAGCTAATAAGAGTGTGGTCCACCAATCAAGGGCTGGACCTTGAAACTGGAAAGCAGAATAATCAACACTATACCGCTCGATATAATCAAGAGCCTGAAGGATATGCTGACATCATTGTATTTTAAAAAAACTGACGAGATTTATCAGATGCATTGCTTAGAATATCGGAAGGTTCAACATGATAAAATAATGCAGCATCTTCGAACATTCGAACCGAGCTATTACTTGGGCTAGCTAACCAACAACAATAATTAGTGGTGCAACACATGTGCCTCTGGAACATAATTTACTGGGGAAATATCAAGAACTGGAACAAGAGCTCTATAAGTCCGAACATCTGCATGTGCACCGACCAAATAAGCTGCCTAGCGAATAATAGGTTCTTGCGGTATCTGCGTCGCCAAAATTCTCATAAAAGCATCGTAGAG
The DNA here is from genome assembly GCA_037355625.1 of Petunia x hybrida. Lineage (NCBI taxonomy): Eukaryota > Viridiplantae > Streptophyta > Magnoliopsida > Solanales > Solanaceae > Petunia > Petunia x hybrida. Next base: position 432,300 of record JBBBVM010001177.1, on the reverse strand, counting down.
AGCCAAGGGAACCACAAGGCCCTGCTCCCTTACCCATCGCGAGCTCGTACAGCTGGGGCCTCTGTAACTAGGTTGTCAACACGATAAAAAACTCTTGGGGCTTTGTCAGTGCTAACCCCAGTCCAGACTGCTTCGTCTTGAACTCATACAGGTTTTTTTGATTTGTCGCACAAGGGTTCACAATTACCACGAAAGAATTAACGAAAATACTTTGCATCCTAGACTGACGCACGATCAAAAAAGAAGGAAGTGAAACTTCCTAAATGCCATCATAGCCTCTCGTAGATAAGTACGGACATCTACGTACCCATCAGCGAGACTCTACTGGACACTGCCTTAGTCTGGATAGATTCTAAACCGGGCTCTGATACCAACTGACACGACCCGGATTTCGACTAGGCCGTGTGGGCACCCGACATCCTCCCCTAGACCTGTCGGGCGAACCCTTACAAATTAAATTAGGAAAATAAATATAACAATTCATAAATAAGGACAAGATTTAAAACAAAAATACAGACATACTGATATCTCTAAGCTGTACAAAAGAAATTGCAGCTGACTATCCATCATACTAGGTTTAGGGCTATCCAAACTAGACATCTAAGAGTACAAAAGAAGCCTACCTGAAGGGAGCAAAATGCAGCTGAATTAATAACCAATAAACTAGTGGCCATCAGAATAAAAGCTGGCTCACCCTGACAGCTGAAGTCGTCTTCGCTCCTTCACAACGTGGCGAACTCATTCCTGGAGCGAACGTGCCGAAACGAAATAGATAGACAAGAAACAAACAACAAACAAGGGTGAGTCAAAAGGACTCAATAAGTGGGGCAGACTAGCCACCTCAAAGGATATGATAGCTAGCCAGGGAGAAAAGAAACAGATAAACCAAATTCCTCTTATTTAAATTATGAAAAGGCGGAGCCAGTTAATAACTAGAACAACATATGGAATGAAAAACTCATTAACAACAGGGAACGTAAGATAGCCAGAATATATAGGTATCCCGAACATATCAACAATCAGAAATACATCCTGTTGCAGCAAGCAACCCAATCCATATATTCATCCTGTTGCGGCGTGCAACCCGGTCTATACATTTATACCGTTACGGCGTGCAACCCGATCTATATATTTATACCGTTGCGATGTACAACCCTATTCATATATTTATACCGTTGCGGCGTGCAACCCGATCCATATATTTATAACGTTGCGGTGTGCAACCCGACCCACGCAACCAAAAATACGAGCCAGAAATATATAGGCAAACTGAGATATGTCCACAACATAGTATACATACCGCATACATAAAACACAACACAATACACACAATAGTCAGTAAGCGCTGCAATGAGATGGGATGAATGCGGTACAATGCAATGCAGTCGCATATGCCTGAGACCTGTCTCCGGCGCAGGACTCTCATCGTCTACCAGGAGATATATGCAAAGATGACCCTTCACCGGCTCGGGACTCTCATCAATTACTGGGAAGTATATGCAATGATGACCCTTCACCAGCTCGGGACTCTCATCGATTGCCGGAAAGTATATGCAATAATGACCCTTCACCGGTGCGGGACTCTCATCGCCAACCGGGAAGTATATGCAATAATGACCCTTTGCCGGTGCGGGACTCTCATCGCCAACCAGGAAGTATATGCAATGCTCAAAACCAGAGTGCAATGCTCATATGTTCAATGCAATACCAACAACAGGGCATAACATATAATATACAATGTAAATTCAAAGCTAAGGCGTAATGAGTACGCCTATCGGCAGCTACACACGTAAGGAAAAACGTGGTAGAAAATCCACGAGGCCAGGTGCCCTGCAAAGAAATGGATATAATCACTTACCTCTTCCAAAAGTTAGTACGGCTAATCAACAACCGCTTTATCCTTTGGTTTCCTTGCCAAACGATCCCACTATATTCAACAAGCAGAAAAATATATCAATTTAGGCTAAAGGCTTCATTCCTCACATCTTAGGGCAATCCGGTTAGGAACCCAATACCCTATTCGCATACGCAATACGCAGGACATGCCTATGTACAGGGTTTAAGGTCACATAACCAAACGCCAAATAAATTACATTTATATGTTGCCCATAACTCACTGAGTACGAATATATATATATATATATATATATATTCAATTCCATTATCGGGGTCCATTTGACCCTTTAAACAATTAATTGAACTTATTAGGACGATGTCTAATATCTCAATTTCTACCGTCAAAATATATTTGAACACACGTAATAAACTAGGATCATCACGTGAATGTTTTAGGATAAAAATTCTACTTTTCTCCGGCCCCTTTTCCCATATTCCGGCATTTATTTCCTTCTCCACGTTTTCTGTTTCATTTCCTTATTCTCGTTGTTATGTTTCTGTTTTGCAATGAGCATATATGCTCTCAGCATATATGCCACCGCCTCTTGTCCTTTGTTTATCTTCTTTAATTTTTTCGTTTTCCCTTTTTTTTTTTCTTTTACTTTATTTTCTTTTCTTTTCTTAACGAAAATTAAAACGGTACCCTACGATATTTAAAATAATTCCAACTTTTGTATACAAGTAATACAAAATATATTTAACATATTCGCGAAGGCGGATCTCAAATTGGATTCCCGAAACTCAATATGCAAATTAAATGCAAAAGGAGTCAAATTATTTAACTTTTGGTATTTTAGCTGAAACTAGCAGAACAACATGGAAATTCACTTTCGAAAGTTCATAAATGTTACAAATAATCATACGAACCTAACGGCACTTTCGGATTTTGAATCGGAGCTCTTTCGCCTAAACGAGCTCAGAAATCTCTTTTTAATATTTATCGACAATAAAAACTGAAACCTTCTTCCGATGCCTACCAAATGAGGTCTGACTTAGCTCAAATTTTACAGATAGGTCTCAATGGGCCTTACGAATATTTTAAAATTATCGGCACGCCAATCAGAATCCTAACTTCCGAAATGACTAACCGAGGTCGTTTCAAAACCTTAGTTGAATGCTCGAGGCACTACTCCAAGACCCGAGGAAAGGAGACCTCTTCCGAGCGTAACTCCTTTTAGATGGGTTAGTCTATATGAATAGCCTATCAACCCAAATCCTCGCCAACTCCACTATTCTACGCTAATTAATCTCTTCCGAGTCTTTAACTAGTAATGTAGACAAGAAATACCAAGTATCAATGACTTTGAAATTTTAATGTTATTGCAATAGGGAGTTGGATAATTGATACTTATGTTATACTTAGTGAAATAGAACAACACCCATTGATTTTCAATCACTATAGCATATTTACACCCCTAGTTATGAGTTTAGCTACTCATAACTAGGGTTTGAATCAAAACAATCAAAATATATTACAATGATGGAATGATTTCAAACATAGATATTGGATTGATATATGAATTAAGATTCGAAAATACAAGTTTAGAATCTTACAAAACGATGTTAAGAGCTCTACTTGGCTCCCAAAATCGCCTCAAATTCAATACAAAACGTAACTATCTAATGTGTGTTCAAACCCTAGCTTAAGCTATTTATACAAGAGGGAAAAATGCATAACACAGTGGAGTAGGCGGCCAGCCTACTAGAGTAGGCGGTCTGCGTAGTAGAGTAGGCGGCCCGCCCCTTTTTTAATCACTCTCTGGATTTTCAGTAGGCTCCCTGCCTCTGTAAAACAGGTGGGGTGCCTCTTTCTGGCTTCAAATTTCCAACTCTCTCTTGATGTCCTTTCTTTCGCACTTTTGCTTGAATTCTTGCTCTCTAGCTTCAATGTTCAACTAGTATCCATGTGAATTCATTATAACCTGAAACTAAGCAATTAACGACGTTAATGACACAAAATGTCGCTCTTGGATTCAAAAACAAAAGTTTAGCGTAGTCCTTAAGTTGGTAAAATACCAATTTATCAGTATGAGCTTTAACAAATGCATCAACCAGGTCCTTAAAACTAGAAATCGACCCCGCTGGTAGACGCATGTACCAGCATAATGCTCCCTTCCCCAAAGATTCGTCGAATTTTTTCAAAAACATCGGCTCCTTTTCTATCTCCGTTAAATCGTTACTAAACACCATTGACATGTATTCGGTCACATGTTCAACGGGTCAGTAGTCTCATAATATTTTTTAAAAAAAAAAAATTTGAAAGTTTTCGGAGTTGGTGCTGGAGCGGCCTCGGGCTTGTATGGAAATTTCATGTCTTTGTCAATATCAAGAGCCCTTTGAGTCTTCGTCGCCCCGGGAACGCTTTCAAGTCATTTTTTCAGTCACGCCTCGACACGAGCCTCAACTCGGGCTTCGATCTCCTTGCTCAGTTTTTCAACATCCACCGAGGAGCTAGCTTCAGCTACGGCGGGAATCGTCTCGAAGTAAGGTGTAGCGCTCGGTATAGTGCCTGAACCCCCCAATGTTGCTCCATTTTGAGGTCTCCCTACTATTGCACCCATAGGAACGAAGGGCAGGATGCCTCCATTTGGAACCGCAGGTGGGGCTCCATTCAGAGCGGAGCTATTCCTTGCTTCTAACGAGGCGTGAAATTCAGCATTGATAACGGCCTGCTCGGCTTGTTGCTCTTGAAGAGCTTTCAAGGTTCGAACGATGAAAGCCTAAAAAGCTTCGGTGGAACCCGAAGAGGAAGGGTTCGCTACTAGTGGCACTACAGACGCATTGGGATTTGGGCTCGTATGAATGCCAGTTTGTCCATCGGGAGTTAGCTGACGTTCAACAGAATTTCCATCGTTGTTAACCATCTTTTCGGGTTAAAACGCGAATTTGAATGACAAGGACGCTCAACTTTAGAACAAAGCGTTAGTACTTGTATCCCCACAAACGGCGCCAATTTGTATTGGCCTAAACTGTTCTTAGGACACAAATCGAAATTGGATGGCGAATACAAGCAAATCAATATACCGAAGTCGAAATATGAATAATAACGGACGAAAATATAAGTAAAAGAATGAGAATTCAATGTATGCCAATGAGTACAAATTTTTACAGAGTTTTTGTATGTATTTATGAATGACTACAATATGAAAACTGAAGCTATTTATAGAAGAAATAGGTCTAGCCCATGTTCTCTTTAATCACCCATCTTCAGGCCCACGTTCAGCATGCTCGATAGTGGAGTTAGTGGATTGAAGCGGTGGGCAATTATGCCGCTGGAACCGGGGTATTTCACCGAGGTCCAACTTCACAATCTCGGTGATGTTGTCTCGCTATTCGGCTGAGGGGAATCTGCACCGAACCATAGCTTGAGATTCACCTTCGGTGATGGACTTTGAGCTCCATCCTCGGTGATTTTATCATTTGCTCCAATCTTCATCCCTCGGAGCGTAGGTTCAATTGGCCTCGGTTTGTTCCACCGAAGTGCTATCCGAGCATACCGAATTTTACCCAATACACTTTATACCGAAATTTCTTTAGAAAATACTGCGGACAAAATACTAACAATTAATAAACTAATCTAACATTGAGTAATATTTGTGATTAGTTTTGACTCCAGTAAACTTAAAGGAGTCGATGGAACTAGCTGCACCACCGAGATCCAAAAAAACTGCTTAATCTCCCACTCCCAAGCTGCTAATCTCCTCCTCCAATTTACCTTACATTACTTCTAACTCATAGACTTGAAATTTAATGGTCTCTCGCCCAGTCCATGCATTGGGAGATTGGCCTACAAGTAATAGTGCGCTGCATACCTCGACTAGGTCGAACAATTGGTTGAAGAATGTTGCAAGGTCCTGGCCATGGAACATCAGAAACCCAATGCTGTGGTAACTCCTCGAGAGCTGCAATATTGGCAGCAAGGTTTTCGCTTATCTTTCTCACAATCTGTCGAGCATTTGGAGATAATGTTTGCTTGAATTTGCACCAGCTTATGTGCCAGAATGGGAACGCTAACCATGGACTTGTTTATTCTGGATAAAAGTGAGTGAGTTTTGAAAAGCCTTGCCTCCACACTATGGGCTTCTTCATAAGATTCATTTCCATTTGGGCAGTTCTATTCCTAACACAAACATAACCAAGTCCTATATTCACATTATTTGCATAAACTTTCTCCAGCAGATCTTCAGGATCTTTATCTACCAATTGGTCGCAACTGCAAGAGTCCTTTCCCCAGTTTTGTCCACCTTTTGGGACATTCTAATGGATTCACAAGTAGGGAAGTCAACCGTGGCTGATAGAACATTCAATATAATGCTTTCCTCTGGTGTATATATTTTCATAATAATACTTGAAACTCGTCCAAAATATCTTCTGGTTGTCCATGAACCAGGACACCATAGTCAAGTCAGGAACACCATTTTTCTTCACTATGAGTGTGAAAGGATGTTGGATATACTCTTTCCATGTCCTGCAATCGCATTAGCTGCAAGAACAGTAGCCTCTGCGATATGAACTTCATCTGTTGGGACTGATTTCCATTGAACTCCACGCGAACCTGTCTCGGTGTGATTTTTCAGCCTCATGATGAGAGGCACTCTAGTCCAAATACCTTGCCCTCTAGGCAGACAAATTCAAGCAAGTTATTCAAGCACACTGGACTTCACAGAAGACTGAAATTATGGGTGCCTGGACACCAGAAGCACTTGGTTTTACTGCTGCAAGATGCTTTGAAACAGCAACTTGTGGATCTTCACTTGAAGAAGAGCCATTCACCTGGAACATCATGGTTAGTACAGTGAGGTTAATTATGTCCCATGAAGGCAATCAATTATAATCACTGTCTTGCTTCCCCCAAAATACTTTCTTTGACTAGACTTGTTTGCTCTTCTCAATCCATACTTCCTGTAAGTCACTTATGCCTCCTATCCATTTTTTATGGATGAAGTATAGATTTCGTGGATGGCATCAAGCAGATCCAGTAGATACACCTCCTGTCCGCACTATAAACCATATAATGTTCTTGCGCACCTCATTATCAGTCTAAGCTACAATTTATCATTCTTTAACATCTCATCTAATTAAGGTAGATTTAAATAAAAGTAATACTGACTTCTTGTTTTTCTTAAAAGTAAAATATTAAAAAACAATTTAGTTTGCAAAATTCACTAATATTTGGGACCACATGGACTTCAGATTATAGCCAAAACATCGCATGAATAACGTACTTCTAATACAATGAAAGATCAATATCAACTTTGACTATTTTATGCTGGTTTTCAAGCTTACTGCAACTGTCTTCTTTTATCTGGACTAGTAATTGGCTATATTTATCATACATCATTAAGCGAAGTTAGATAAGCAAAAAAGTACCTGAGGATCATGAGTGCAAACAACTTTTGCATCTTGAAACTGGGACGTGAGACTAATCATGAAGCAACCAAGAGCTTCATCACAATGGAAGGTGCCATTATGTGTGTCAACTCGTTTAGTTCCAGGAGCAAGAACCTGATACGACTGTAATGGAGGAGAGATGACAGTAGTAGCCACGGCTGATGAAAAATGCCAATTAAAGAACAGACTTTGCCTTGTTATGGCTTCTGAATCTCTGATATGATAGCAAATTAAATTAACCGGTGTACGCCTCCTTCTTAATAAGAAACAAACTGGGAAATTAAAGATAATCGACCTATTATCCTCCGGGGTATATATAAGATTCTGTTAGAGATTCACACAAAAACAGTAAAGAAGGTTGTGGATAAACTAGTTGCAGCAAATCAAAATGCATTCATTAGAGGAGGTCGGACCTGCTTCTTTCTCAACCTCTAAGCTATTAACACTTTAGCATAGGCCGTGTATTTCTCTTAATTACTACAAAGTTGTTGCTATTCAACTTCGTTAAAGCAGGATCTATAAAAGAACACGACAAACAACTAAAATGACATGCTAGAAGGAGATAGAAAGTGGGAGTGTGATGAGTTGCAAACCGAATATCATAAGCCTCGATCAAGCACAACTAGAGTTGATTAAATACATAAAATTCAAACATCATCCACAGAAAAATATTATATCCAACTAAACTTCAAACTTACAATTTTGAAACAATTATTAATCACCAATAACATGGAGGTGAGTGCAATAATCAAATATCATAAGAATGAAGGTGTGACCCAAGCAGGTGGACAAATCGGGCTTATTGACAATCCAGGGTAAAAAGAATGAATTTTTCCATCTTCAAGATTGTAAACACCCATATCTCTTCCTCCACCACCATCGATGTCCCTTTTTTCGCAATACCACTCATCAGTAAAATATATGTGATTAGGCTTAACTCCGCTAGAGGAGGAGTCGGTGGCAATGGAAGTTGCACCACCAAGACCCAAAAATATAGCGTAATCTCTCAAGTTTTTAATCTCCTCCTTCAATTCACCTTTCATTACATCTAATTCCCATACTTTAAATCTAGTGGTGTCCCAACTCGACAATTGAATATCGTGATACCTGGCAACAAGTAATAGTGCACCAGATACCTCGACTAGGTAGAACCAAACGTTGTCTATCAATAAATCATCTCGCAGCGAATCAAGCAGGTATTCATCTATAACTTGTTCAAGGACACCGTGAGCATCAAAAACCCAGACTTGGCAACAATGATTATCCGCACAATAAAATCGGCCCTTATAGTAAGCCAAATTGGAGACGTCGGTTGCGTAGTCACGCACGCACTTAATAAAAGTCCAGTTAAGGTCTCCAGGGCGCCAAGTAGCTAAAATGGATACATTATTTGCATCACAGGAAACGGCCAGTACATAATCTGACGTGAGACAAGGACTTGCAGATAAGACAACGTTGGTAATTCTGTGGTACCGAATTATTTTTTCATCTAAAAATGGAGGAAGACTATCATCATCAGCACATAAAAAAGCCTCCAACAAGGCTTCTTCGGAAGGAAGATGAATTAGGGTACGGGAGAAAGGATGTAACAAGTTCATCTCTCCCCTGTGTAAAGTGCATAGCCAACCTTGTGATGGAAAACACTCTCGCCCTCTAGCTTCGGGGAGGTATACTATACGTGACACTTTTTCCTTGGAAAGAGAGTAAAATTCTCGATAATCCTCACCTTTGTCAGACAGCATAAGCAGCGGAACTTGAGGGCACAGCACATCAAAGTTGTCTTTAGAGGCAGCAGCTCGCCAAGAGGTACAAACACCACCAAAAGCAATGAAATCTTCCATCACCTTAACACGCTTTGCGATCTGGCTAAGGAGATCGTTAGGCAGTTCTGCCCAGTTTGCCATAGGCGATCTGGCCATAGGGAATTTTGAAGGAGAAGATGTAAGAAATGTTTTGATGGTTAGTTGCAAATGGTTACTGATTGTCGCTTTGCATTAGCTGTTAGTGATAAAAATATTTTCAATTTGAATAACCAAATAATATCTCCATTAGCGAGGAGACATTCTGTACAAAATCTAGTGGAGATTTAACTATTTAAGGAACAATGGGCAAGTAAGTAAAATTACATAAATCCGTTGGAAGTTTTTATATTAAATTTAGTATTAGTTTTATGTTTATATCACATGATCAAATTTAACTTCTCAAGGATAGACTAGGGATTCAGTAGGTTTTCGGAAACTTCGGTTCAGCACTTTGGTATTCGGTTATTTGGTGTGTGGAAAGACCATACTTTTTATACTTCAATTCGATTCGATTTATTTTCGTTCGGCTTCAGCTCGATTTAATTACACACCTACCCATTGCACTCATTCCTTGAAAAAATATAATTCGTTCTTCTCTCCTCTATTTCTCTTTCTTCCTTTACAAAACCCACTTACTTTTTGTTTCTCTCTCATTCTCATCTTTTGATTATTACAAAAAATCATTGAAATTAATGACTCTCTTCTCTTCTTCCTTTACATAACCCAATTACTTTTTGTTTCTCTCAAATTCTCATCTTTTGATTATTGCATAATTCATTGAAATTGATGGAAATTTATGTATTTATAGTTAATGTGTGAGGGTTCTAATGATTGCTTATTGCATGTGTTTGAAGAATTCATTTCAAACCAAATTTTTTATTTGATTTGAAGTGGGTGTCCCAAATTTGTCGTTTGATTTGAAGTGGGTGTCACGAAATATTATTTCTATTGCTTTGAGCAAGTTCATATTAAATTTTGGTTGCCTTTGGAGTTGATTTGAGGTGTTTGGAAGATGGTTTTCGAATATCCACCATTGCTGAGCTTTGAAGCTCTTGAATATAAAATTTTTATTTTTTTTATTTATAGTTTGATTCGAAATGGGTGTTGTAAAATATTGTTTCTAGTACATTTTAAAAAGTTCATGCCAATTTTTGATCTCTTTTGGAGTTGAATTGAGGTGTTTGGGAGATGATTCTTGAATACCCACCATTTTTGACTTGAAGCTCTTGAATATGAACTTTTTTATTCATTTGTTATTTGATTTAAACTAGGTGTTGTAAAATATTGTCTCTAATATCTTTGAAAAATTCATTCTAAAATTTGATCGAATTTGGAGCCGAACATTATTGTCTATGGATATATCATCTTGCAGTGAAACAAGCAGGTCTTCGTTTAAAACTGGTTCAAGAACACCATGAGCGTCAAAAACCCAGACTTGGAAACTCTGATTAGCCACGCAATAAAATTGGCCCTTATAGTTAGTCAAATTGGAGACGTCGTTCGCGTAGTCACCCACGCACTTAATAAAATTCCAGTTAAGGTCTCCAGGTCGCCAAGTAGCTAAAATGGATACATTATTTGCATAACAGGAAACCGCCAGTACATAATCTGACGTGAGACAAGGACTTGTAGATAAGACAACGTTGGTAATTCTGTGGTACCGAATTATTTTTTCATCTAAAAATGGAGGAATACTATCATCATCAGCACATAAAAAAGCCTCCAACAAGGCTTCTTCGGAAGGAAGATGAATTAGGGTACGGGAGAAAGGATGTAACAAGTTCATCTCTCCCCTGTGTAAAGTGCATAGCCATCCTTGTGATGGAAAACACTCTCGCCCTCTAGCTTCGGGGAGGTATACTATACGTGACACTTTTTCCTTGGAAAGAGGTAAAATTCTCGATAATCCTCACCTTTGTCAGACAGCATAAGCAGCGGAACTTGAGGGCACAGCACATCAAAGTTGTCTTTAGAGGCAGCAGCTCGCCAAGAGGTACAAACACCACCAAAAGCAATGAAATCTTCCATCACCTTAACACGCTTTGCGATCTGGCTAAGGAGATCGTTAGGCAGTTCTGCCCAGTTTGCCATAGGTTAAATTGGGAATTTTGAAGGAGAAGATGTAAGAAATGTTTTGACTGTTTGTTGTAAGAAATCTTTATTAATTTATTTATTAGTATTAGTTCAGTTTAACTTAACTATATAATAAATGTCAGTCTATTGGACGATCAAAAGCTCATTTAGATGACATGTGTTTTAACACTCTTAAAAAGGCTATTTATGTAATAAATTTTTGGAATGTTCCTAATGCCATTTTTTCTTCTAGTTTCTTTTAATTTTGGGACAATTACACTAAAAGACAATCAAAAGATGAAAATTATCAAAAATGATCCATATTTTCGAATCTTATCTGACTGGTCACCCTTTTCCTGAGATAGCAGTATGTCGCAACTTTATACAGTTTTATACAAATTTATACACGTGTATAAAATTGTATAAATTTGTATAAATGTATATATGCGAGTGAATAAATCTTTATATTAAGGATGTTTATATGAATTTTACTTTTTTGTGTATATTTTTGTATTTCTCTCATTGCTACGTATTTATCTATGTATATTCATGTATAATTTATTTGGAGGGGAGGAGGGGAGATTTGTGTGTATAAACTTGTCCAAAGCAATGATTTAGACGCATTAAACAACATAAATTTAATAGAATTCAAAAAAGTAACGACACCATTGATGGGGGAGGGTGTTTGCCGGCGGCTTAGTGGCTGGGGAGTGGGTGATTTGGTAGCTAGGTATTTTTCATGAAGGAGTGTTAAAATTTGTAATTTTAGGGTTGGGTGTTATGCGTGAAAAAAAATATGGCCTCCTGTTTGTAATTTTGCGTAGTGGGCTGCCTATTTTTAAAAATTTTCCTTTAAATTTAATGCTTTTGTTTAGTAAAAGTTTTGTGTGGAAGCCAGTTTTGTACACGTTAGTTGAGCACTAGCCTTCGGGCGCAAATTCGCTGAGAAATAGCCACCGGTTGTATTTTTTTAAGTTTATCTGTAAACGACGTCGTTTTAAATTTTTTTAATAATACGTTTTTAGCCTTCAGATATTATTAGACTTATTCGAGGGTTTCTTTCTCTCTTTCTCATTACTATAACTTCACTTAGAGAATTCAAAACACACAAAACACATAAAACGCTATTACTTTGAGAGATTCAAGTCGTGAGTTTTTCTTCTATAACTATTATTTTATGTTGTTGCATAATTCTAAGATAACTGTTTATTTTTTCATCTTTTTCATGGGTCTTCTATAAAGTTCTGGTGTTTTTTAAGTTTTTTTTTTCCGTGTATTTTTGTGCTTCACCCAGTGCTTCATTTTTAAAGTATTGGGTGTTCTTTTTTTTTTTTTGGGTGAATGTATTCATGATACTTTGGTGTTATTACGTTATGCTTTTTTTAAAGAAATGTGTTCCATGTAAATATAAGCTTTGGATTGCATTGAAAATGCTGGTCTTTTTTTAAGTGCAAACCCTTTTGTCTCATGACTATATAATGGGAGCCCCTACTTGGATGCCTTTTTGTCCCAGCATAGAAACCTGGGACTTGGTGTCTGCATAAGCAGGTGTGCCCCATGGTTTTATACTGGGAGTCCCTGCTGGGATACCCTTTTGTCCCAGCACAAAAACCTGGGACTTGGTGTCTGCATAAGCAGGTGTGCCCTATAGTTTTATACTGGGAGCTCCTGCTGGGATACCCTTTTGTCCCAGCACAAAAACCTGGGACTTGGTGTTTGCATAAGCAGGTGTGCCCCATGATTTTATATTGAGAGCCCCCTGCTGGGATACTCTTTTTTCCCAACACAAAACCTTGGCACTTGGTGTCTGCATAAGTAGGTGTGCCCCATGGTTTTATACTGAGAACCCCTACTGGAATACTCCTTTGTTTCCAGCACAAAATCCTGGAACTGGTGTATGCATAAGCAGTTGTGCCCCATGGTTTTATAACAGGAGCCCCTGTTGGGACACCCTTTTGTTCCAGCAAAAAACCCTGGGACTTGGTTTGTGCATAAGCAATATCTCCCCATAGTTTTATACTGGGAGCCCCTACTGGGATACTCCTTTGTTTCCAGCACAAAACCCTAGGACTTGGTGTGTGCATAAGCAGTTGTGCCCCATGGTTTTATATTAGGAGCCCCTACTGGAATACTCCTTTTGTCCCAGCACAAAACCCTGGGACTTGGTGTGTGCATAAGCAGTTATGCCCTATGACTATATATGAAGCACTTGCATCCTTAGTATAAAATTCTGTGATTGTATTTTAGGTGCAACCATATAGGGGTTAATTTTTTGTTTGACCTTACAGGTGTGGAGAATTTTCCAAACGACTAGTGTATCACGGATTTTGTCAATCTACGAGGGTATGGACAATTTGCCAATCGGCGAGGTTATGTTGGTCCCGTTTGCTGAATAAAAATCGTGATTGTGAGTAGAATGGTGACACTGCGTATTTTGGAATAGTTGAAGGGTTATTGTATGCCAAACATCTGGAGAAACTGAAGATGAATCCTTCCGAAAAGTTTATGCTTATTTTGGAATAGTTGAATGGTGACACATATTTTGGAATAGTTGAAGGGTTATTGCATGCCAAACATCTGGAGAAACTGAAGATGAAGCCTTCCGAAAAGTTTATGCTTATTGAAGATCCAGGATATTCTAGGAGGATTATAAATTATTTTCTGCAGTCTCAAATACCCTCTTCGGACAGCAGTAAGATAACTTTTAAAGTTTTTGGTGAAGAAGTAGATTTTACAGCTGCCAATTTTCATGCAGTTACTGGTCTTAATATTTCCAGTAGTATAGATACAAACATTTTGAGGCAGAGAATGAATAGATTGAAGGAGAAGTATTTTAGGGATCTTGAAGAGGGCTATAATAAAAAGAACATTAGGTGGAGTTTAAAGTTACAGGACTTGGTTGATTTGATTGAGCGCCATTCTCGCTATGTGAGAACGAATTCGAAGGGTAAGGGTAAGGTTAAGGCTAAGGGCAATGTTAAGCATAAGGGCAAGGGCAAGGGCAAGGGCAAGGGCAAGGATAAAGATGAAGATGATGATTGTAACAATGATAATCAAATTATAGTGTTAGGTAGACAATTGGATGTTTCAGCTAAAGAAGATGATGCTGTGAGAGAGAATTCAAAAGAGACGTGTAAGCGTAATTGTAAGGGTAAGGATAAGAGTAAAGGTGAAGGTTATTATGGAAACAATGATAATGCAAAACGAGTGTCAGCTGTACGACCTGATGTTCCATTGGATCAAAATGATGTTGTCAAATTAGCTGAGCTTTTTTTTCTTACCTCTTTTTTATTGGGTCACCCTGTAATTAGAGTAGTGGAGGATCAACATATGATGATTATTGATGATGAAGAGTTGAATAGCTCTTATCAGTGGGGTACTAAGATACGTCGTTCCTTGATACTCCATTTGCAGTCTGTCATAAAGCCAAAATCTAATGCGACTACTTATAGTTTTCTTGGTATGCCCTTCCTATTTTGTTGCTGGGTGGCAGAGGTATTTGCTGTCTTCAGGCAGTATTTTGTTGTTCGTGATAAGACCAAACCTCTGATGGTCCATTACATATTGACTACTTTCCCGTACTACACAACCTTGTGTGATGACTACTTTCATAATGAACAGGTGGGTTAACTAGTAGTTGCCTTTTGTTTGCTTTTTTTTTTTTTTTTGTACCCTTTTGTTGGTTTTTTTATTTTCTAAATGCATTTTTCTATAATAGTTTTGGGAGACGGCTACAGTGAAACCAATAAGTAATGAATCTAATGGTGCCTCAACTTCAAAGTCAGCCTCAAAGTCAACTTCAAAGACAAGTTCAACAACAAGATATATCAATGTGTATGATGTTGTAAATGTGAGATTTTTTGTTTGGTTATTTCTTTGATTTCTTTCTTCTTATTTGGTTTTACCTTTTTTGTAATGTTAAAATCTTTGTTATAACTTTTATCAGAAGTTGACAGCTAATCTTAAAGCTCATTTACCTGATTGGAGCAAGATTCAACTTAAGATCAATGCCTTGGAAGAAAATACTAAGTGCGACATTCTTGAATCAGAGAAGAGGATTATGGATCATTTTAATATAAAGTTTGATAAATTACTGCTTCTTGTTGCAAAAATCTAAAACATTTAATGTAGGTGAAGAGTGTGGTGTTTATGCGAGTAAATCAGATACCAGAAGTAGAAGTGAAAGAACTCAATTTGTTGATGATTTTAACTATTCAGAGGCTCGGGATAGTTTATTTAAACAATCATCATATCCAGTTCAGACATCAGATTTCTTTGATCATCGGTGTGAGGTTGATAGTGGGGGAGGGAAAAGCGACCAAATTAATATAGATGTTTTACAGTAAAATAAAGTTGATGTTTGTGACAACACTGATGAAGCAAAAGGTAAAGATTCTTTACATAGAGTGCCATTAAATTCAGTACATCAACAAGAATGTTTGTTGGAATATTTGTTTTATTTAATGATTTTTTTATATAGATGCAGATAATTAGAATCCTTCAGTTTATTTATCGCATAGTGTGTGTTGTCGCAATTTTTAGACCTGAGACTCTTTTTATCTGAAGCTTATGTCCCAGTCATTTTGTACATGGACTCTATTCAATATATGTTTTTTGTCTTCCTTGTAAAAAGTTTTATGAGGCACTACTCCTTTTGAGTTGATTCTTTTCATAAAGAGATGTAATGTATGTGGTTACCTATTGTTACAAAAATAAATAATGGCAATTTTGGGAATGAAGATGCTAAACGCAATATCGATGATAAGATTCAAGTAGAACTTAAGTCTCTTGATGAATTTGTTGCATCCGTTTTTATTTTTACACCAGTAGGTATGTAAAAGTCTTTTTTATGGTTATTTTTGTATTTTTTGTTATATTCATAATAAGTTATTTAAGAATTTTTGTGAGTATGAAATAGTATTGCTATTTTATTTTCAAAACAATGTTATGCCAAACTCCTCAAGTATTATATCAGTGTTGGTATTTATCGTTTTTATAAAAGTTCATAACAAAGTTCCCAAGAAGGTTCTCAACAAGTTCAGGTTGCTGATTGTCAAGGTTATTCAACATCTGTTGGTAAGAGAAAATATCTTGCTCAGTTGCTTATATTTGTTGTATACATCAAGTATAATTTTGTGATGACTCATTGTAAATATGGGCAATTTAGTCATTATCATAAATTAGTAATTAAATAAAGGAAAGAAGAATAAATTAAGAAATTAAAAAAAAATATTAGAGCCAAAGTCCATATAGGGCTCTGGCAGATGTCTAACGTGAGAAGACCTAAGGGGTTAAGGGAGTGGGGCTACGCAGCTCTTTAGGAGAAGCTTTACAAAGAAAATTCAGCAACAAAACATAAAAAAGAAGGAGAGAGAAAGCAAAATATTAAAGGAGCTTTCAACTTGGTGCAACAAGAAAAATTTCCCAACTAGTATTAGTTCAATTTAGAGGTACTTTTCTTACTTTATTGCCATAAGAAATTTCATAGAGGTACTTTTTTTACTTCATTACCATGGGAAATTTCGTACGGTTATAATGGAATTTAGATGGTGATATAAGAACTTGTTTATGGTGAGTTTTAATAGAATTGGTACAGAGAATAACCCTGTATTATAAACAAGACTTTGACAAAAGAATAGACTAAAGCAATGTAATGATATGATTAGAGCAGATAGGTTCTAATAATCAAGTATAGATAATCCATATGATGAACTACTGTAAGGAGAGAATATTGTGAATAATTAGGTACTATATTTCACAAGTTCTAGTTAAAAGAAAATGAATGATGGAGAGGCTGTAAGAATAGAACTAATCAGCCAAGTATCATATATAGAGGAGTCTACGGGTAGTAACACAAGTTATATTGACTTATAGATTTGTACGCGAATTGAGACGTGGAAGTGCCAAGGTGCCGGACTTTGGTTGGCTGGCATTGAAAGGTGAGCGAAGGCCTTACCACAAATTTGTATTTCCATAACCTGCATGGGTTCTATTTGATTTGAAATAAAATGTGTTACTGAATATTTTGAATTGCACGGGACAAGTCCTTTTACAAGATATGTACCGAGATATTTACTTGAATTATTTTACAGCTACAGGATATGGTTTTTACCGCTACTTGACATGTTTTACTGCTATGTGAGATATTGAATTGTTACTTGAAATGCCCTGTACTTGGTATAGGAAATATATATATATATATTTTTGGGATGAGCCTTGACAGACCCTGTAGCTAACGACGGGTACGTTAGACCTGGTGCACCTTGCATACTCCGGATTACCGTTACAGTCCCTGCTAGAGGGAAGGTAGAACTAGCTTACCGTTACTGATTTCCTCACGGAGGAATTTATACTGATTACATGGTTTGTTCTTGAAAATTTCCCTAACCTATATACTTGGTATAATACAAAGAATACTGAATTTACTATTGATTGATATTGATTATCATTTACAAGAAACACTTGAAAGACTTATTACAGTTTACTGTCTCTGAAAGTGGCATTTTCTTTACTACATATATTGTTTCATAAGATACACGAGCATGTTTTTGACTTGTCCTCACTTAAAACGGCTGTGGATAATGTTATTACTCACTGAGTTGTGACTCACTCCTCGCTCTATATTTTTTCTTCCAGAGACAGCAGGTGCCGTAGTCGAGGATTTCCATTCTTAGAGTAGCGAGTTGACAATTCTGGTGACCACCGCATTAGTTCACGTGGGCAAGAGCTTTATTTATTTGTTACTGTCCTTTTTTGAAACTCTTAGAGTCGCTCCATTTAGTCATGCGGTTAGTTAGTTGGATAACCAATTGGATTATTCATTAATAAGCTAGTCTTGCAAGTATTTTTTTTCTTTATGATTTTATTATAATCCGGTTAGATGTTCTCGTGGTATTTGGAGATAAATGTAGTATTTTTCATTATTAATGCGTAAAAATATTGGTTGTTGGATGAGTTTTCTGTTTATTTAAAAGCAGGTAAATTTTGGATAGGCCTAAAAACAGGAAAAACTCTGCCCGGTTTTCTGTAGAATACTGATAAGGCTTGCTTTGGGCACTAGCTCCTAAGCGCCGGTTACGACCTCAAATTGGGTCATGACAACGTTGGTATCAGAGCTCTAGGTTACGGTCTTGTGGAGCACCGGTTTTCGTAAAGGCTTAGTCGTGTATATGTTGTGCACCATATGCATGACCGAGACTTGGCGAAGACCGGATAGGATGTGTCTTTCTTATTCTTTTGAAATTCTTTGTACGTTATTATGCGATCTAGAGCCAGTAGGGGAATTAATAACATTATTTTATACTATATTTGCAAGTCACAAGTTGATAGTACGTCGGCATGGAGTGAGATTGTGATAAACGTACGTTAGACATTCTACTTACAAGAATATGCGAGTTAAGAATGAAGACCAGGTCAAGATTGATTCGTACAAGAATCGACTAGAAAGACTAATTATACATGCTTGCGAATGACTTATAAGATATATGTGATGCCATATACTGAGACTTGTGAAAATTATTTCAAACAGAATAGAGAAGATGGTTATAAAGCACGTATTATGAAAGAAAACAAAAGGTTCATCCATCAAGTTAGTTTAAAAATTGTACTAGTTTCGTATCACCATATAGTATTTGAGAATGATCCCACAAGTGGAGACCAAAATAGATAGTCAATGGTGTATGTGTATTGCTACTTAAGCATACACACCAAACAAAAGGTGTATTGGGTATGCTTAGAACGTCGAATCACAATAGTTCATAAACTGAAAAAGGACATTTGGTGCCCTGAATGAAACGAGCAAATATTCATAAAAGTTAATAAGTTGTAGAAGTATGAGTATGATGCCCTATTATTTGGGATGCTACTAACACCTCTTTTGAAAAATGTGTTAACGATAGCTACTATGGAGGGATACCTCAGAACTAGTTGGAGTGAATGTCGTAAGTAACCATAGGGTTGAGAATCTCATAAATTACACCCTTACAAAGTGATATGAGTAAGACATTCAGTTATTCCAAGTAAAAGTTGAAGATGATGAATTTGAGAGTATAAAAAAAAAGTTATAACTTGAAACTTT
This sequence comes from Petunia x hybrida, assembly GCA_037355625.1. Classification (NCBI taxonomy): domain Eukaryota; kingdom Viridiplantae; phylum Streptophyta; class Magnoliopsida; order Solanales; family Solanaceae; genus Petunia; species Petunia x hybrida. The sequence continues at coordinate 413,061 of JBBBVM010001177.1, read as the reverse complement.
ATTTATTTTGGGTGACTAATTTGACGTATTCTTATTAAAAAAAAAAAAAAGAGGTTATTTAAATTCATACATCTTTCTTAATTAGTATTCAGAACTAGAGATATAGCCTACTTAGAATCGACTTCCTTCGTGTAACCATGTAAAAGATATTTGGCAGCGGCTAGTAATACATTTGTTTAGACATTGAGGTTAGACAAAGTACTAGTTTTGCCGGAAAACTTATGACGTGTTTTCAAATAAATTTGAAAGAAAGCCCCCTAGGAAGAGAAGGTCATATTGGATATAACGTGTTACTCGGTTCGATCCATTCGAGTTAGACATGATTTATTTACATGTTCATAAACATGGATTGTTCACATCATGTCATGCTACGATAACCGTCATTTCGACATAGTTCATTTTATATTCAATAGGAGACAAGATTTTCCCTATAGACCAAGCAAGGATCTAACCCAATTAACTTGATATCGTTTAAGGGAGGAAAAGAAAAACAAAACGATTACTAAATATGTCGTAAAGAATTTTAAGCATATGTGTTCGCAAAGGAAAAACAAAGGGAGGAATTTCAAGCATATGTACCAGATGCAAGGGTGGTAGTGCCCGAGTCAGATAAGATCTATGTTGTCATAAACTTTTTCATATGTGTATTTGGAGGATCTGCCTGGGCTACTTTATGAAAAAGATATTGCCTTAGGCATTGAACAATTACTTAACACATTGTCCAATTGATTCAACTGCCACATATAATATCAGTAGAACTAAGGAACTAACATAGTAATTGCAAGGAGTTCTTGATAAGGTTTGTTAGACTGATACCTCACCTTGGGTAGCACCAATTTTTACTTATAAGAAAAAGAGAGGAAGAATCGGTCGATGAGATTACATGTTGACCACAAATATGGAGTAACACGATGGTCACAAGAAGTATAATTATCAAGTATTAATAATTTATGCGGCCAACTCTATGGAACTAAGGTCTTTTCACATATTATTTGAGGTCAAAGTGTCATTAGCTGCGAGGCAGGAACGAACATATGTAGAATATGACCTCTCGGATACGATACGATCACCCTGAGTTGCTGTAATGTTAATTAAGTTGACAATGGACTTGATGCATTTACGGACAGGATGAACAGGGTGTAGAAGTCATGTCTAGACAAGTTTGTAAGTATACTCATTTATAATAAATTTATATGTTCCAAGACTTATGATCAAGAAAAGTAACATATAAGATAGTCTTACCGAAACTACACTTTTAGGGTATAGCTATGCGATAAGTCCTTGAGGAGTAAGCTTTTGTTAGACAGGATTCCCTTCTCCGTCAAGTTCTGATAAAGGAATGATTAGGGGTTGAACAAAAAATAAATAAATAAAAGCTGAACGTAAATGATCGAAGCCCGCCATCGCAGTCGAGACACGTAGTTCCTAGCCGTTGTAGGTTATCACAAGCGATTCGCACGTGATTTCTCAAAGATAACAGCCATTTGACCAAGTTGGCACAAAAAATGTGAAGACTCAATAGCTCAACGTGTGGCAAAGGATTTCTCATAAGCTTAATGAACGTTTGGCTTCAACCCTGGTGTTTGTGCTTCCATAAGGAATCAATGGATTTTCTGTTTATAGTGATACCTTCTAAGTAAGACTTAGAGGTGTCTTGAATCTGAAGAATGGAAATGTCAAAATTTATGAATTGAGAAAATTTAAGAAGCCATATAACTAACCTAAGTATACCAAGAAATGGTCATGGACATCTTAGAACTTATAATTTGGCGATTATTCTTAGGGTGAGACATGTAAGATTTACCTTGATCACAAGAGCCTCTAATATATTTTTGAACCAAAAAAAGAAAAAAAATATGAGCCGCTGACAACAAAGATTGGGAGCTGCTAAGGACTATTAATGCATAAAGTTGTAATATTTAGACAAAGTCCAAAATAAGTTCATTATAGGCATGTATTTACCTAAAATAATCCTTAGTAGAGGACTTTAAGATAACACAATACTTGTTCAAAGTTATCCAAACCTAGAGGTGAGAGTGCTATCGATAAGACTTGAGATTTTCTTCTAGAAATTACGGAGAGCTACAACTTAGTGATCAAATTAGTAAACTTGATGTTTGGAGACAAACTATGCTTGAAGAAGCACATGGAATTAGATACTTCGTTCATCTTGGGTCTGCAAGGATGTATGAGGACCTTGGACAGTTGTACCAATGGCGATGCAAAAAAAAAAAATGTTGCAAGCTGCATCACTGGATGGTGGATCCAATAGCAAGTCAAAGATAAGCATCAACAACTTGAGATCCTACAATGAAAATGGGAACGGATTTCAATGTACTTTGACAAGAATACCATAAACTCTCTAGGGTATACATATGGAGCCTGGTATGTGTACACTTACATGGATAAGAATTTTCGATGTCATAAGGTTCTAGTGTCACAGGGCCACAATAAGTCATTCATGACTTCTATAAGACTTCCAAAGAGAAAATGAGTACACGACTGGATCTAAATAGAGACGAATAGCAGTCTAAGCAGAGCGTACAAGTACTAGAGGATATGTTGAGGTCTTGTATCCTTAATTTCGGCGGTAGCTAAGACAATTATTTACACCTTTGGTGAAGTACACTTAAAATGACCTTTATTAAATCAATATTCAGATGGCATCATAAGATGCTTCATATAGTATATTATGTCGGTCCTTGTATTGGTTGGTTCGGTGTTTATTGGACCTTATAAGATACTTGTTCAAGTAAGATGCATACCTTACCATTTGGAACTTCGTCCTAAGTTGTCTTTTATTTATCATGTATTTCACGTGTCTATGCTACGGAAATATGTACCAGACGCTTCTCATGTGCTTGAGGCACCGATTGTACATCTAATGAGAAATGATCTTTTGAGGAAGAACCAATAGCTATAGTTGAGAGTCAAATAAAGCATTTACGGAGGAAAGAAATTGTGTTCGTGAAAGATTTGTGGAAAAACCATATTGCTAGGGAAGCTACTTGGGAAATGGAATATGGTATGCGAGCCAAGTACCCTTACCTATTTCAGCCTAAAATATGGTCTTGTTTAAATTCGGAGGCCGAATTTCTTAATAGGGGAGAATGTGATGACTCATAGTAAATATGGGCAATTTAGTCATTATCATAAATTAGTAATTAAATAAAGGAAAGAAGGATAAATCAAGAAATTTAAAAAAAAAATATTAGAGCCAAAGTCCATATAGGACTATGGCAGATGTCTAACGTGAGAAGACCTAATGGGTTAAGGGAGTGGGGCTACGCAGCTCTTTAGGAGAAGCTTTACAAAGAAAATTCAGCAACAAAACATAAAGAAGAAGGAGAGAGAAAGCAAAATATTAAAGGAGCTTTCAACTTGGTGCAACAAGAAAAATTTCCCAACTAGTATTAGTTCAATTTAGAGGTACTTTTCTTACTTTATTGCCATGAGAAATTTCATAGAGGTACTTTTCTTACTTCATTGCCATGAAAAATTTCATACTGTTATAATGGAATTTAGATGGTGATATAAGAACTTGTTTATGGTGAGTTTTAATAGAATTGGTACAGAGAATAACCCTGTATTATAAACAAGACTTTGACAAAAGAATAGACTAAAGCAATGTGATGATCTGGTTAGAGCAGATAGGTTCTAATAATCAAGTATAGATATTCCATATGATGAACTACTGTAAGGAGAAAATATTGTGAATAATTAGGTACTATATTTCACAAGTTCTAGTTAAAAGAAGATAAATGATGGAGAGGCTGTAAGAATAAAACTAATCTGCCAAGTATCATATATAGAGGAGTTGATGGGTAGTAACACAAGTTATATTGACTTATAAATTTGTACGCGAATTGAGACGTGGAAGTGCCAAGGAGCCGGACTTTGGTTAGCTGGCATTGAAAGGTGAGTGATGACCTTACCGCAAATTTGTATTTCCTTAATCTGCATGGGTTCTATTTGATTTGAAATAAAATGTGTTACTGAATATTTTGAATTGCACGGGACAAGTCCTTTTACAAGATATGTAACGAGATATTTACTTGAATTATTTTACAGCTACAGGATATGGTTTTTACCGCTACTTGACATATTTTACTGCTATGTGAAATATTGAATTGTTACTTGAAATGCCTTGTACTTGGTATAGGGAATATATATATATCTTTTGGGATGAGCCTTGACAGACCCCGTAGCTAACGACGGGTACGTTAGACCTGGTGCACCTTTTATACTCCGGATTACCGTTACAGTCCCTGCTAGTGGGAAGGTAGAACTAGCTTACCGTTACTGATTTCCTCAGGAAGGAATTTATACTGATTACATGGTTTGTTCTTGAAAATCTCCCTAACTTATATACTTGATATAATACAAAGAATACTGAATTTACTATTGATTGATATTGATTATCATTTACAAGAAACACTTGAAAGACATATTACAGTTTGATGTCTCTGAAAGTGGCATTTTCTTTACTAGATATATTGTTGCATAAGATACACTAGCATGTTTTTGACTTGTCCCCTCTTAAAACGATTGTGGATAAGCTTATTACTCACTGAGTTGCGACTTACTCCTCGCTATATATTTTTTTTCAGAGACAGCAGGTGCCGTAGTCGAGGATTTCCATTGTTAGAGTAGCGAGTTGACAATCCTGGTGACTCCCGCATTAGTTCGCGTGGGCAAGAGCTTTATTTATTTGTTATTGTCGTTTTTTGAAACTCTTAGAGTCGCTCCATTTAGTCATGCGGTTAGTTAGTTGGGTAACCAGTTGGATTATTCATTAATAAGCTAGTCTTGCAAGTATTTTTTTTTTCTTTATGATTTCTCGTGGTATTTTGAGATAAATGTGGTGTTTTTCATTATTAATGCATAAAAATATTGGCTGTTGGATGAGTTTTCTGTTTGTTTATAAGCATGTAAAATTTTGGATAGGCCTAAAAACAGGGGAAATTCTGCCCGATTTTCTGTAGAATACTGATAAGGCTTGCTTGGGGCACTAGCTCCTAAGCGCCAGTTACGACCGCAAATTGGGTCGTGACAAATTTGTCCAGTTAACATTGTATCTTGTCCATCACAAAATAATGTGACTCTTTCTATTAGAAGGTTATTTCCTAGTTTAAATACTGGACTCTATTAAATATTTATTTATTTATGATTACAGAAAAGTTAATGGGAAATCTGGAAACGAAGACATTGTCAATCAAAACAGTCACAGTGTTGAGATTCGACGTTTCGAAGTTGAGCATCTCCATGATCTTTCAAGAGCTGGTCTTCTTTGGATACCAGTAGGACCCCCAAATAATAAGTTGTGAATTGTCTCAGTATTAAATATTATTTCTATTATTTTAAACAACGTTCCCAAGAAATTCTCAACAAAATAAGGATGCAAATCAGGTTGCTTTTAATCAAGTTTCTTCAACACCTGTTGGTAAGAGAAATTATCTTGCATAGTTGTCTTTTTTCAATTGTTTACATTAGTTTTTTTTAAATTGTTCACTCAATATTTGTGTGCTATCCTACTAAAAAATAGAGTAAATGTAATGTGTGTGCTTATCTATTTTATAGTAAAAAATAATAGCAAATCTGGGAATGAAGACGTTGTCAATCAACGCAATCACAGTGCTGATATTCGACAACTTGAAGTTGAGTATCTCCATGATCTTTCGAGAGCTGGTCTTCTTAGGACACCAGAAGGTTCTCAAGAAGGTTCTCAATAAGGTCGCAAAGAAGGAGTTGCAAATTTTGAATTGAAGACGGCCTTGAAAACGTATGATAGGAAAAGGAAGGGTCGTGATAATGATGCTTCTCCTGAAATGCATCTCCTCCCAAAGTGAAAGTTTGTGAAAAGTCTGTCGAGGGAAGTGGTAGCTTCTTGAAAATTGTTTGCTCAGAAGCACCTTCATTTTCACTTGGCTTAACCCAACCATCATTAGAGGAGACTAAACTTGGGATCGCTAGTGTTGGTCCAGCTTCTATGGATATTGATCCAACACTAAGGGTGGTACATAGCTGGCTTCAATCCTGAAAGATAATTCAAAACTTACGGTACTTACTGATGCATTTGTTGTAGTAAAGCATCAAGAGTCTGTTTTGAATTCGGCAATAAAACACCTGAACAGTTAATTTTTGCTGGAAATGGAAGGGTGTTGTAGCTAAATATGCGAGGAAGTCTTCAGTAAAACAAGAAGAAGACATGGACTTGGATATTGTGGCATACAACCCATCAAATAATCTAGAAGGAGCACAACTATTAGGTAGGAAACACAGGGTTTTCATGCTTAGCCGCCATTTATTATCTCCTTTCACGCCCTTTAAGCCAAAGGAAAAGAGTGATTGGAAGATTAATAGTTAATCCCCTTTCTAATGGTTTGGCTTTTTTTTTTTTTTAATGAATGGTTGAAAAAAGGCCTGAAACAGTTTTCAAAAACAGAAAGCTTGCACCATAAGTGATTTCTTTTTTCTTATTTTTGTCGTTTGAGTTAAAGTATTTTATAAATTATATTAGTAAATTGATATTTTTTGGTGATGTTATTTTTGTGTACCTTTTTCAGGAACAAGGATCCTTATATTGAGAAACTTGTAGAAATCTCTATTAAGAACCCAATCAAGTTATACAATATTTCAGTGAAGAGAAAACTATGGTTTAGGGAGATTGCACTTAGAACATATTCTCTTATCAGTGAGGTTGTTTACAACTTTTTTTTTGTTGGTTCTGTATTTTTTTTTTTGCTTTTATTATGTTTGTTGACATCTATTTTTTTTCTATTTGTTATATTTTCTATCATGTAGCATGTTGAAGTTTTTCTGTACTACTTGTGGTAGAAGCATGTCCATCATTCCGCTAACTACTCAGCGATGTTTACAACGATAGACTTGAATTTTGACTTTATTGTAGAGTTGCTGTTTTATGAGAATTCAATAGACTATTTTGATAAAATGCCAGAGGAAGAAAAGAACAAGAGATTGAAAGAGAATAAGGAGAGAATAGAAAACACTGGAAAAGGGAACAAGATTTTGAAGAATAGAAGAGGAAGAAACTAGGAGGAAAAAAGAAAGGTGGTCAACCAAGGAAAACAAAATGTCCTAAGAAACCTCAAACCTCGAGCAGAAGTTGTTTTGGGAATAGAGGATTTGAATTGGAGGATTTAGAGAAGATTGATTGCATATTGACATGGCGGATTTTCCTGGAGCTACAGCAAATAACCTGTATAAGTGTGTGAATGGGGCTTCTAATTGCTGCGGCATAGCATGGAAGTAGGTGGAAAAAGTTTTTATGCCAATTAGGAAGTCATCAGATGATTTCAATGATCTTAATTCTAACACACATTATTTGTTGGGAGTTTATTCCTTAAAAGACCATAGAATAGATGTGTATGATTCTGTTTTCAGTGGGGATGAAGATTTTTGCAAGATGAAGATGGAAATGTAAGCAATTGTTATCCCTAAGTTACTTAAACAAATGCACTTTCACGATATGTATCCAGGTTTTGGTATGGAATACAAGAAACTCAGTATTGAGTATAAAAGTGCACCAAAATAAAAAAGAGGAACAGATTGTGGTGCATTTGTAACAAGGTTTGTTGACACCATCAATCTGGGACTGGATTTATTTAAATTTGAGTAGGGAGCAGGAGATATCTTGCAACTAGTCTATTAATTCATGGAAGAGAAAAGAGAGAGGAAGGTTATGGAACTCCACCAGAGGAGATCAATGATGATTATGGGGACAATGATTATAATCTAACTTGTGGACATGGAAGGCTAGTTACTCTTTTAATCCTTTTTGTCCATGTTGAATCTGATAATTTCTTGTGTTTTTCAAACAATACAATGTACAAATATTTTTGAAGTATTATATATATATATATATATATATATATATATATATATATATGTATGTTCAATTGATGGTTATGGATTAATGTTGAATTGATTTTTATTTTTTACTAGCCCCTATTGCAGGGACTCCAAGAACATTATACTGGGACTCTATTTAAATAACTACAGAGCCACTTTTTTTATATTGTGATTCCATCAAAGTAACTACCGAGTCCCATGTTTTTATGACACGATCCGAAATCCGGTTAGGCAGTGCGGGCACCCGACATCCTCCCCTAGACCCGTCGGACGAACTCTTACCAATTAAATCAGGAAAATAAATATAACAATTCATAAATACAGATAGGACTAAAAAAAACATACATACATATTGACACCTCTAAGCTGTACGAAAGAAAATTACAGCTGATTACCCAACATACTAGGTTTAGGGCTATCCAGACTAGACATCTAAGAGTACAAAAGAAGACAGATACCTCCTGAAGGGAGCAAAATGCAACTGAAATAATAATCAATAAACTGGTGGCCATCCGGAATAAAAGCTGGCTCACCCTGATAGCTGAAGTCGTCTTCGCTCGAACAACGTGGCGAACTCAATCCTGGAGCGAACCTGCCGAAATGAAATAGATAGACAAGAAACAAACAACGAACAAGGGTGAGTCAAAAGGACTCAATAAGTGGGGCAAACTAGCCACCTCAAAGAATAGGATAGCTAGCCAGGGAAAAAAGAAAAACAGATAAACTAAATCCATTTTATTTGAACTATAAACATGCAAAGCCAAATAATAACTGAAAACACGTACGGAATCATAAACCAGATTCCTCTTATTTAAATTATGAAAAGGCAGAGCCAGATAATAACTAGAAACACGTATGGAATCGCAAGCGATTCAACAACCAGGAATGTAACACAGCCAGAACATATAGGTATTCGTACTGTTGCGGCGTGCAACCCGATTCGTATATTTATACTGTTGCGGCATGCAACCCGATCCGTATATTTATACTGTTGCGGCGTGCAACCCGATCCGATCCATGTATTTATATTGTCTCGACGTGCAACCCGGGATACGAGCCAGAAATATATGGGAAAACTGAGATACGGTATACATACCGCATATATAAAACACAACACGACAGTGACACAATAGTCAGCACGCGGTGCAATGAAATGGGATGAGTGCAGTATGATGCAATGGTGTAACATGTGCCAAACAGATGGAGCGGAATCCTCCTGCTCCGGGGGCGGAATCCTCCTACCCTCAATATGATGCAATAGAGCGGAATCCTCCTCCTCCGAGGGCGGAATCCTCCTACCCTCAATATGATGCAATGGAGCGGAATCCTCTTGCTCCGAGGGCGGAATCCTCCTACCCTCAATATGATGCAATGGAGCGGAATCCTCCTGCTCCGAGGGCGAAATCCTCCTATCCTCAATAAGATGCACTGTGCATACGAATGCAACATGATGCAATAATAACTTATCACCAGCGCGGGACTTTCATCGACAGCTGCAAAGTATATACCAACTCACAACCAAAGTACAATACTGAGATTCTCAATGCAATGCCAATAACAGGACATAATATATAATATAGAATATAAATCCAAAGCTAAGGCGTAATGAGTACGCCTATCGGCAGTACACACGTAAGGAACACGTGGTAGAAAATCCACGAGGCCAGGTGCCTCCAAAGAAATGGATATAAACACTTACCTTGTTACAAAGTTAGTACATCCACTCAATAACCGCTTGTCCTTTGGTTTCATTGCCAAACGATCCCAGTCTATTCAATAAGCAGAAAAATATATCAAATTAGGCTAAAGGCTTAATTCCTCACATCTTAGGGCAATCCGGTTAAGAACCTGATACCCTATTCGCATACGCAATACGCAGGCCAGGCCTATGTACAGGGTTTAAGGCCACATAACCAAACCCCAAATAAATAACATTTATAAGTTGCCCATAACTCACTGAGTACGAATAAATAATAAATTTCATTATCGGGGGTCCATTTGACTCTTTAAACTATCAATTTACATCATTAGGGCGATGTCTAAGATCCCTATTTTTACCGTAAAAATATATTCAAACATACGTAATAAACTCAAATAATATATTAGGATCATTACCTGAATGTTTCAAGGTGAAAATTCTACTTTTCTCCGGTCCCTTTTCTTATTTTCTGGCATTTTCCCTTTTTCCTCTGCGTTGTTGATCTCTGTTTCTCGTTATATCCTCTCTGTTGAAATGAAGCTAAGGGGATATCTTATCCCTTAGCTAGCCGACCATCTTTTTTTTTTAACGAAAATTAAAATAGTATCCTACGATACTCGAAATAATTCAAACCTTTGCATACAAGCTATACAAAATATATGTAACATATTCACAAAGGCGGATCTCAAATCGGGTTCCCGAAACTCAAGATGCGAATTTAAATAGAAAAAGTCAAATTATTTAACTTTCGGCATTTTAGCGGAAACTAGCCGAACAACATCGAAATTCACTTTCGAAAGTTTACAAAAATCACAAATAATCATACGAACCTAACGGTGCTTTCGGATTTCGAATCGGAGCTCATTCGGCAAAACCGAGCTCAAAAATCTCTTTTTAATATTTATCGCCAATAAAAACTGAAACCTTCTTCCGATGCCTACCAAACGAGGTCTGATTTAGCTCAAATTTTACAGACAGGTTCTAATGGACATTACGAATATTTTAAAATTATCGACACACCAATCGGAGTCCTAACTTTCGAAACGACTGACTGAGGTCATTTCATTTTATCCTGTAGACATGTTAGATTTTATTTTTTTAAGTCCTTATAGTAGGAAATTCCAGCTGGATTTTATCTTGATGGGTCTAATTCAAAATAATGACAGAGTACCAAGATTTTAAACCTTGGGACATGTCAGTTAGTTTTTATTATTTTTACTTCCTTAACGTTAAAGAATCCCAGCTCACTATAATGGTCCTATATCAACATAACTACAGAGTCTCAAACTTTTATCCTGTGGACAAGATAAGTAAGTTTTTATTTATTTTAAGTCCATATGGCTGAGGATTACATCTTATTATGTTGGGTCTCATTCAAAATAACTCTAGAGTCCCAACATTTTTAAATCTGCGCACATGTGAGTTGATTTTTATTTTTTAATTCTTTATGGTGCGGAGCCGCAGTTATAGAATTTTATTCTAGGTAAATGATTGAATTTACCAGATTTTAAAATAGCAGTTATGTAACAGTTATTGTACTGTTATTTAATGATGTCTGTTGAGTATAGGTGTAATTGTTAAGTAATGGTGTCTGTTCAATTATAAATTGCAACCGTTACAGTAGCCATAAATTTTTTATAAATAACCCAACTCATAAGTGTAAAAACATATATTCAAACTAAAAATAACAATCATCATATTCAAAATGCCTCGTCAACCAAGAAAAAGAGGAGGAACATCTAGTTCAAGGCCAAGAAGAAGATAAGTAAGCAATTCAGATTCAGATGCGGAACAAATGAATCAAGTTTTGAATAAATTAAGGCATGAAGTGTGGGGATGGAAGTTCCAGTTCGAGAATTTCTTCCACGAATACAAGAGGGGCATGAGAAGGGTGAAAAAAATGTTGAAAGGGTTGCTTGCTGATAGGCGATTGGATTTCACTTTATACTCCACACCATCAGGATCACCACCAGAAGCACCACCAGGAATAGTAGCTGCACAAGCGTTCTAAGTTTACATATTTAAGTTTATCTTTAGTAGTAATTTTTAATGTTTATTTTTATAATTTTATGCTTGATTTTGGATGATGAACAATTGAGAATTTTTGTTTGAATGTTTTAGTTGAATGATGAATAATTATTTTAGTTTTTAGTTTCTTTACATTTGGTAACAATTTGAAAAGTTCTTGTTGGCGAATAAAATTTTGCGTAGTTTCTTTGCACAAGCATTTCTTATTTTGTGCCCCAGTACTATTACTGCGACCCCCTGCTATGAAATCCCAGCTCATAATGTTGGGTCTAATTCAAAATAACCACAGAGTCCTAGGATTTTTAATCATAGGGTTAGTTTTTATTATTATAATTCCTCATTATCTACAATAGGGAAGTTTCTATGTTGTTATTTTTAATAATCATCCTATAATTTTCTATTTTCTACAGTACAAGTATCGGTCCCAGGTCAAAATAATGTGATTCTGTGTTTGCATAAGATGTTGTGTCTGTGGTTAAAAATCATAGACAATTTTGTGAAAATGTCAAATATATTGCAATTACATATTTTGAAAGTTGAAGTAGAGAATCTTTTGTGGATTACAGAATTCTGATAGTAATTTAAATTATAGAATCTTTGCAGATTTTTTTTTTGAGTTGACTTGTCATATAAAAAGAAGAAAGAATCTATTTGATTTCCTTTAGTAATGTCAAGTATATAATACTTTAACTTTAATATGCAATTTCAAGAATCTCAAATCAACCTTATCCAATACAGATACAACCCTATAGTAAAAAAAGTGACATGTTTTTGTAGAGAATATGTTTAGTCGAATCTCTATTATTTCAAGCTTGAAAATCAAAAAAATAAAGAATCTTTTACAACTTTTTTCTGAGTTGTAATGTCACCTAAAAAGAACAAAAATTCTTCACGAGTTTTTATTTTTTTGGAATTGTAAATTTGAACTTCAGCTTTCTTATATAAATTTACACATTGGTGTTGTGTTTTTAATTGTACAAAACTAAGTAAAAAAAAGTAATACAATAAGAAATGGCTCGCAACAATGAAGCAAGAAGAGAACAATGGTTCCAGTTGAGGAACGACTTTAGGAATTTCAAAATTGATGTTGAGCTTATGAAAAATGAGGTAGTTGTGATCAAGAACAATTTGGATATGTTGATTGATTTTTTTTATAGCTTTCAGAAATAAAAACAATACAGATTTGGATCGTCATTTTGACAAACTCATAGATATTGAATTGCAGAATTTCACAGACTCAACCTCTGGTTGTTGCTCTCGTATCTCTAGCAATCGTTAATGTTTTTGTAGGATTTTAGTGTATCTTTTTTTATGTGTTTGTAGTGTTATATTTTTATCTTCAGACTGTAAGATTAATTTCATTTTGTAGTGTTTGTACTATGTGTTTTCTGAAGCAAGTGTAATTTTATTTTAACCCGTTGCAACTTTTGCTAGTAATGTTATGTTTCTTTTTTTTATTCTGTATTTTAATGAAAATAAAGGTAAGTATGTTTTGCTAGATGTAGTCCCATGAATTTATCCCGGGATAGTAAGCTTTAATCACATGGATCCCCAGTTTTTGAACTGAAAACTATGCTAAACACAGACGGAGACACATGTTTTAATCCTAGGACATTATGCTAAACACTGAAGGAGTCCTAGTATTTAATACTTGAAGTATAAGCTAGAGACATGTGGAGTTCAAAATCTGTGTAGCCAATAATCAGCTAACACTCCAGTCGAGAAAATCTACAATTTAGTAGCATTTTGAGAAACTGAATAACAGAAAAACTCAGCTTTTTTGACTAGAACTATTTTGATACCAATGAATATTTTTGAATGCATAATTCTGAGACATTATGGTAAACAAAGAAGGAGTCCCAGTATTTTAAGCCGGGGCAATTAATCTAAACACAGGTGGAGTTCAAAATATGTGTAGCCAATAACCACCAAACACTACAGTCTCGGTCTTATGCATTACAGAAGAAACTAAGATTATCTAAAATGGAACAAGAAATTTCATAAGAAAAAAAAATTCTTAATGAAAGAATTGTAATTTGTTTACTTGGACACCTACCTAATATTACATTGAGTCCAGTCAAAATACTGGGTCTCTAAGGTTAACCAATAAGGAGTTACAGTTTTTTCTATGAGATATTACTCTTAATCGTGTAGCTAATACATTCAAATTTTATTAGCTAACACTGCAGTCGAAAAAGTCTGGAATTATTACATTTGGAATCGTGTAGCTAACACAAATTTTTTTGCTACATTTATTCTGATATTAATGTATTTTTTACTACAGATTCTCTTTGGTTGTAACAGGTTGGCGAAATTAGTAACTGCTAGCCTATAAATAAGGCTTTACAGTTGAAGAAAACTATAAGTTATTGAGAGTTCATCTACTCATATAAGATTTTACTTGCAGAAAAAAATTTTCCATAAAGAAGATATGGCGAATGAGGAGAATCGCGTTGAGGAACTGGGTCATTTCTATAAGAAACTAACAAGTTCCTACTTCAAAAAATATGATTTTGTATGTTAAAAATTTCCAAACCAATATTGTATTTCGCTATGAGTCTCGGGCTAGAACCTGAACAGTTAAGTGAGTCCTTCTTAGTATCTAATCCAGTTAGTGAGCCGGTGAAAGCAACTAGAGTTTATAAGAGTTGCTCAACTTCAGTCCAAGGCCGCAATACCACGGCCGATCTCATAGAGCTAGAAATGGTGGACTTCGATGTGATCATAGGTATGGATTGGCTATCTTCTTGCCATGCCACGTTGGATTGTCGTGCCAAGATAGTCAGATTTCAGTTTCCAAATGAAGAAGTCCTAGAATGGAAGGGTAGTTCAGCATCTCCAGTGGGTAAATTTATTTCTTACCTTAAGGCGCAAAAGATGATAAGTAAAGGGTGTGTTGCCTACTTGGCTCATATCATTAATGCAGAATCAGAGGCGCCAACTCTCCAGTCTGTGCCAGTTGTTAGGGACTTTATAGAAGTTTTCCCAGATGACCTTCCCGGACTTCCTCTAGAAAGAATCATAGAGTTTGGTATTGACCTTGTCCCGGGCACTTAGCCCATATCTATTCCTCCCTATAGAATGGCCCCAGCAGAGCTTAAAGAATTGAAAGAGCAGTTGAAAGATCTTCTTGACAAGGGCTTCATCAGGTCGAGTGTGTCACCGTGGGGTGTTCCGGTCCTGTTTGTCAAGAAGAAAGATGGGTCTCTCAGAATGTGTATCGATTATCGGCAGTTGAACAAAGTTACAGTTAAAAAAAAGTATCCATTGCCTAGAATTGATGACTTATTTGACCAACTTCAGGGTACAAAGTACTTCTCAAGGATAGACTTGAGGTCGGGGTATCACCAGTTGAGAATCAGAGAAGAAGACATCCCAAAGACGGCCTTCAGGACTCGCTACGGGCACTATGAATTTTTAGTGATGTCCTTTGGGTTGACCAATGCACCCGCAGCATTCATGGACCTAATGAACAGGGTCTTCAAGCCATACTTAGACACCTTTATTATTGTGTTTATAGACGATATTTTGGTGTATTCTAAAAGCAAGGAAGAACATGCAGAGCACCTCAGGATAACATTGCAGACTTTGAAAGAGAATCAACTTTATGCCAAGTTTTCTAAATGTGAATTTTGGCTCCACTCTGTGGCATTCTTAGGCCATGTGGTATCTAGCGAAGGCATTAAAGTAGATCCCCAGAAGATTGAAGCGGTTAAGAATTGGCCAAGGCCAACAACACCAACCGAAATCCGAAGTTTCTTGGGTTTGGCAGGCTACTATAGGAGATTTGTAGAGGGCTTTTCTTCACTTGCAGCACCATTGACCAAGCTGACTCAGAAAGCAGTTAAATTTCAGTGGTCAGATGCGTGCGAGCAGAGTTTTCAGGAATTGAAAAAGAGGTTGACTACTGCACCTGTGTTAACTTTGCTGACAAGTTTAGGTGGATTCACGGTGTATTGTGATGCCTCCAGAGTAGGGCTTGGTTGCGTTCTCATGCAAGAAGGAAAGGTTGTTGCCTATGCGTCCAGGCAGTTGAAAAACCACGAAAAGAACTACCCCATTCACGACTTAGAGCTTGCAGCGGTAGTATTTGCTTTAAAAATATGGTGGCACTACTTGTATGGTGAGTGTGCTGATATATATACCGACCATAAGAGTTTCCAGTACATTTTCAAGCAAAAGGAGTTAAATTTGAGGCAGAGAAGATGGCTCGAGCTATTGAAGGATTATGACATTAATATCCTTTACCATCCGGGAAAAGCTAATGTGGTAGCAGACGCACTCAGCAGAAAGTCAATGGGTGTCTTAGCTCATTTATCAGTCCAGAGGAGACCGTTAGGCCAAGAAATGTAAAAGTTGGCAAATAATGGGATCAGACTAGATGAGACAGAAGGAGGAGATGTCGTTGCTTATGCCTTGGCACGTTCATCACTAGTTGTACATGTTAAGGCTAAGCAAGATGAGGATCCGTACCTGGTGAAAATAAAAAAGGGAGTCAGGAATAAAGAAATCACAGCTTTCACTCTCGGAAGCGATGGAGTTTTGAAGCTAAATGATAGGTTATGTGTACCAGATGTATATGATCTCAGAAAAGCCATAATGGAAGAAGCTCATAGCTCGAGATACTCTATTCACCCAGGTGCTACTAAAATGTATCAAGATTTGAAGGATTTGTATTGGTGGAAAGGCATGAAGAAGCAAGTGGCAGATTATGTGGCTAAATGTTTGAATTGTCAGCAACTCAAAGCAGAGCATCAAAGGCCAGGTGGTCTACTTCAGGATATAGAGATACCGCAGTGGAAATGGGAAGCGATAAATATGGATTTTGTGGTAGGCTTGCCTCGCACGTACCGTAAGCATGATTCAATTTGGGTGATTGTAGATAGACTCACAAAGTTAGCTCATTTTCTACCAGTAAAGACGACAGACACTACCGAACAGTATGCTCAGTTGTACATTAAGGAAATTATTAGGTTGCATGGCACCCCAGTCTCAATAATCTCTGACAGAGGTCCGCAGTTCACCGCTCATTTTTGGCAAGCTTTCCAGAAAAGGTTGGGAACCAAGGTCAACTTGAGTATCGCTTTCTATCCGCAGACTGATGGTCAGGCAGAAAGGACCATTCAGACCCTCGAGAATATGTTGCGAGCTTGTGTTATAGATTTCGGTGGTAATTGGGATGACCACCTACCACTCATTGAGTTTGCTTACAATAATAGCTATCAGGCTAGTATTGGGATGGCTCCGTATGAGGCGCTATATGGGCGTAGATGTAGATCTCCAGCGGGCTGGTTCGAACCAGTAGAGGTTCCGTTACTTGGCCCAGAGTTTGTGTATGAGGCTTTAGAGAAGGTCCAGCTAATTAGAGAAAGGCTTAAAACGGCTCAGAGTTGTCAAAAGTCTTATTCTGATAAGAGGCATAGAGACTTATAGTTTAATGTAGGCGATATGGTATTCCTAAAAGTGTCACCTATGAAGGGAGTTATGAGGTTCGGTAAGAGGGGCAAGCTTAGTCCTAGATTTATCGGACCTTATGAAATTTTGAGCAAGAAGGGTAATGTGGCTTATGAGTTAGCCTTGCCAGTTGAGTTATCTTTGGTCCATCCTGTTTTTCACGTGTCTATGTTAAGAAAGTACATCCATGATAAGTCACATGTTATTCCATCCAACACCATAGAAATTAATATAGACTTGAGTTACAAAGAGGTACCAATCCAGATTCTTGATAGGCAAGTCAGGAAGTTAAGAACAAAAGATATAGCTTCGGTGAAAGTATTGTGGCATGGTCAAAATTCAAAAGAGGCTACCTGGGAAGTTGAGGAAGACATGAAGAAAAGGTATCCCTATCTATTTGAAAAACTAGGTATGTGAACTATAAAGGTTTAATTTATAGTTAATTTTTCCAGTAAATTATGAGATATTACGTGGTTTAGCTCCTTTCCGGAGTATATTTAATTCGTTAGTGTTATTTAGCTCCTTGCCGGAGTTTGCTTGATTGATTATTGAGATTCAGCTCCTTGCCGGAGCATGTTTTATTTATTGTTGGGATTTACCTCCTTGCCGGAGTGATATTGGTTATTTTGAGCTATTATTAGTGCCTATTGATGGCCTGTTATGGTGCATTGGTTGTTGCTGTGGTATTTCTGATAGGGATATTTTTTCGGATAGTCCAGTTACAGGGGAGACTCTGCCGAAATTTTTAAGAAATCTAACACTTAGCAAAAATTTGGAACACTTGGCAAGATGGTTGAATGGAAAAGTGGCCTAGGAGTGAAGAATAAAAATCATTCGAGGACGAATGATCTTAAGCGGGGAAGAATGTGACGTTCCTCAAAATTTTCTAAGTTTTAGGACACTTACTGTCATAGAAATATTTACTTAAAATCATTTTATATATTATGATAAGGTCCGAGTATGACGAAGACGGTGAAAATAAGTTAAAGCAGTTATCTTGAATGAGGTGTAATATTTAATTATATTTGAAATGGATGAAGAAATTGGTGAAAGGCAAAACGGAGAATGTAAAGCAAAAAAATTTGACTTAATTGCCAAGATTTAAATTGCCAAGTCAAAGATATGGCTACAATTAGAAAAAAAGAGCAGTACAAGCGTATTATTTAATTTGCTCCAAAGTACATGCGCAGGAGCTTTCGGCAGAAGGAAAAGAAAAAGCGAACACTTTCAATCTATATAACGGTAATTTTTTTTTATGGAATTAGGATGTAATCAAGTTATTATATACACAACAATTTAGCATCTTTATAGACTATATTCTTTGAGAAGTTTCTCAAGAACTAGAAAATTATGAGTTGAGCCTAAGTTGTTGAATTGGGAAAAGATTGAAACTTTGGTATTGATTATTCGAATTGGTGGTTATCGTAGTTGTTGGGTGACGTGAAGTGCGTGAATTGAAGTTTACATTTAGGCTCGAGGAGTAATCGAGGTGAGTTGATATAACCCTTTACTAAAGAGGTTTTACTCACAAAATCCCGCATATAAAGTGTTTGATAAAATGTCTTAAAGAGCTAATATGTGTTTAATTGGAGCGACAGAGTGCATATTAGCTAAACCCCATTCAAGCTAATATTCAAGAGTTTATCCTTGAATTATATACCTTTATTTTCATATTTTATTATGTTAATTTACATTATATTATATGTCAAATTTTATGAATTAATGAATGTTTAAAAGTATATTCATGTCAAGTTTTACTCAAGATTATTATGGTTATGTTCATGAATTTTGTTCAAGAAACGTATTGGACCCTACAGTGGTCAAGTAGAGCTTTATAAAATATTTTGGGAGTTACCTTGAGATTCTGAGAAGGGCTTCGTGACCATTAGTGGTTTAATGTTGACCCCGAAACTACTCGTGCCAGAGTGGGAGTTTAGTATAAGATTTGCCTGACACTGCCAAGGCACAAAACGCGCAGCATGCTATCACTTGGAACTGTGTGGCACCACAGTGAAAGGGCCTATTCGATCAGGGGGGGATCGGACCCGTGCCGATCACACGGTGACTTTATGTATTCATGTTATGTCAGAGTTAATTGGTACTCCCCAAAAAAGTAAAGAAACGATATGTATATCTATGGTTAAAGTTCAGAATTTTATTGTTTTAAGTTATTTCAGTTTCTTTAAATATTTTATGTTTTCACGGTTTTAGGAGTTATGTGCATTTTAAGTTCCTTTTTAAAGTCTCGTTCCCGCTTTAGTAGGGGGTCGTTGAGACTCACTGAGTACCGCCGTGGTGTACTGACGTTCTCTTTTGGGAACCTACGTTGTCCTATTGCGCAACGTAGGAACCGGTGTTGCAGATACTCAGGCGACCGGCTAGGATTTTCCCCTCACTTCCAGTGCTATTGGTGAGCTCCGCTTTTGTTCGTGGAGTACTTTCCTTTCGAGTCAGCTTATTTAATTATTTATTTCGTCGTGAACTAGCCAGGGAGCTCATGTCCTTCGCAGTGCGTCAGTTTATCAGTCGAGGCTTCATAGACAGTCTAGTATTTTGGGTTTGTGGCCCGGTCTTGCATTGTTTTACACAGAAACGTAATTTGACTGTGGTATTTTCAAGAATGATATTTTTATTTGGATATTATTATTATTTTTCAGACTATTTATGTTTAACAGAATTATTTAAGTAGCATGTATTCTCAGGGTTAAGACAGGATAGATAGGTACAAGTGGTTCGCTCGGTCAAGCTTAGGTACCGGGTGCCGGTCATAGCTCGTTCAGAATATGGGTTGTGACAGAACCCCTGGCATATTTTTGAGCCATTTTTCAATGTTGGCCTCGAAATCTTTCTTTCACTTCTCAAAGTCGGACGCGACGCTTGTTTGAGATACTGCAGGAGCTGTAGTTCCCGAGCCCCCAGATGTGACTCCATTTGGAAAGCCTCCCATGGTGGTGTTCATAGGGACAGTGTTGGAATTTCCTCCATTGGGTGTCACGAAGGGAGCATCGCCTGGGTTAGAAGGGCCCTTCCATTCCCAGCGAGGGCTTGCAAGGAGCTTCAAAATTGTTCATTAAATTGAGCTTGTGCCGGCGCTTGAGCGGCTGATTGCTCTCGCATCTGCTGAATGACCTCATCATGAATTGCTTGAACTGATCATTTGAGCTTGAGGAAGTTGGATCGGCTGAAATGGGGGAGTTAGACCGATCGAGGGAGTCGATCCATTAGGTGGTGTTAACCCTACCAACAGAGTGAAGTTAATTATTGGAACGGGGCTAATGGGTGGTGTTAGGCTAGCCAAAAGAGTTGGGCCAATTGGAGGGATTGGGTTCCCTTCACTAGTTTTGGTGGCTCCCGTTGTTTGGTCCAATATTTGGATGGAAACATTGTCATCAATAATGTCAGCCATTTTTTAGCGAAAATTAAAATTGCGAACTTTGGAACAAACGTTATTACCATGTCCCCACAGACGGTGCCAATTTGTGTTGGCCTAAATTGAGATAGGACAACAAATCGAGTTGGTTTCGGGGTTGATTGATAATTTGCTTGTATCAAAGTTATGATCGAACTAAGATTGAATTTAAACGAGACAAATGCTTAATGGAATAAACGAGGTAAGAAATAAACGAGTTGATAAAAGAAGACAAAGCTTAAGAATATAAGTCAAGTATTGTATTTCTTGATGATCTCCTTGGTTACAAATGAATCCAATTTGTAGTTGACAAGAAAAGTGACGTTATAGCCATAATAATCATGCTTTTACGGCCATTACTCTGTATTTGCTCGTGGTCAGCCCACAATCTTCTTCTTAAATGTCTGAGCAACGGTCGACGGTTATAGAAATCATGCCTCATTTTGGTTAGGTGTCATACTTGCTCGGGGACCATGTGGTCGTGGTGATCATTCGATCTCTGTACTTTGGACTCGGTTTTACTTCTTGCCCGAGGCAGCTTTCCGAGGCGGAGGTTCATGCCATCTCCCATCGTGGGTTCGGCTCATAAGGTCGATTTAAATCAAGTCTTACGCTCTTGCTCAAGGCCTAGATGATTTTTCACCCAATACAAATTGTGATTTCCTTACATTCCATTAGTGAGGGAATCATAGAGTGATATTGTTAATGCCTTGGAGAATTATATGCCAAGATTCAAGTATGTGAAGGTGGCATGGTAAGAGCCTCGTGAGGGTTTTCTAAAGTGCAATACAGATGGTTCTTCTAAGGGAAATCCAGGACCAAGCTCATTGGGTTTTATTAGGGATGGTGCTAGTGATCTACTTTATGATTATGCAAAGGTCATTGGGGAGAATAATAATTTGGTAGCTGAAGCAATGGCGATAAGGGTGGCTATGAATTATTATGTCACTCAAAGCTTGGGTCCTATGATTATTGAAATTGATTCGTTAGTGGTGAAGTAGATTATTGAGGGTGTGTGGCCAACACTTTGGTCTACAGTGATGAAGGATAACTATTCCAACTAGGATATGTCATCTAGCTTCCTAGTCTAAGTTGGTTTTGTATTCTTATAGCTCTAGGACTCTTGTGTTTTGTATTGTATAAATTCAGTCGTGTACTTTGTACTTCACATATATTGATAAGGGTCTTTCATGGTATCAGAGCCCTAAGAGGTTAAATAAACCCATATTCAAAACTAAGAGAAAAAAGTGCCGCAAGAATACAACAATAGTGGGTGATTCAACGCCAACTTTAGGATCACAATCTTCCATAGTTACTACCTTACCCTTTCCAAATCTGGCACATCAACTGCCTGTCAAACTTACATCAACAAATTTTATGCTATGGAAAACTCAATTTCTTTCTATGGTCCGTGGTTGTGGTCTCTGCCATCATATTGATGGCAGTGAGTCGATTCCCGAATAGTTTATGGCTGAAAATAAACCCAACCCAGTATTTAATACTTGGGTAAGAGAAGATCAACTTGTTTTAAGTTGGATTGTTGCTTCAGTTTCAGAAGGTATATTATCTCAATTAGTTAGTGGAAAAACTGCTCGAGCAGTGTGGAATAAACTTGTGGCTGCCTATGCCTCGGGCTCAAAGCCAAAAATTCACGAGTTAAAAACTCAGTTGCACACCTTGCGGAGAGATAATGCGAGTATTGAGTCTTATATACAAAGAGCAAAGAATATTTCGGATAAGTTGGCTGCATTACAGCATCTAGTTTCTAATGATGATTTGGTCGAGTTTGTTCTTGCTGGATTAGGACTAGCTTATCGTCCTTTTACAAGATCGCTTGAATCCCGTCAAGAGGATATTTCTTTTGATGCTTTATATGGTCTTTTTCTTAATGAAGAACGTCAGTTAAAGAGAGATGAAGCGCTTAATGTCATTGCTCCCACAACACAGTTTACTCAAAGTTCATTTAATCCAAATTGCGGACGTGGGAGAGGTAGAGGTGATCGCGGCCGTAGATGCCATCGGAATCAAGGGTTCTCTTCGCCAACTCAACCTCGTGGTTTCCAGAACTCCAACCAGTACTCAAATACTCTACCTTCCGCTTCTGACATGTCAAAAATTATTTGTCACAAGTGTGAAGGTAAAGGTCACATCGCGCGAGTTTGTCCCTCACCTAAGCTAACAAATGGAACCAGATTTTCTGGTCGACCTACATCCAACATAGCCAACGTTCAAAGACCACTTACCTAAAACTGGTTGATGGATAGTGGCATCACGCATCATCTTACTGCTGATCTTGATAACCTTGCTATTCACTCTGAATATGAAGGCCCTGAAGAAGTCACTCTAGGTAATGGTTCTAAACTACTGATTTCTCATATAGGTAAAAGTTCAATTGTTGCTTCTAACAAAAAATTTGCCTTAATGATATTTTGTATGTTCCTACTGCTACTCAAAACTTGGTCTCTATCATTTCGTTTGCTAAGTCTAACAATGTTTCCATTGAAATTTTTTCCTACCCATTTTTTGATTAAGGACTTGGCAACGAAGGAAATTTTGCACACCGGCCCGAGTAGAGGAGGACTTTATTCTCTTCTAAGGACCACATCAGTCTCACCGGCTTTATTCGCTACTTCATTTGGTGTTTGGCACGCTCGTCTTGCTCATGCGTCGTATCCTACAGCTCGTCAAGCATTACCATCTACTGTTATTAGTTCTAGTAAATCTTCTAGTTTATGCACTACTTGTGCTATTAGTAAGAGTCATCAAATTCCATTTAGTGAGTCTAGTTTTCAGGCCTCTGGCCCTCTTGATTTAATTTGTTTGGATGTTTGAGGTCCTGCTCCAGTTATTTCTAATGATGGTTGTCGCTATTATGATATCTTTTTTGATCATTTTAGTAAATACACTTGGATTTATTTTCTTCGCTTTAAGTCTGAAGTTCTTTCAGTTTTATTCAATTTCGTACTTGTTGTACTTTATGCACCTCCTAGAGACACTAGAGGGGGGGGGGGGTTGAATAGTGTCCTCCGATTTTCGTTGCAAGAACCGTGTTCTTCTGTAGTAGAACAGGGTTCTTCAGTTCTCTTATATGCAGCCTTCTACTTTAGAATACACTTCAAAACATACACCAAGAACACAAGAATTTTACGTGGAAAACTCCTTGGTCAAGGGAGAAAAACCACGACCCACACTCTGGGATTTTGAAACTGAATCCACTAACACAAGAGCAACGTTTTAGATTACAAACTCTGTAACCAAGGGGCTACACTCTAGACCCTAATCACTAATCAAAGCTACACTCTAGCCTTTCTAGTAATCACAAAATAGTTCACCTTAATACATATGCTTCTAAGATAAGCAAATAGGTAAAACCAATGAAAGCTCAATACGATGACAACTTACAACTCGATGAACCTAGACAATAGAATCTAGACTCAATATCAGTGCATGCAACTAAGTTGTCTTCTTCAGTTTTTCTCACGTAGATAGTTTGCAGATCGCCTTTGTATGCTCTCAACTCTCTATGTGTGAATCACTGATTTCGGCTGTCTCTTCTACTTCCTTTTATACAAGTCTTGCAACCCTAATTGAGTCCTACTGGGAATCCCCTTAATTATGGTAAGCTGAGATTCGCAGTAACTCTTTTCCATGTTGAAGTCTAACTCTTGTCCACACTTCAAAGACACAGCCTGGACACCGCCTCTTTTAGTCTGACTAGGATATGTCTACAACCACGCGCCACTACTCCTAGTTCCACAGGGATCTGCAACCCGTAATCTTTTCGATCCAGCGTGCCCTTCTACTCAAGGACTAGGTTCTTCACATGAACCTCAGTGTCCTTCCTGTTTGTCATGCTTCAAAACCAGCTCTCAACAAATTCCCCCTTTTTGATGATGACAAACAAATGTTGCCTAAGAACCTGAATAGACATACACCAAAACAAAAAAACAGAAGTAACCAGAACAATAACAACAGATGAGTTAGGTAACAAACACCCAAACATTCCTACTTCCCCCTTTTGGCATCATCGAAAAGATTCAAAGACCTGCAGGAACCTGTCAGTTTTATCTAGTCTAGAGCACAAGGCAACTCATCAGTGTCAAGAACACAGGCATATCAAAATAAGGGCCAAACATCTAAGGGAGTGACTCTATCAGTTCTTTTTGGCCATTTTAGCTTAACATACCTGCAATAACCTTTTGCAGGTACATCCAGAATCACTCCCAATTCAGGTCTCCCAAACTCAATTTCCACACCTCTTACAGTGGTAAACACCCTCCTGGCTACTACCCTGCAATTTGTATAGAATTCTCTAACTTCATCTACAAACAGCTTCCTGTCCTTTTTGGAAAACAGACTCAGCCAACCCTGATCTCCTATCATTCTCAACAAGGATTTCATATGAAACTCCTTTTCATCATCCAGAATATTGCCTGGCAGCACCTGATGTCTAGAGAAGAAGGCCTCCCTATCCACTTCTTTTCTTTTCTTCTTATTCTCCATCTCACTGTCAGTGTCAGAATCACTGGGTTCCACATAGCTCCCAGCCTCACTCTCTTGCTCTTCTTCACCAGCTCTCTTCTCCTCTTCTTCTTCCTTCTTCTTTTCTTCCCTTACTTTCATATTTGTTACTGTCCTTCCCAGCTTTTCAACCCTTTCCATCTGCAACTTCAATGCAGACCTGGTGCCAACTCTTCTAACAACAGGCTCACTAGCCTCTGTGTCACCTCCTTCTTCACTGTCTTCATCTACCAATCTAGATTTCAACACTGGCTTCCCATCTCTCACCAACCTTCTTCTTTTTTCAGGCTCTACTCTCTTTTCTTTTACAAACACCACCTCATCTTCTTCTTCCTCACCAGTCATCTTCTCATCTTCTGCCCCAAATTTCCTTTTTCTTTTTAATTTTTCTACTTCCTTGTCACTCTCTTGCTTTTCTACAACAACTTTCTTGTTTCCTTCCTCATCAGATTCTGTCCAGCTAAACTCTGCATCATCAGCCTTAGTAGGTTTTGGACAAGCAACAGGCTCTTGTCCCAAACCCTCTAAAGCTTCAGCAGTAGCAGGTCCACCACACTCCGGACCTTTAGGCACAGAATCCTCCACACACTCGACAATTCCACTTACATCTTTACTCGACTCAACTGCATCTTTTCTCAAAGTTTCAACATTATCTGGTTCTCTAAACTGTTCTTCGATTCTTTCTACTACATTTAACTTGTCTCTAGACTCACCACCTACAGAGCCCTGCACATCCTCCCTAAGTTCATACTTTTCACTATCTTGTTCCCCCTCACATGAATTCCCCCTATCTATTTTGTCTCTTTGCTCATCACCCATTATTTTATCTAGTTCAGCGACTAGGGTTTCAGATTCTACAATACCAGGACTGGTTATATTGACTGAACCAACAGGAGTAGATGAAATAGGGTCCGGAATTACCTCATGCAATGATTGAGATGAACTTTGTGTAGTGGGTGTCGAGAGAACAGCTCTTGACCTTAACTTCTTTGCAAGTTTCTTGTCCCCCTTTTTGAGGAATTTGATGCGAGCCCTTGCGATTCTTTCTGCTAGAGTGGATGGAGGTGGTCTTTCAGACATCTTGAAGGATTTTGTGAAAGCTTTCTGAGTTTGTTGAAAGGTTTACTGTTTTAGGGCTTGAGAGAATTTTGATGTTCAAACGGAAGAGTTGGGTGAGTTGTGAGAGATTGAAGGAGAGTTATGGAAAGAGAAGGGTTTTGTGATGTGACAATAACTAGGGAAGGCAAGAAGTAATGAGTATAATGAAAGGCATCTTTTTGAACTTTTCGAGAACCGGGAATAGATTTGACGGTTATGAACTTAATTAAATAAGCCCTTTTCAAGAAGTGGGGTCCAAGCAATTTAACAAGAGTTCTATCCAAAAAAGGATGTGTTCCTATAATTTAGGACGGTTATGAGAATATGGAGAATCTCCCATGATGCACGTATAATTGACAATTTTAGTGTTAGTTGTGAATACTATCAAACAGAGTAGGTTGACTGTACCTGGACACGATTCCTCATGTTCAGACTGGTTCCTTCTCAGTACATAGTAGGTTCTTCATGGGATCACATTATTTGTACCCAGTGCTAAAAACAAATAAACGAGTGTACTTATTCAAGTACAAATTTAGCCCAGATAGTAATGACAAGTTTCTAACTGACACTTTTACTACTAAACTAGCCAATCACAAGGGAATTACCTGCTGGGTCATCCGTGTATTTTGGTCATCCCTAACTCCAATCTGTTCCTCTCGAACTGCACCTTGTTCAAAGCTTTGGTAAATATGTCAGCGATTTGATCTTCAGTCCTGCATGAATTCATAGTAATTAGACCCTTTTCTACATTGTCTCTCAGGAAATGATGTCTAATATCAATGTGCTTGGTCCTTTTGTGTTGGACTGGGTTCTTGGCAATATTCACAGCACTAGTGTTGTCACAGAAAATTGGCACTGCACCACACTTGATACCAAAATCCTCCAGTTGCTGCTTGATCCATAGCAATTGTGAACAGCATGAGGCAGCTGCCACATACTCAGCTTCAGCAGTTGACAAGGCAACAGAGTTTTGTTTCTTCGTAGCCCATGATACCAAGCAGGGACCTAAAAAGTGTGCCATCCCTGAAGTGCTTTTCCTATCAACCAAATGACCTGCATAATCTGCATCAGCAAAACCAATTAGTTCAAAAGTTCCTCCTCTGGGATACCAAAGGCATAAATCCTGAGTTCCTTTCAAGTATCTCAGGATTCTCTTCACAGCTGTCAAGTGTGATTCCTTAGGTTTTGACTGAAATCTGGCACACAGTCCCACGCTGTATACTATGTCAGGCCGACTTGCTGTGAGATAAAGAAGTGAGCCAATGATTCCTCTATACTTCGTCTCATTTGTCGAAGGACCAAGTTCATCTATATCCAGCTTTGTTCCAGGAGCAATAGGGGTAGTCATCTCCTTTGCTCCTTCCATGTTAAATTTCTTCAGCAATTCCTTGACATATTTTTGCTGGTGAATCATAGTTCCTTCCGGTGTCTGCTTTATCTGCAACCCAAGGAAGAAATTCAATTCACCCATCATGCTCATCTCAAACTCACTTCCCATCAAGTCACCAAATCCTTTGCTCAGCTCCTCATCAGTGGCTCCAAAGATGATATCGTCGACATACACTTGAACTACCAGTAAATCCTTTCCTTGCTTCTTGAGAAATAGTGTGTTGTCAATTTTACCTCTTGAAAAGCCATTTTTCATCAAGAATCCTGAGAGTCTTTCATACCAGGCTCTAGGAGCTTGCTTCAAACCATATAAAGCCTTGTCCAGTTTGTACACATGATCAGGGAATTCATTGCTCACAAACCCTGGAGGCTGCACCACATAAACTTTTTCATTCAGGTAACCATTCAAGAAGGCGCTCTTTACATCCATCTGATACAGTGTGAATTCCATGTATGTAGCAAAAGCAATCAGCATTCTAATGGCTTCCATTCGTGCTACTGGTGCAAAGGTTTCATCATAGTCTATTCCTTCTTCCTGACTGTACCCTTGAACAACCAACCTTGCCTTATTTCTTGTAACTATGCCATGTTCATCCAACTTATTTCTGAACACCCATTTCGTTCCAATTATGGATCTGTCCTTTGGCTTAGGAACCAGGTGCCACACCTTGCTTCTTTCAAATTGATGAAGTTCCTCCTGCATAGCCATAATCCAGTCTGGATCTTCTAAAGCTTCTTTTACATTCTTTGGTTCCAAAGAAGAGAGGAAGGCAAAGAATGCACAGAAGTTCTTTAATGCTGACCTGGTCATAATTCCTGTATCCAGTTCAGATAGAACGTTCTCCAAGGGGTGAGAACTTTGATGTTTCCATGGCTTGATCTGAATCTGATTAGAAGAACTTGCAACATCGTCTTGGGTAGATTCTTCTTGATTTTCTTGATCTTCAGCTTCATCAGAAGTTCCCCCTGTCAGGTTGACTCCTTCATCTGATGTAACTGTATTCTCCTTTTCATCGGAGTCTTCCAGTTCATCTTTGCTTTCTTCTCTCCTTAAGCCAATCACTTGATCATCTGCATCAGTTTCTCCTATTTCCTTATCTGATTCATCAAACACAACATGCATACTTTCTTCCACTACTTGTGTTCTTCTGTTGAGTACCTTGTATGCCTTACTTTGAGTAGAATATCCCAAGAATATTGCCTCATCACTCCTAGCATCAAACTTTCCCAAAGGTTCCTTGCCATTATTGTGAACAAAGCATTTACAACCAAAAGGCCTTAGGTGGGCGATACTTGGCTTTCTACCTCTGAGTAGCTCATATGGAGTTTTGTCAAGGATTGCTCTGATGGAACACCTATTCAGCAGGTGACATGCAGTGTTTACAGCTTCAGCCTAGAAGTTTCTTGCTAGTCCACTTGACAGTAACATGGTTCTAGCTATATCCTCCAATGACCTGTTCTTCCTCTCGACCACCCCGTTTTGTTGGGGAGTTCTTGGTGCAGAAAAGTTGTGATCTATGTTGTTCCTTGCACAGTACTCAGAAAATTTTGAGTTTTCAAACTCAGTTCCATGATCAGATCGAATACTGATGAGTTCAAGACTTAGCCTTTTCTGAACCACACCAGCCCAGTCTTTAAAACTCTCAAAAGCTTCATCCTTAGAGGCCAAGAACAAGGTCCATGTATACCTTGAGTAGTCGTCAACAATAACGAACACAAACCTCTTACCTCCTCTGCTCTTGACCCTCATAGGTTCACACAGATCCATGTGCACCAGCTCCAGTGGCTTCGATGTACTGACCACTTTCTTTGATTTGAACGACGTTCTCACATTCTTTCCCTTGACACATGCATCACACATTTTTATGTTTTCAAACTTCTTGCTTGGCAATCCACGAACCAGTTCCTTCGAGGCCAGCTTGTTTAATTGAGTGAGACTTGCATGACCCAATCTTTTATGCCACAGCTGAGAATCACTTTCTTGCACATTCAAGCATGTCAGATTATTTTCAGGTAAGGACATCAGTGACGCCTTGTACACATTGTTCACCCTTTTTCCTTTCATCACCACTTCTCCACTCTGTAGGTTCTTCACGATGCACCCTACAGATGAGAAGCTCACTTCATTTTCTCTGTCACATAGTTGAGAGATGCTTAGTAAATTGTGTCTAAGACCATCCACACAGTAAACATTTTCAATTGCATGCTCCAGAGATCTCCCAATCTTCCCAATGCCTACTATCTGACCACTTTTTCCTCCTCCGAAGGCCACACTGCCTCCTTGAAATGCTGCGAGTGAGAGAAAATTTCTTCTATCTCCTGTCATATGCCTAGAACAACCGCTGTCAAGAATCCAGCTTGAGTTGTTCTCCCTCACTCCAGCCTGCAAAACAAATTATGGGTTAGCCTTAGGAACCCAGACAAGCTTGGGTCCCTTCTTATGAGAGAATGGATAAATCAGATCTTGTTTGGCCCATTTGGGTAAAACACAATTTTTATTTTTGGCCTTTGCCTTGCTAATGTTAACATACCTCTGTTTAGTATGACTAGTTTCACCACAGAAAGTGTATAACATGTTACAAGGTAATCCCACATATTTGCTTTTAGGATTATATGGAGGCAAGGGATTCTTGAATCCTAATCCTTGTTTTCCTTTGTTTTGATTTTTAAGAACCCAATTTATTGCCTCAGAAGATTTATTCCATTTTGTTAGTCTGGTAAGTTCAAGTTTTGAGTTTTCAACCTTTTGATTTAAAATCCTGTTTTTTTCAATTTCTTGATACAGAATTTTATTGGCTCTTTTCAACTCATTTTCCAGAAAGGTTTGAACTTCACTCATAACTTGCTTACCATTCTTACTCTCTCTTAATTGATTACATTCAAACTCAAGCTCAGTGATCTTGGAGTTTGACACAAGAGTCTGTCCTTTCAAGATGGCATTAGTTTCTTCAAGTTCAATATTCTGTTCTAGGAGACTCTTGTGTTTAGTTCTAAGATCACCCAACTCTTCAGTTAATTTATCTTTTTCAAGCTTTTCTTTTTCATATCCTTCAATCAAGGTGGCTGTGATTAGGATTAAATTTTCAGAAGAGTATGTATGTAGAGTTTCCTTTAGATCAGATAGACATACCTCTGCTGCACAGCCAGCTTCCTCTTCATCAGTTGCCATGAGAGCAGAGTCCTTCTTGGTGTTGTCAGCTATGTACAACTCCTTCAGTTTCTTCCATATCTCCTTGGCTGATTTGCATTCCAGTATCCGTCCAAGCACATCATCTGTAAGTCCTCTTCTTAGATAACCCTCAGCCTTGGAGTTTGCTTGTAGCCAGTCCAGATCTTGAGGATCTAGTTCTTCCACTTTCTTCGGTACCAGGACTCCATTTGCTACTCTTTTCACTGGAACATGAGGTCCTCTTTTCACAATTAGCCACAGACTGTAATCAGTTGTCTGCAAGAAATTTTTCATCTGTTTCTTCCAGTACTTGTAATGAGTCCCATTGAACATTGGTGGTTTTGATGGATCTCTTCCCCGTCTGATTTCTCGAGGATTTTCTTCATCAGAACTGACGTCTGTCATCCCTGCTAGTGCTAGTGGTGAGTCATCATCAGCTTCCTTCTCGTGATCAGACTCACTATCAGTTGGTCCCCATGTGGCATAGAAGGCTTCCTTCTTTTTCCTTCGTTCTGCTCTAAAGTTTGGAGGCCGTCTTGACCTTTTCTTGTCTGTATCAAAATCCTTTGTGGTTTCCCTTTCCTTTTCCTTAGCGGCTCTGTTCTTCATCCATTCTATTTCCCACATCGGGCAATCCATGACAGCATGATCCTTCTTGAAGCATTTGAAGCAACCAGAATAGTCAGGACTATCAACTATGTTCTTCCTGCTAGAGCTCTCCTTGTTCCCTCGTTTAAATCCTTTAAACCTACCCAGATTGAGTTTTTGTCTTAGAGCACTTACCATTGCAGCTTCCACTGATTGAAGATCAACATGTTGATCAGCTTCTTCTGTTGCTTCCAGTGCAAGGGTCTTTTCCTTCTTTGCTGCAGGTTTAGCCTTTGAGTCTTTCATCATCTCATGCGTCTTCAGACTTCCAACCAGTTCTTCAAGCTTAATGGATTTCAAGGGTTTTGATTCAATAATGGCTGTCATTTTTGGTTCCCAAGCTTCAGGCAACACATTCAGGATTTTGTCAACCATCTCTACTTCAGGTAATTCCATTTCCAACGATCTCATTTCATTTGTGATCATGGTCAGTCTGGTCATCATATCCTGAATCGACTCCTTCTCACCCATAGTAAACAACTCAAATTGTCTCTTCAACATTCTTCTTTTTGAGTCTTTTACTTCTGTGGTTCCTTCGTGTGCAACCTGCAAGGCATCCCATATTTCCTTAGCCGTCTTATATGATGATACTCGATTGAACTCTTCTGGACCAAGACCACATATGACCAACCGCTTGGCCTTGTGGTTCTTTTCGATCATCTTATAATCCGTCTCATCAAACTCTTCTTTTAGCTTGGGTTCTTTTGTGGCAGTGGTTCCTTCACCAACTATTTTGGTGGGAATCAGATTTCCTTCAGAGACTATCAGCCAGAGTTGATAATCTTCAGCACATATGTAATTCTCCATCATATTCTTCCACCATGCGTAGTATTGCCCATTAAACTGTGGAGGCCTCAGAACCGACTGTCCTTCAGTAATAGTAGGTGGTGCACTCATTCTGATCCTTCTCAAGGTGTTAGCCTTACAAGAGAAGACCTGCTCTGATACCACTTGTTGTACTTTATGCACCTCCTAGAGACACTAGAAGGGGGGGGGGTTGAATAGTGTCCTCCGATTTTCGTTGCAAGAACCGTGTTCTTCTGTAGTAGAACAGGGTTCTTCAGTTCTCTTATATGCAACCTTCTACTTTAGAATACACTTCAAAACATACACCAAGAACACAAGAATTTTACGTGGAAAACTCCTTGCTCAAGGGAGAAAAACCACGACCCACACTCTGGGATTTTGAAACTGAATCCACTAACACAAGAGCAACGTTTTAGATTACAAACTCTGTAACCAAGGGGCTACACTCTAGACCCTAATCACTAATCAAAGCTACACTCTAGCCTTTCTAGTAATCACAAAATAGTTCACCTTAATACATATGCTTCTAAGATAAGCAAATAGGTAAAACCAATGAAAGCTCAATACGATGACAACTTACAACTCGATGAACCTAGACAATAGAATCTAGACTCAATATCAGTGCATGCAACTAAGTTGTCTTCTTCAGTTTTTCTCACGTAGACAGTTTGCAGATCGCCTTTGTATGCTCTCAACTCTCTATGTGTGAATCACTGATTTCGGTTGTCTCTTCTACTTCCTTTTATACAAGTCTTGCAACCCTAATTGAGTCCTACTGGGAATCCCCTTAATTATGGTAAGCTGAGATTCGCAGTAACTCTTTTCCATGTTGAAGTCTAACTCTTGTCCACACTTCAAAGACACAGCCTGGACACCGCCTCTTTTAGTCTGACTAGGATATGTCTACAACCACGCGCCACTACTCCTAGTTCCACAGGGATCTGCAACCCGTAATCTTTTCGATCCAGCGTGCCCTTCTACTCAAGGACTAGGTTCTTCACATGAACCTCAGTGTCCTGCCTGTTTGTCATGCTTCAAAACCAGCTCTCAACAGTACTATTGTTGAAAAATATTTTGGTCGGCCTATTAAATCTTTTCAAGCCGACTGGGGTGGAGAGTTTCAAGCTTTGACACATTATTTATGTGATAATGGAATTATGCAACGTTCTTCCTGTCCATATACTCCCGAGCATAATGGTTGTGCCGAACGCAAACATCGGCACATTGTTGAAACTGGGAGAGCACTCCTACATCATGCCAATTAAGGCTGTCTAATAGACCGGTTTGCACCGAACCGGCGCAAACCGGGCCAAATATAAAAAAAAAAAACGGCCCGTTTCCGATTCGGCACCATCAAAATGGACCGGATGAACCGGACCAAAGTGGACCGGAACCGGTCCGGACCGGACCGGACCGGAATCTGGTGGGCTTTGTGCGAAAATAGCCGTTGGGCAACGGCTATTTCACGCACAGCCGTTGGCCCAACGGCCAAAAACGGCTCTTTTTTGCCCCCACCCCCTAGGCGCCCCCATACCCCCCCCCCCCAACCTATTTTTTCTATAAATACCATCATATTTCATCAATTTATTCACAATTTCTCTAATATTCTCTCTAAATCTCTATCAATCTCTCTTATTTCTACAAAGGCTATTTGCTAAATTGCATTACAAAAAAATATTTGGAGTAAAGTGGAAATATTGTTCGGTGCGGTTCCGGTCAAGTTTCAACTTTCACTTCCTAAGTTCTACATTCTAAGTTCACGATATCAAGTAAACTCGTTCTTACTTTTTATTATCTATTTTATTTTTGTGCAATATTATTGTTTGTAGCATATTTTAGTAATTTGTTTGAAGCATATTTTAGTAATTATAAAAATATCTGGAATTTGGAGATCAATTACAGGTAGTGGTCGTAGATCACGTGCTTCTAACCGAGGGGGGGATGATAGACGTATTCATGCTTTAGGTAAAAGACCAGCTGGTACTTCTAGCGCCCCTTCTCTTCTAGATGATTTTACTCAGGAAGATGACTCACAATTTTTGCATGATATAAATTTTGATCAGCCACTAGATAATGATTTGTTAGAGGCACGATATCAAGAAAATACCGAAGGGGCTAATTTAGATGATGAAACACCCACTAGTCAATTTCAAGGTGAACCTGAAGAAACTGAATTACCACCTATGTCTTCTAGTAGAGAACTAGCGGTACGACCCGAAAGATCGGATGTGTGGAAATTTATGACTAAAAATGTTCCGGATCAGACCGCTAAATGTAATATTTGTAAAAAAGTTTGGGCTTTCAAAACCGGCAGCCATAATAGTGGGACGGGAAAGTTTAGAACACACTTAGAAAACCATCATAAGGATGAATAAGAAAGGAGGCCGGGTGGCCCTCGTTCAGGGAACAGAATGGTTCCATCGCAAGGTAGTGGAGTCCAACAGAAAATTAACCCAGTGACGGGGGGGGGGGGGGGGGCTTATGCATTATGATAAAAAGAAAGATAGGAAACAAATGGCAAAAAAGATTGCGATAGAGTGCTTATCTTTTACATTTGCTTCTTGTCAAGGTTTTATTCGTTATATTCAAACCGTATATAATCCATCTTTTCAAGGTTTTCCAAAAACTACGGTTAGAAGTGATATTATAAAATTTAAAAATGAATATAGACAATATTTACGATATATATTTTATCACTTTGATTGTAGAGTTTATCTTACTACTGATTTGGGTCGTGGTGTTAATGGGTATGAGTATTTAACAGTTACTTGTCATTGGATAGATCTGAACTGGGTAATGCAAAAAAGAATTTTAGCATATTCCGCTGTCGATGAACCACACACGGGAGCATTTATTAAGAGAGAAGTTACTGATATTTGTAGGGCGTATTTTATTACTGACAAAATTTTAAGTATAACTCTTGATAATGCTGCAAACAATGATTTTTCTATTAGTAAGTTAAAACCCGCATTGCATCCCCCTTTTGAAGAATTGTTTCATGTTAGATGTGCATGTCATATATATAATTTAGTTGTAAAAGATGGCCTTAAGTTATTTGATCATACTATTATGAAGGTTAGACTCGCAATTAGTTATATTTTTAAATCTAAAAAACCGGATAGATGGAGGGACTTTAAAGCAGAGTGTGTGAAAGAAGGTTTAACTCCTAGAAGAGTTCCCAAGGAAGTTACAACTAGGTGGAACACTGTATATGAATCTTTGACTGTTGCTTATACTTTACGAGTGCCTATTACTAATTATTTTAATGGCAAAGTGGCTGAAGTGTATCACCTAGAAGAATCTGATTGGCAAAATGTTGATCGTCTTCTTCTTTTTTTAGCAAAGTTTTTTTATGCTACTAAAGAATTTTCCGGTCAATATTATCCTACAATCACTACCATGTTGTATTTTATAGCTGGAATAGCAGAATTACTTAACGATTATAGAGTAGTGCCTGGTTATGAAGTTGCGGTAGAAGCAATGATTGAAAAATTTTAAAAATATTTTTTCCCGATTCCACCACTTTATTACATTGCATCTGTATTACATCCATGTTTTAAACGTTTTAATACGGAAATGCTATTTAGAGAAATTTATCGGACTTTGAGAATTACTAATGAAGAAACACCAAGTGTAGAAACAGTTTGTGCGCAGGTAATTGTAGATTTCCAACGAATTTATGAAAGGTATAGGAGTGCAGCTGATAATGTTGTTCCAAGTGTTCCAAGTGGAGCTGGATCAAGTTCAACGCAGGCTCCCAAAAGAGCTGCAACCGGATTGGGAAGTTTTTCCAGCCTTAATCAAAGGCTTTCTAGCAGGCATTCGAGTAGCAGCGGAGGGTTCAACGAGCTTGATGTTTATTTTCTTCATGCTTGCAAGGAAGTTGATTATTATGGAAGCGAGCAACTACTGCCATTTTGGAAGGATCAACAAGCACAGTTTCCAATTTTAGCAAAAATGGCGCGGGATATTCTAACTATTCAAGCATCATCTGTTGCTTCAGAAAGCGCGTTTAGCCAAGAAAGATTACAAATTGGAGATCATAGACATTCATTGAAGGAAGAAGCAATGGAGACGGCCGTATTATTCAGAGATTGGATTAGATCGGAGCGAAGAAATTTTGGATTTGCAGAAGATGAACTAGCCGATGCAGAAGCATCATCAGAAATTTTATCAGGCGATGGAAGTTTGGACAATGAAACTGATTATGAAGAAGATGACTCTTTGCCACCGCTTCCTCCAGAGGTGCCAGAAGAAATTATTCAGAAAATGAGAAGTTTTCTTATTAATATGTAGTTTTTGCAATTTAATATCTATGTACTTTGCAAAAAAAAAAAAAATTCAACCATTATTCAATAAAATGCGTTACGCCTTGCTATTAAGTAAATTATAATCCTTTGTTATATTCTCAATTATCCTTTGCTATTAAGTTACCTCTTTGCAATTCAATACTAAATACTAAATACTAAATACTAAAATACTAAATACTAAATACTAAATACTAAATATTAATAACTAAATACTAAATACTAAATACTAAAATACTAAAATACTAAATACTAAATACTATTATACTACTAACTTAGTATTAAGTTTGAAAAAATAACAATTTACTTACATTATACTAGATTACTAAGTTTGAAAAACTACTCAATTATACTTTTTACAATTTAATACTAAAATACTACATTACATAATAGTTAATATTTTAATACTAGATTACTAGTATTATATAAGTTATTACATAAAACAAAAATTTAAACAAAACAAATAACCAAAAAACACCAAAAAACAAAAAAAAATAAAAAAAACAAAACGACAGAACCGGGCCGGACAGGACCGGACCGGAACCGGACCGGACCGGCCCACTGCAACAATGTCCAAATCCGCCTCCTTTTGAAAAATAGCCGTTGGCAACGGCCATAAACGGCTATTTTTCCCACCCCCACACCCATAAACGCCCCTACAACCCTCCCCTACCTATTTTTTCTATAAATACTCCCATATTTCATCAAATTAATCACAATTCAATATTTTCTATTCATTTCTCTTAAAAAATTTCTAAGAAAAGGCTATTTTATTAGTTTTTCTATCAACATGGCTGCAAATGCAAATAATGCTAATCAAGTTCAAGGTGCTACGACAGTAGGTCCGTCTGGTGGTCCAACAAGAACTAAAAGATCCGAAGTTTGGGAATTTATCAAAAAAAATAATGGTACCGGCAAAGCTCAATGTACTCTTTGTAAGAAAGTTTGGAATTGGGATAATGAATCAAATACTGGAGGGACAATGAGGTTTAAGAGCCACTTGGAATACCATCATGCCTACGAATGGGCAACTCGTGATGGTGGCAAATATCTGCAACTACGTGATAATTGAGTGTTGAGTCGCAGAAGTTTAAAATTTATGTATTTTTCTAATTTCTAGTCTATTTTCATGTTTTTATTTTCTAATTATGCAGTTCCATTTTCCAACTTAATGTACTATGTGTATTGTTGAATAATATGTATGTTTTGCGTTGTTTGTTTAGATTTTAGTCTACAAATATTTTTTTTCTTCTATTTTAAACAATAAAAAAATAATGTGAAACAAAAAAAAAATTAAACGGAACCGAACCGGACCGGGACCGGCACGATTCCGTTTGCCGGTTCCGGTTTCGATCCGGCATTGGTGCAACTGCACCGTTTGACCGGACCAGAACCGGACCGGGTTCGAGTTTTTTTTTTTTTTGTTTTGCACCGGACCGGACCGGACCGGCACAGTCGCACCGGAACCGGGCCGGACCGGGCCGGTGGACACCCTTAATGCCAATGTTCCATCTCATTTTTGGACAAATGCATTTGAGACAGCTGTGTATACTATTGATAGATTACCCACACCACATTTAAATGATCAATCCCTATTCAGTATGTTATTTCAAAGTAATTCTGATTACACTTTGTTACGCAAAAGATAAATTATCACCTCGGTCCAGACCTTGTGTTTTCTTGGGCTATAGTAAAATCCATAAGGGGTACAAATGCTTTGATCCAGCTTCCTCCAAATTTTTTGTATCTCGGCATGTTGTTTTTGATGAAAATCTGTTTCCTTTTTCTTCACAGGATGCTATGGTGCCAACGACATCAACCAGTGCTGTCACTGATCCAGTTACCTTACAAATACCATTACCACTTTCGACAGTCACACCTCTGTCTAGTCCAACTACTACGCCTCAGACCAACCCATCTACAGTCCCACCACATATTGTTCCACTTATATCCCAACCTACCTCGCCATTCTGTCCAGAAATTCTATTGTCTAACTCACTGGAAAACCTTCAGCCTTCTAATTCTCCACCACCTGCTCAAGGCATTGCTCAAACAGGCAAGCTGAAGCCCAAGAAACCATTCTTCATGGCTGCCACTTCTTCTCTTAGTGTGGAACCTTTGTTATTCCCAAGCATCCAAGGATGAGCATTGGCGTCATGCAATGACTGACGAATATAATGCTTTGATCCATAATGGAACCTGGCAGCTTTATCCTCCATTACCAACTCAAAATTTCATTGGTTGTCGATGGGTGTTCAAGACAAAGTAAAAATCGGATGGTTCTTTAGATCGTTACAAGGCAAGACTGGTTGCCAAAGGGTATCACCAACGCCCCGTGATTGATTTTACGGACACGTTTAGTCCAATGGTGAAGCCTGCAACAATTAGATTGATGCTCTCCTTAGCTGTCACTAATGGTTGGCATATTACACAATTGGATATTTCTAATGACTTTCTTCATGGTAACTAGGATGAAGTGGTCTATATGTCTCAACCTCCTGGTTTTGTTGATCCTTCTCGTCCGAATCATGTATGCCAGCTGAAACGATCTTTTTACGGACTCAAACAAGCACCCTGTATGTGGAATAAGAGACTCACTGATGCACTTTGTTCTCTTGGTTTTTCGGGGTCCAAAACAAATTCCTCCTTGTTCTATATGTCCACTGCCAATGTCAAGTTGTTTATCTTGATCTATGTTGATGACATCTTAATTATGGGTAGTAATTCTTCACGTCTGCAATCCCTAGTTAAACAACTTCAATCTCATTTCGCGGTTCGTGATTTAGGGACTTTGTCTTATTTTTTGGGTATTTCTGCAACCTGGACACCTGAGAGGTTGTTTTTATCACAAAGCAAATATGTTGAGGACCTTCTTCATCGTGTTCATATGGATTCTAGTAATCCAGTTTGTACACCCATTTCACCAGCGTCAAAGCTCTCCGCTTCAGTTGGTGTTTCGTACTCTGATCCTACTCTGTTTTGCAGCATTGTTGGGGCTTTACAGTACCATACTTTCACTCGACCAGACATCGCGTATGCTGTGAACAAAGTGTCCCAATTTATGCATTGCCCTATGGATGTTCATTGGGTGGCAATGAAGTGTATTTTATGCTATATCAAAGCTACTACTTCACATGGATTGTTCTTCTCTCGTGCTTCTAACACTTTGCTTCATGGCTACACTGATTAAGATTGGGCAGGAGATTTGGATGATCGGAAGTCCACAACTAGCTTAGCTATATTTCTTGGTACTCATTTAATCTCTTGGTCATCGCGGAAGCAAAAAGCTGTCTCGCGATCAAGCACTGAGGCAGAATATATCTTCTCTGTGAGATTGGTTGCTTCACATCTGTTACTCCGATTCTTTGGTGTGATAGCCTAAGTGCTACATACTTGACCGCTAATCCCATTTTTCATTATCGCACAAAACATATGGAAATTGATTTTCATTTTGTTTGGGACAAGGTCCGCGCTAAGTCTCTTTCAGTTCGCTATGTGAGTACTCATGATCAAGTGGCTGATTTGCTCACCAAGCCCCTGTCAAAGTCTCGATTTCTTGATTTGAAATCCAAGTTGACAGTGTTTCCTAAACCCCTGCTGAGCTTGAGGGGGAATGATGAAGGATAACTATTCTAACTAGGATATGTCATCTAGCTTCCTAGTCTAAGTTGGTTTTGTGTTCTTATAGCTCGAGGTCTCTTGTGTTTTGTATTGTATAAATTCAGTCGTGTAATTTGTACTTCACATATATTGAGAAGGGTCTTTCATATAGCAGCTGTGGTTGATGAGATAAAGAGGCTCAAACATCTAGGGGAATTTCAGTTTAAGTATACACTTCGTGAAGGTAATATGTTGGTAGACTACATTGCCAATCTTGCTTATGAGTTGCTTATTGTATGCTTTACTTCCTTTGCTCAATTACCCTCTAGAAGCAAGTTATTTATTAAATCCTGATAAGCATCATTGTGTTAACATTAGGTCGGCCTTTGAGAAGATAATTAGTACTTCAAGGTTGGGAGGAACTATGAAGAAGAGGAAGCTTGAGACTACCTTCCATGATCAAGACCGTATGGTGGAGATCATGGAAGGATTTTTCACTAACAATTCTCTTTTTTGCAGGTACATACTTGAATGATACAAATGCTGGATGCTTTCTTTTCTAGGCAGTTTAGTGTTGCTAGATTCTTGGCTCAGGTGTGGAAGGACAATGTTTCAAGGAGGAGAGGACGAAAGGAGCAAGATTGCACATGAAAAATGCAGGCAGCCTTGCTTGTTGAGACTACATAATTCTACCTTAGAAGCACGTTGATGGAGTTGCTCGTAGGGTCTCATGCTATAAGAATTTTACTTGGGGCGCCTATTAGTTTTCTAAATGAGAGGCGCATTGCGGACCAGCTCGTTGAGGCGCGGCCCGTGTTTTTGGTGTTGCTTGCTGAAGAGCATGCAGAGGCGATAAGATTTCTGCTTGCCCGCACCTTTCAGCTCACTATCTCAGTCGTTGTGGCGATCAAGTCTCTGATTTTTCTTGAAGTGTGGCGTGAACTTTTACAATATCAAAGGGGAGCAGCACTGCCTCATGGGCTGCTACTACAAGCTTGCAAGGGGCATAATGGCAAGTTAACCTGCACATCAAACTTGCGTGATAAATGGAAAACATTTTACATAATTACATATGTAGTTACAATTCTATTTGTCGTACTAGCTAGGAAGATTGTAAAGTGCATTGTCAATGTATTACAATTAGTTCAATTAGTGGTATTAGTGTCACTTGATGCTCATTCCACTGATGTAAGTGTAATATTTAGACATGTCGCTGTGTATGATCTAGCTAGTATCACTTTAATTATGCAAGTTCTTATTTAACTCATACTGTAAAGACAATTGTTTTGATTTATAGTATTAATAAAATTGGTCTCTATACGACATGCCTAGTTGACTCTTTGTTTAAGTACAAAATACTGGCTACTTTTAAGAAGAATATGCATTTTTAACGTGGCTATTCTCAAATATGTGGCAAACATAGGCTATTCATTAATTAGAATCTAAAGAAGTGGTTTTGGGTCAAATGTATACAGGCTATACGTTAATTAGAATATAGAAGAGTGGCTACACGCGAGTATTCTCAATATGTGGCGAACATCGGACATTTGTTAATTAGAATCTAAGCAGTGACTACGTTAGTTTGAAATTTGGGATTTGGGATTTGGAATTTGAGATTTGAGATTTGGGAAGTTGAAATTTTGTTTGGACATACAATTTGAACTTATTAAATTTCTTAAATTGTATTTTTTTCTCATAAACATGAAAATCCTTCAATTTTTTGAAAACTATTAAAATTTTTCCTAAAACTTATATAATCTTACCAAATGAGCAAATCATTATTCATAAACAAGATATCAGACTATCCTAAAGCGCTACATTAAAAAATTACATAACTCAATAATCCTTTTATAGATAGATTATTACATGTTATTACAAACTTTCAAATATGCATAACTTTTCAAAGATCCACTTTCAAAAAATCAACAATGGTTGCAACTAGCTATTCTTTAATATAATCATTCCACATAGCATGGACAATCTCTTCACGCCGTGCACGAGTCATTTTATACAAACTATAAGATGGATCTTTTTTGACAAAATATAAACTTATCGGTCAAATTTATATTTAACTAAAATTGAATCAAGATTTGAAATCCCAAATCCTATATTTTTGGAGAATTTGGGATTTGAAATAGTATTTGGAGCTGAATTCGAATTTTTGTGCAAATTTCATATACACATATTGAATTTGAAGTCAATATCTGAAATATTGCTCCCAAATCTTATGGACAGACGCTAGCTTAGAATCCAGAAGAGTGGCTACGAGTCAAATTTCCAAGCGATTTGAAACCAATGGCAGCTCTCTCAACGGTATACATAGTAGTACTAAACTAATACGAGTAATTTACAAAACTATGACATCATAGGCAGTGGTTTGCCTCATTGATTCAATTTAAAATGATTTTGTAAGAATGACCTCAGGTAACTATAATGAATAAATTCATAATGAAAATATCCGTATGAAATCTTATAATGACGCCTGCATCCCGCATTCATTTTTATGTAAGTGTCGCCTCTTAGGCAATATTTGACTTTGACCTGCTCTTGCATAGACAACGCTTGCCCGTTTATCTCTTCCCAGATTCTCCCAAATAACTTGAAGTGTTGCCTCGCCCTCTTTTTATCGTAAGTATTGCCTCTTAGACAATACTTGACAATACTTGACTTGACCCCTCTTGCATAGGCAACACTTGCCCTTTAAGCTCTTCCCACATTCTCTCAAATAATTTGAACTGTTGCTTCAGCAATACTTGCCCCTTCAGTCTCTTGGCATGCAACATTTGCCATTTATATTTCCCGAAGGAGCAACACTTGTCAAATTATAACTTGAAGTGTTTCCTCGAAGACTAATTTGCTAAATCATTCTTAAATAGGGACAAAGGGACATAACCAAGGATAATGGATACACGTGGTAAAGAATTTTCAAACTAATATTAATACAGTAGTAAAATAATATATATATATAGAGAGAATATAAATTTCAATCAAAATATTTTTATAATCACTTACAATCGGTTACATTTGCAACAAACAGTCGAAACATTTCTTACATTCAAAATTCCAAAATTTTGCTGTAACAATAACACCTATGGCAAACTGCGTAGATTTTCCATACGATCTCCTTAGCATGATCGCAAAGCGTGTAAAAGTGATGGAAGATTTCATTGCTTTTGGGGGTGTTTGTACCTCTTGGCGTGCTGCTGCCTCTAAAGACAACTTTGATGTGTTGTCGCCTCAAGTCCTCTAATTTGGATTTATTACTGGGTTATTTGAATATGATTTTTTACCAAACATTTCATTCTTGAGTCAGTGGCTTGTTGATCAGAATGTGGTCATGGAGGTGTGGTGGAGAAGATGAAGGTGCATCCTAGGTGGAGTTCTATCTCTGAATCAAATAATTTTTTAATGCCTCTGTTACTTTTGAGGGCATAGTGAGCCACTTAAGCTAATGGAGGAGTATTTTTGAGACCAAAATCAAATGAAGGGTATAACTGATCCATTTCCTATAGTGGAAAGGCAAATTTAGCCCTTTTCCATATACGATAGTTAAACTAAATAAAATACTAAAACAAAATACTAAAACGATATATATATAGAGAGAGAGACCGTATAAATTT
Organism: Petunia x hybrida; assembly: GCA_037355625.1. Lineage (NCBI taxonomy): Eukaryota > Viridiplantae > Streptophyta > Magnoliopsida > Solanales > Solanaceae > Petunia > Petunia x hybrida. The sequence goes on along the minus strand of JBBBVM010001177.1, from coordinate 369,440 downwards.
CAATCGAAAATATTTTTATCACTTACAACGAACAGTCAAAACATTTCTTACATTTCTCCTTCGAAATTCCCAAATTTAACCTATGGAAAACTGGGCAGAACTGCCTTACGATCTTCTTAGCATGATCGCAAAGCGTGTCAAGGTGATGGAAGATTTCATTGCTTTTGGTGGTGTTTGTACCTCTTCGCGAGCTGCTGCCTTTAAGGATAACTTTGATGTGTTGTCGCCTCAAGTTTCGCTGCTTATGCTGGCTGACAACGGTGAGGATTATCGAGAATTTTACTCTATTTCCAAGGAAAAAGTGTCACGTATAGTATACCTCCCCGAAGCTAGAGGGCGAGAGTGTTTTCCAACACGAGGATGGCTCTGCACCGTTTGGGGGGAGAGATGAACTTGTTGCATCCTTTCTCTCGTACCCAAATTCATCTTCCTTCCGAAGAATCCTTGTTGGAGGCTTTTTTCTGTGCTGATACTCCTCCATTTTTAGAAGAAAAAACAATCTGTCACCACAGAATTACCAATGCTATCTTATCTACAAGTCCTTGTCTTACGTCAGATTATGTACTCGCTGTTTCCTGTTATGCAAATAATTATTCCCTTTTGGCTACTTGGCGACCTGGAGACCTTAACTGGACTTTTATTAACTACGTGGTTGACTACGTGAACGATGTCTCCAATTTGACTTACTATAAGGGCCGATTTTATGTCGCGGATAATCAGAGTTGCCAAGTCTGGATTTTTGACGCTCAGGGCGTTCTTGAACCAGTTTTAAACGAAGACCTGCTTGTTTCACTGCAAAATGATATATTCATAGACAGTAATTGGTTCTACCTAGTCGAGGTATCTGGTGCACTATTACTTGTCACTAGGTGTCACAATATTCAATGGTCGAGTTGGGACACCACTAAATTTAAAGTGTGGGAATTAGATGTAGTGAAAGGTGAATTGAAGGAGGAGATTAAAAACTTGAGAGATTACGCTATTTTTTTGGGTCTTGGTGATGCAACTTCCATTGCCATAGACTCCTCATCCACAAACGCAGCCAAGCCTAATCACATATATTTTACAGATGAGTTTTATTACCCAAAAAGGCACATAGGTAATATGGGGGCGTACAATCTTGAAGATGAAAAAATTTATTCTTTTTACCCTGGAGTGTCAATAAGCCCGATTTACCCACCTGCTTGGGTCACCCCTTCACTCTTATAATATGTGAAGTTTATAGTATATTTGGAGACTAATTATTGTTTCAAAATTTTAAGTTTATAGTATAGTTGGATGATGTTTGAATGTTAAGGTATTTAATCAATTGTAGTTGTGCTTGATTGAGGCTTATGATATTCAGTTTGCAAATATCAACTCATTACCCTCCCGCATTCTATCTCCTTCTAGCCTGTCATTTTAGTTGATTGTCGTGTGCTTTTATCTATGTAATAGTGTAATACTACTTTAGTGAAATATGCTTGTCATGCGAAGTTTTGGCTATACATACAGATATATGTCATTATTCTGGCGCTACATTGGCTTTTGCAAAGAAAGTTACTAGTGTTGGGTTTGGAGGGAAGGTAAAGTGGTGTGAATGGGAAACGAAATAAATATTAATATTTTATATTAATATTTTATATGAAGCCGTTTTCGTAACGGAATAAAAAGACTGGACTATTTATGCAAAATTCTCAAAAAGGCAAACTGATGCCTCTGGAACGTTTATCATTTTTCTTGAAAGGGTGTTTCATTGAACAGTCACATTGAAGGCTGCCTTTCATGAACAACTACTTCATCAATGAAAAGGCACATTTTCATTGAACAGCCACCTTGAAGGCTGCCTTTCATAAACAGCCACTTCAGCAAAATGAAAAGATACCTTCATGCCTTTTCACTCCAAATCTTGTGGCTATAAATATAGAGGCATTTTGCTTCATTTTGTTCATCCAAAAATTTCATTCTCTCTCTCTCGTTACCTTTTGCATTTGTTTTCAAAACAAAAGTAAGTTCTGAGTCAGTGTGATTTGCTACCATTATTTAAGTTCGCTGTTCACTGTGATTTGAATTACCGCTATCACAATGAGGATAATTCCATTCTATCCTGAGAGAAATTAATCCACAAACCTTGGGTAACTGTGAGGGGATTAGATTTCTTAAGGACAGGCAGTGTAGACTGTTGGCTTGGAATTTTTCTACTTCATCTATTTCTGTTTTGGTCATTATCGAAAGTGCACACATCTAACAACTAGCTCCTTCAAATTTAATGTTAAGAAACTTACTATACGAATATATGAAGATCAGTACTATTGGATGTTGAAGGTATTGGAAACACTTGATGGTATACTTGATATCGGTAGAGTTTGTGATCCAATGCTAGATCGATATGATTCATAAAATCATCACCTAAAGGGGTTTGAGGAGGTTTTATGATTTGGCTTCATTACAAAACTTAGCAGTTTGGTCTACAAGGTACATAGCAAAATCTTTGCTTCTATTTATTCATTTCAATTACCTTATTGATTACTTCTCATTTTATATCTTTCTTATATGTTGAATATTGTAACTTAATGTCCTTTTGGTGCACTTATGAGGTTTCTCTTTGTAAAAGAACATTAGGTGTTTTTCATAGAGGATTATATCTTGTTGATTCTCTACTTTTTGGGATGCCTCTTGTATACGACAGCTACCCCATCTTTAATAAAATTACACTTGATCTGGAAAAAGGGGTGAAGCCATGAAAGTAATAGTGATGGAGTCAATGCAACAGGGTACATAATGATATGTCATTAGGACTACAATAATACTAAAATGCTATAAAAACTTATGACTTGGTTATAGGAAAACAAAATCCAACTTGTTTGTTTTACTAACTTGAACATTGCATAAGCTGGGAATATATATATGCATGTAATGAGGAATTGTATAAGACATGCACAGGCTGAGTATCCCTCAACGGCACCAAAGATGCGCCTTATATTTAAACCCGCATGTGTACAAATAGTCAGTAAATCCTTATATTTTACGATCAAGTTTCGAAAATGGGTAGCCAAGACTCTGTTTAACTTTTGACATGATGCTATGCTTTCATGTGTAAGTGGACTTGAGCTGTGAGCTTTTTACGTTTAAACACGATTCTAATCCTTTTCCTGGGATATATCTAGTCTCAAAATTTGTATAGCCTGCTATCCTTACCTGCTAGCTCCCTGACCTTACCTTTTGCTGGATGGCTGTCGAGGTGGTGTATAAGTTCATTTGTTATATGATAGAATTGTATGTCAGTTAAAATCCTTCCTGCAGTTCTGATGCTCTTACGCAGATAAATTCTAAAATCTTATACTGAGATATAACAAATGAATAATTCTTGAGAATGCACTGTTTGCTATTGAGTGCCAATGCGACATCTTTATTTAGTATATCGGAGCATTTATATCCTTTGAAAGTTTCAAGGCTTCTCGGGCTTATTTGATAGATAATGTAACATGAAACTAAAGAAGGGAATGGATGATTCCAACTTTCATGAACTATTATTCCTGTGATGACTTTGGCCGAGGTAAAACATGTACCATCTACCAGGGTGCCCCCATCATCGCCTCTAACACTAGCTGTTTTACTTACGTTTAGCATATATAGGTGACTCAGTATTCTACTGATAGATTTGATCAAAGCACCATTGTTTCTGCTGGATACAACAATAACAACATACCCAGTGTAATCCCACAAGTGGGGATTGTTTCTGCTTGATAAAGAGATTTAATTTAGTATTAGTTTGCAGCTGTCTTTCCTTTCCCTTTAGATTTTCTTCTTCTGAAAGCGCTAATTGGTAATAGTTTTAATCCATAATTCCCTTAAAAAAGGTTAAATAGAAACCCACAAGTTGTGCTGCTAATGAAAACGAAATAAAGATACGCTTTTCCTCCTTTTTAGTAGATTTTTCTCTTATTCGAAAATTTTTTTGAAAGAAACTTCGACACCATTCAGTGGAAGTTACTGTTAGAATAGAGTAATGTACTTTGAAATTTGGGAAGCCCCTGAAATCCAGCTTGTTCTGTGCTACTTTGTACCTCTATTTAGGTTAGATTTCTTCTAAGTTATGTTTCTGCTATTTGGAGCTGAATATCATGTTAAAGCTGATGATGAATACTATATTTACCACCAGGTATAGTGCCTGTTGCATTTAGTTTCTGCAACCTATATAAGTTTCCTGTGGTAATGCTATATTTTCGTCATTGTTAGATGGACTTGCAACTCTTTTCCATTGTATGTGTTGATCTATTGCTTTATTTCAGGATAATTGATGCCAGCACTTAGAATATGTAAGATTTAGAATTTTCTACCATTTGTGAAAAACAACTGCAACTGGCTTATAAAAGGGACGTCTTCTGACATTTCTCACATTATTTTGTTAAAATATAATAATATCATCACCAACTTTATTTGTGAACCTCTTAGAATATTCTAGAATAGTCAAGATAATGTAAAGAAGAAAAAAATCTAGAATAATTCTAGAGAATTCATAGTACTAGTCTAGAATTAGAATTATCAAGAAACATTCTGGAAAGTAGATATCTAGAATTATGTAGTAGGGGAATATTCTAGAGAAGGGTGGTAGAAAGCCCTTAACTAGATCCTTCCATCACCACCTATAAATAGATGTGGTTCAATTGTGTTGTAAGTAAGCAAGAAAAGAAAGCAAAGCAAATCAAGAGAGAAAGAGTGAGAGCAAAAGTGAGAGTTAAAGAGAGAAAATAAAGAGAGGTGCTAGAGTGTGAGTGAAACATTGTAAAATATTTGTAAGATCAAAGTTGCTTCCTAGTTTGCAATAATAAAATTCAAAGTTGTGTTCAACCATTTGTGTTCAACAAGTGGTATCAGAGCCTGGTGGATCAAGAGCGGTAGTCATCCAAGAGAGATTCAACAAGCTACTACTCGAGGCTACAAGTCAAGAGGCACCAATCCATGGCGGATTTTGCAAGCACCCTCAGTAGCGTTGAGAAGCTCAACACAAGCAATTATGGATCGTGGAGCACAAGGATGCAATACTATTTTCTCGGCCAAGATCTATGGGACATTGTTGGTGGCTCTGAAACAACATCACCAACAAATGCTGAAAAAGCAAAAAAGTGGAAGGTCAAAGCAGGAAAGGCCATGTATGCTCTCACAGTAACAGTTGAGGACGAGTTCTTGCAGAGGATCAAGAATGCCAAGACGCCCAAAGAAGCTTGGGACACGTTGGCCACAATCTTTACCAAGAAAAATGATGCAAGATTACAAAGGCTAGAAAATGAGCTTTTGTCGATCTCGCAACGGAATATGACAATCAGTCAGTATTTCACAAAGGTTAAGTCTCTGTGTGATGAAATATCAAAATTGGATCCAGAGAATGCTATCATAGAGACAAGGAAGAAGAGAATTATCATTCATGGTGCTATCACAGAGACAAGGAAGAAGAGAATTATCATTCATGGTTTGAGGCCGGAGTACAAAGGCATAGTTACTGCAACACGCGGGTGGGCCACGGAACCAACTTTATCAGAGTTGGAGAATCTGTTGGCAAACGAAGAAGACTTGGAGAAACAACTTTTAGGCCTTTCTACAAAAGATGAAGAAAAGGCGCTCTTTAATAAAGGGCAAAGCTACAATGCTCAAGGAAGAAGAAACGATGGATCAACCAAAAATCAAGGCTACCAAAGAAGAGGTGAAGCGAGAAGCTCGCAACTAGAGGGAGATCAACATGATCGGCGTCAAGGAAGTCATCGACCCAACAAGAAGGCGGACCAAGAAGCCAACAATCGGCAACGAGACAAGTGCTACAATTGCGGGAAGAAGGGACACTATGCCAGAGACTGCTGGTACAAGAAAGCTGAAGGTAACATAGCCACTTCTACTCAGAAAAAGCAAGACGAGGAAGAAGATTGGGATTTTGAAATTTCCTATGTAGTTGATGAAAGTAACAATAAGGAAGAGCCCATCACCTCGCACCGTGCTGAGTTGGAACAAGAACTCGCGCTTCCAACTGTAAGTGAAAAATTAGTAGATTATGACCATGATTGGATCGTTGATTCGGGATGCTCCAATCATATGACTGGTGATGAAAAGAAGCTGATCAACATGAGTGAATACAAGGGTGGTCGAGTAGTGGTGACTGCAAATAACTCGAGAATGCCAATATCTCACATTGGCAAGACAGTGTTCGTGCCTCGTCACAGCTCGAGAAAAGTGCAGCTTCAGAATGTCTACCACGTGCCAGGTATGAAGAAGAACTTGTTGTCTGTATTGGAACTAACAGCTTCAGGCAACTATGTCATGTTTGGACCGAATGACGTAAAAGTGTATCGAGACTTGAAAGTTACAAGCTCGCCAATCATGGAGGGAAGAAGATTAGAATCAATCTATGTCATATCAGCAGAGACAGCTTATGTGGAGAAGAGTCGGAGTAATGAGACAGCTGACCTATGGCATGCACGCCTTGGGCACGTGAGTTACAGCAAGTTGAAAGTCATGATGCAACAGTCAAAGTTGAAAGGGCTTCCCCAACTTGAGATTAGAGGAGACACTATTTGTGCCGGATGTCAGTATGGGAAAGCACATCAACTTCCCTATCAAGAATCGAAGTATCAAGCTAAAGAGCCACTGGAGCTGGTGCACTCAGACGTGTTTGGACCAGTCAAACAACCTTCCATCAGTGGTTACCGATACATGGTGACATTCATCGACGACTTCTCAAGGTATGTGTGGATTTACTTCTTACAGGAGAAGTCTGAAGTATTTGAGAAGTTTAAAGAGTTCCAACACATGGTGGAGAATGATATGGGAAGGACAATCAAGTGTCTCCGCACCGATAATGGGGGAGAATACACATCACGAGAGTTTAATGGCTACCTCAGAGAGCAAATGATAAGGCGACAGTTGACATGTCCAAACACCCCACAACAAAATGGAGTAGCAGAGAGGAAAAGCAGACATCTCGCAGAGATATGTAGGAGTATGCTGCACATCATGAATGTACCAGCAAGGTTCTGGGCGAAATGTATGAAGACTGTCGCTCACATCACTAATAGGCTACCACAGGCGCGACTTGGATTTACCTCGCCGTTCGAGAAGCTTCGGAAGATGATACCCACTGTAAGTCACTTTCGAGTATTCGGATGTGTGTGCTATGTGTTCGTGCCAGATCATCTCCGTAACAAGTTTGATAAGAAAGCAGTTCGATGTATCTTTGTCGGCTACGACGAGCAAAGAAAAGGATGGAGATGCTGTGACCCAACCACTAATCGGACATATGTTTCAAGAAATGTGGTGTTCGATGAGGCATCATCGTGGTGGTCCCAAGAAGCCACGCTACCAGATTCAAGAGAATTGGAACAAAAGCTACAACACAAGCTCGAAGAGGACGGAAAAGGAAGCAAGGAAGAATCCAAACAAGAGGGGCATGAAGAACATGAGCCACTAATAGAAGAGATATCCCCAAGAGGAGAACACAGGAGTCCATGGCAAACTGGAGTCTATAAAACCCCCGAGGAGTTTCAAGAAGAAGCTGGAGAAGTACATCAACCCCAACTAAGAAGGTCTACCCGAAAGAAATTCTCAAATCCTAAGTATGCAAATGCAGCATTAGTCGAGGTTGACAAGATCAAGGAGCCCACTACCTTTGAAGAAGCTTCAAAGAGCAGTGAATGGAGAAAGGCAATGGAGGAGGAGATTCTAGCCTTGAAGCAAAATCAGACTTGGGATTTAGTGGCCAAACCCAGGGATAGTAAACCCATATCCTGTAAATGGGTTTATAAATTAAAAACACGCCCTAACGGATCCATCGATCGGTACAAGGCCCGACTGGTAGCTCGAGGATCCTCTCAAGAGTATGGGCTGGATTACGACGAGACATTCAGCCCTGTGGCAAAAATTACTACAGTTCGTGTTTTACTAGCTTTGGCGGCTAGCAAGTCATGGACACTATGGCAGATGGATGTGAAGAATGCCTTCCTTCATGGAGAGTTGGACCGAGAGATACACATGGATCAACCACAAGGGTTTGTGAATAAAGACAACCCTGATTATGTGTGCAAGTTGAAGAAGGCTCTATATGGCTTGAAGCAAGCCCCTCGAGCATGGTATGGAAAAATTGCCGAGTTCCTAATTCAAAGTGGCTATCAAGTGGCTCATGCAGATTCGAGCTTATTTGTAAAGGCCCGAGGAGCAAGACTATCTATCATACTAGTCTATGTGGATGATTTAGTTATCACCGGGGATGACATTGATGAGATTCATCGAAGTAAAGAAAATTTGAAGGTACGGTTTCAAATGAAAGAGCTGAGTGAACTAAAGCACTTCCTTGGTCTTGAGGTCGAGAAGACAAAGGATGGACTATTCCTTGGGCAACAAAAATATGCGAGAGATCTACTCCAGAAATATGGGATGTGCAAACCGTCTTCTACACCAATGGAGCCTAACTTAAAGCTATGCTCTTATGAAGGCAAAAACTTGGAGGATGGGACAATGTACCGTCAACTAGTTGGTAGTCTTATCTACCTAACGCTGACCAGACCAGATATTGCCTTCGCAGTTGGAGTAGTCAGCAGATTTATGCAGAAGCCAAAGAAGCCTCACCTGGAAGAAATCAAAAGAATATTGAGGTACGTGAAAGGAACTATTGACTATGGACTTCTCTACAAGAAAGGTGCTCCATGCCAAATAATTGGATACTGTGATGCGGATTATGCTGGTTGCTATGATACTCGAAGATCAACTACAGGATACAAATTCAGCCTTGGGTCAGCTGCAGTATCATGGTGTAGTAAAAGACAACCAACTGTTTCACTTTCAACGACAGAAGCAGAATATGGAGCAGGAGCAATGGCAGCACAAGAGAGCACATGGCTAATGCAACTCATGAGAGATTTGCATCAACCATCAGAAGATAATGTGGCACTATATTGTGACAACTTGTCAGCCATACGATTGGCTGAAAATCCAGTGTTTCATGCCAGGACAAAGCATGTGGAAGTACACTACCACTTTCTTCGGGAAAAAGTGCTTCAGGGTGAAATTGAAATGGAACCAATTCGGACGGACGAACAAGTAGCCGACATATTCACAAAGAGCCTGGATAATATGAGGTTTACAAAATTTCGAGAAGCACTTGGGATAATTGGAAGACCAAATAAAGTTGGTGCTGAGGGGGAGTGTTAAAATATAATAATATCATCACCAACTTTATTTGTGAACCTCTTAGAATATTCTAGAATAGTCAAGATAATGTAAAGAAGAAAAAAATTTAGAACAATTTTAGAGAATTCATAGTACTAGTCTAGAATTAGAATTATCAAGAAACATTCTAGAAAGTAGATATCTAGAATTATGTAGTAGGGGAATATTCTAGAGAAGGGTGGTAGAAAGCCCTTAACTAGATCCTTCCATCACCACCTATAAATAGAGGTGGTTCAATTGTGTTGTAAGTAAGCAAGAAAAGAAAGCAAAGTAAATCAAGAGAGAAAGAGTGAGAGCAAAAGTGAGAGTTAAAGAGAAAAAATAAAAAGAGGTGCTAGAGTGTGAGTGAAATATTGTAAAATATTTGTAAGATCAAAGTTGCTTCCTAGTTTGCAATAATAAAATTCAAAGTTGTGTTCAACCATTTGTGTTCAACATATTTTGCAGCAGGTTCTAAGATAACCAAAGTTCTCTTCAGTTTGCCAGCACTTAGAATATGCTCGAGAGGATTGAAATTCGAACTTGCGAATACTGTTGTTTAAAATGTGTTATTCTGACTACTTAGTACTAAGTTGTCCTCTTAGGAAGGAAGAGGTTAATATATGTTTCCAGAAACTACAAAAATAAAGAGCAATAGCAAACACTTTTTACTTGAGTTAGACTGAAATTCCAAAATATGAGGTAGGCTTACTTCTTATATAGTTCCATACTTGACGGGGTAACCAACATTTTATCTAATTACAAAGAGCGCCTGTATGAGGTGGACAGAAATTCTGCTTTCTCTTCCTAATTTGAATATGGACAGAGGTATACTGAAGGTAAGAAGTACAAAAGCATCAATACTTTGACTCGAAGTATGTATATGTACTGTCACAGAACCTTGTAAAAGATATAACTATGCTAAGTACATAATATTGTTACAAAAAAGTAGTGAATAAAGTGATCTAACACTCGCTTAATTTGAGTATCGAGTACCCTGAGAGTGATGATCATAGTGTCGTGATGCGGGTAGTGGAGTTCTCTCCCGTCATTCCCATTGAATTCGATCGCGTTGATCCGTATATAGGTGTTCCTGTTGCATGAAGAACAACAGGCAAATTAAACTAATGATATCTATATAGATTTGCATGACCAACCTACCAGTCATTCAAATAAGTAATTCTGCATTTTGTTATGTTTCCATTTTCATTGGGTTACTTGTTTTTGTAGTGTTGCATTGTCGGTCCGTCTGCCACCCTTTCTGTGTAGTACTACCAGATAAGAATATTACCTTCTTTAGTCCTATAGAGATAAATAATCACTTTCTTTGGAAATTTATAATATCACATCTCTTTGGTCAAATTTGGATACCAAGGAAGCATAAGAATCTGCAAATAAAGTAGTTTAAAAACATTCAGTATATTTCCTTAACACAGCAACCAATAATGATAAATTCCAGGAGTCTAAGATATGTCATCTTCTTCTTTTTTCGGTTTATTTGGTAATACAACATGCACGGTGTCTTTTTAAAATAATTCTTTTTTTAAAAAAAAAAAAAAATTGCGATGTTGCCATGGTCATGGAGAAGGCCATCCCTCTTTAGATAAGTCTTGTAATCTTATTTGAAATTAATGTATTATCTTGGTAATAACAAAGTAGTTAGCGTTGGATAGTCCAATATTAATTATTGTATTTAGAGTATTCCAAAGTGTTTTAGGAAAGTCAAAGAATATTCTCGGAAGTGCAAGAGATAGATAACAATAAGTTTCCATTGTATCTATATAAACAAAAGATATATCAGTTGAAACAATCATCCAAAAAAATAAATAAAACAAATAAAATATTTTTGAAACTACAAGCAGTTTATTCCTAAAATTATGATTGTCTCATGTAACATTACATTTACCCATCTAGAGTTATTAACATACGTCCTAAAGTTACAATTCGTCACTAAAATTACCTCTTTGATTACTAGTCATCCTTTCTCAAATCCAGCAGATTGGTATCAAAGCTTGCTCTATTTAATAATCTGGGCATATATAAAGCTAAACAATGGCTTCTACAAGTGAACAAAGTGTGGCCCAACTATCCATTCCTATGTTCAACGGAGTAAACTATGATTTTTGGTATGTATAGACCGAAATGATTTTCCAATCACAAGATTTGTGGGACCCTGTTGAAAATGGTTTTGACGAATCAGGAGAAGGAGCACACTCACTGCGACAGAAACATGTGAAAAATTGATGAGTAGCCAATTTTTATTTCATCTACCATTTCACAATTCATTGAGATATAGCCAAAAATCACCCACTTACGCTTGCATGCTACTGTTGCTGACTGATATTTAGCAATATATGCTTATATTTTCGTAATATTTCCTTGCATTTGTAGTACTTTGCCTGTTCCTTTTAGGTGATACATATGATTTTTGCACTCATTTTTCGTAATATTGCTTGTAGGGCGTGAATGAGTGTAAATGGAGCAAAAATGGATACAAACGAGCAAAGATTTGATGGACTTAGCAAAATGTGCGATGTGGTATTAGAAGGCAAAGCTATGGTGCAAGCTGTAGAGCTGTCGCAACTTCCGACTATGGGAAGCGATCTTCCAAGCGACGCCTTCAGTTATAGCTTGCAACATCAAGGTGCGATCTTTCAAGCGACGCATCAGTCACAGCTTGAAGTTCAGCAATCCCAAATTTTCCAACTCAGTTTAGGCTTTGGTTTATGGTAGCACTTTGTAAACAATATAAAAGCCTTATTATTTCATTTTTTTTATAGAGGATGTCAGATTTTGGGGCAATTATTGAGTTCCTAAGACATTGAACCTAGGGTTTAATTCTTCTACATCATCTATTACAATATTCAATCTTTCTTCCATGAATTACTGTATTGTTATTATGAATATGCGTAGCTAAACGTATCATTTTATGGTTAGAGCAAATACATGAAGCTAAGGTTGATGTTTGAAAGTTGATTTCTATTTATTGATTTACCACTACAGATTGTTTATTCTTTCTTAAGCATAATTGTTTGATTATTAAGGGCCTGATAATAAACACTATCTGCGGTTTATAAGTTGAACTCGACAGACGGAACTTGTGAATGCACATAAGAAAGAATATGGCTTGATTGTGAACCTGGGCATCAGGGAATCGATTTGCGGGTAGGATAGACATATATCTATTCATCTTGCTTAGCTAAATATAGAGTTCTTTAATGCATGCATGTGATTTAATTCCATAGACATATAGGCGTTAGAGTAGCTTGCATAGACTCGTTAAGAATCGACAGGTTTTCACGAATATAATTAACCTGCTAGTTAGCAATCTAGGAAATTAGGAAGTGGAATCAACTGGAAAACTCAACTGGATTGTTAATCGCTCTGACTCTGGACTATTCTCTCTTATTGATAACAACATCACAAACTACTCTCTATTACTTGATCTCAGTTGCTTGCTTTTAATTATTGTTTGCTTAGTTAGTAAATTACAAATCATCATTGAAAAAGATCCCCTGGATAGTTTATAGGAAATTGTTTGCTAGGATTCAGTTTGAACAGTAGTCCTCGTGGGAACGATACTCACTCTTATCACTTTATTACTTGTCGACCACGTATACTTTCATGTGCATTTGGGAGCAACAAGTTTTTGGCGTCGTTTCCAGGGGACTAAATAATTGACTGTTTTCTTTTTAAAGATTTTCTTATTTTCTATTCAGGTTTAATTTTTGTTTTGAGTTCTTGTGTTGTTTCAGATATTAGGTCTCGCTTAATTCCTTACCTATAGGAATGGAAGAAGAACGAGCTTTAGCTGTGCGAGATGTTGCTTGACAACGCTCAACACACACCTCGAATTGAGGTATGAACGGTCATCGCAATACAATTTACCCAACTAGGAGTGGGGGTCGAATCCACAAGGAACAAAGTGATGCGATCAAAGTAGTTGAGGAACTAAACCTATTTGACAAAGCCAAACTAGGATAACGAGGTGATGGAACGATATTAACAACTACAAACTACACTAGAAAAGCAAGTAAATGTGATCTATGGCCTTCTCGCAACCAAGGAAAGCAAGTTTTGAGCCTAGGATACAATTATAACACGGGGTTTATATATTATGGCCGAGTCGTTCTAATGTAATCCCTAGAATCCTTCCGGCCTAGAAGGGATTTACCTCAACGACGCTAGAAGAAAACTAATGAAAAATTTCAAAATAAATTTCGTTTTAGTTTTAATTAGTGGTACATGTCATCCGGCCCGTGGTTTTTCTTATGGCCTCGGTTCTTTTCCATGGGTAAACCTTTGAACCGGGTAATTTTTATTTTTAGGAGTAGTATAGTATTAGTTAGTAGAGTAATTTTAGAAAAATGGTAGAATGCTAGGTGCCTTTGGTTTGTTTGATACCGGTGAATTTGGACTTGAGCATATGCTATTTGTGAATCCCTTTTGGTCTTAAAATTTTGATGCATGCCTTGAAATATTTGAATGACCTTCTTGAGACGCTGAGGTTCAACTACTTGACTCTTTTGTGAACCATATTGCCTTAGTACTTAAATTTCAAGAGTTGTACCTTATTTGCTTAAACCGAGAGTTGGAATGAAACCGTCTTGAGTGAACTATGTGCCATGTGTGATATGAGGTATCCTTTCTTATGTTCCGTGCTTGCATATTGATGTCTAGAACTTTCCCTGTGTGTGTTCAAAGCGAAATTCTAGGTTTGCTCTAGTCGGGAGATGATACAGGCGTTTCTTTGATAAGCCCTTTTAGCCTTGATTAGCCTACCCTTTAATATTATCCTTATTAAGCCTTTTTGAGCCTATTGACCTTTTTGTTGGCACACACATTTCAAGCCTTATCCCTTTTGTTCTTAATTGCCTTCTTTTTGAACCCTTACTCCTTTGAGCACTTTAATTGAAACAATTGATGTTTATGGAGTTGTGATTGGAGAAACTGGGTAGCATTTGAGTGTAACCAATGAAAGAAAAATATGGTGCATTTTGAAAAAAAATAATTGGAGAGGTTGAGAAAAATATTGAAAAGAAAAAAAATGAAAAAAAAAGGAAAAATAAAGAAAACAAAAGAAGAAAAAAGGCTCAATCCTTGTTAGTGTTGTGCAAAAAGTAAAGTTGCAAATTGCTTAATATTGAAGGGAAAATTCTTGTGTGATGTTTGGGTGGTTGCTTGGTTGGTTTTGAGAAGAATTGTGAAAATTAAAATTGAAAGTGATGTATTAAAGTTCTTAGGGAAGTAGTCACTATTTTATCCATATTTATCCTACCCGTCCTTTAGCCTACACTACAACCCTTAATGTCCTAGTTAATCCCGATTGGAGTGAGCTTACATTAGTGGAGTCCTACATTAAGGGCAAGCCTATAGTACGTTGTGTGTGTCACGTCAACTTCTTCTTGAGAGCGAATGAATTCTTTCTATATTATGTCCCTAATCTATTTTTGAAATTTATTCTTTGTGTGATATTTGGGACGCTCATCTTGATTCATTATTTTTGTTGAGGGCACATTGTTTGCGCGAGATAGATGAAGTTATTGACTTCTTGGTTAAGTGAATGGGTGTGATTTTATGAAAGCTTGGTTTTATTGAGTCGGTTTTTGAGATTGAGATGTCTTGAGTTGGTTGTTCAAGTGTTTTAAAATTTGATGATTTTTTTGGCATGTTGTGGGTCACATGGTATGTATTTATGCTCTTGTTTAATGGTTGGTATCAACCATAACCATAGGTAGACCTGTTCTATCAAGTGTTGGTATTTAGTTGGGGAGTTGTTCTTGGTGATTGCTCGAGGGCGAGCAAGGGTCTAAGTTGGGGTGCCCGTGGTACGGTATGGTATGGTATTTCATATTTCGGTTCGGTAATTTTGGTTTTCGGTTTTTAAAAATATTATACCATTACCATACCAAACTAATTCAGTATGGTTCGGTATATTCATGTTCGGTTTCGGTAATTTCGGTACGGTAAGTCGGTAACCGTAGTTTGTTCGACTTCGGCTTACATATAGTAGATATATATGTTGCAAAAAAATGCGAAAGGAACTAAAAAACTTCATCTGGCAATTAACCATAAACCTTCACAATGCATTAGCGCAAAATACAAAAATACCACAAAACATATAGCAAAGCTCCAATGTACAAATAACACTAGCCGAAATCTAATTAAACCAACTTTATTACACAAGCTTACACAAAATAAATTATTATTGAAATTTTAATTCTTACTTATGATAAGCTAATATATGTTTTACACAAAAAAAAAAAAAAAAAAAAACAAGCTTTTGAGTTTTGACGGTGCTTGGAAGACAACTCTCTAGTAAAGAATTAAATTAGATTTGATGGTATTGATACTATTTAAATTTTAATTAAATATATAATCATATCACAAGTTTTAGATATTCTATTTAGAATTTTATTAGCTCATATTTAGATTAATTAAGTTATTATGAGTTATATAAATATAATATATATAATTTGTATATGTAAGTAAGTATTTCGGTATTTTTGGTATTTCGATATTTTTTTTATAGATTCCGGATACCGTACCAAATACCAAAATTTTTAAAATTTCATACCAAATACCAAAATACCGTTACCACAGTAAAAAGTATTTCGGTTCGATACGGTAATTCAGTATTTACCATACTATGGGCAGCCCTAGGTCTAAGTGTGGGGTGGTGATATTTAGCGATATATGCCTATATTTCTGTAATATTTCCTTGCATTTGTAGTACTCTGCCCGTTCCTTTTAGGTGATACATATGGTTTTTCACTCATTTTTCGTAATATTGCTTATAGGGCGTGAATGAGTGTTAACGGGGCAAAAATGAATACAAACGAGCAAAGAGTTGATGGACTTAGCAAAATGTAGGATGTGGTATTAGAAGGTAAAGCTATGGTGCAAGCTGTAGAGTTGTCATAGCTTCAGACTATGAGAAGCGATCTTCCAAGCGACGCATCAGTCACAACTTGATGTTCAGCGACCCCAATTTTTCCAACTCAGTTTAGGCTTTTGTTTAACTTATGGTAGCACTTTGGTATGTAAACAAGGTGTGGCACAACTATCCATTCCTATGTTCAACGGAGTAAACTATGACTTTTGGTATGAAAAGACCGAAATGATTTTCCAATCACAAGATTTGTGGGATCCTGTTGAAAATTGTTTTGACTAATTAGGAGAAGGAGCACACTCACTGTGACAGAAACAAATGTGAAAAATTGATGAGTAGCTAATTTTTGTCACCCTAAGTGAGTTTCATCTACAATTTTACAATTCATTGAGAAATAGCCCAAAATCACCCACATACGCTTGCATGCTACTGTTGCTGACAACAGCCATATATTAGAAATTACTTAACTACCGCTTATAAACCTACAGCTCCACTTAAATATAGATCTCCCACAAAAATAGAGTAAAAATACGGAATCAATACATCATTCTCTCTCCCCAAATTCAATATCACTCAAATTCAAACTGTAAAAGCGTCTGAAAAAGGTATCAATTAACTTCTAGTTTATTAATTAGATTTCCATTTTTTCAGTTTCTGCGGTGAATTCTCAAATTTTCAGTTGTTTTCTGCAGTAATAGATGCGTTTTGAAACTGTAAAATAATGAATTCAAACAAAAATTTGTGATTATGTGCTCATATTTACTGTAAAATATACGATTGATTCAACGATCGTGATTATGATCTCATTTTTCCTGTAAATATGTGATTCATTCAACAAATTTTTTGTTGCGACCTTATTTTGCTGTTATATATATTTAATTAAATGATTTCACTAGTTTTTCTCAGATATTGAAATCTAAAACTTTCAAATGTGCAATAAGATGAAAAATCCAGCATTAAATGTTGGGATTTAGTTCCTCGTTGAAGCAAAGGTCAATTATATTATTATGTGGCTATGTATATTTAGCCTATAGAGTCGCGGTTCTTAATCCTGCTTTCCAGCACAAAATGCTGGGGCTTAGTTTGTTGTTGTAGCAAAGGCCAAATATATTATCCCGTGTCTATGTATATTTAGCTTATAGAGTCGCAGTTCTTAATTATGCGATCCAGCACAAAATGCTGGGACTTAGTTCCTTATTGAAGCAAAGGTCCAGTACATTATCTTGTGGCTTATGTATACTTAGCTTATAGAGTCGCAATTCTTAATTCTTGACTTTGTTCATTATTTAACCATAATTACAGTATTTTACCCCCTCCCCCCCTGCGACTTGTCCTTCTCACTTAAATAGATGAAAATTAATAAAAGCCGCAGGAAAAAATGCTGTAATTTAGTTCATTATTGAAGAGTAATTACAATACTTAATACTTCGACTTATTATTCTCAATAGAAACAAAATTTTATAATTGAATAGATTTACTTTATTGATTCGTAGTTCTTAATTATGTGACTTTGTTCATTATTGAAGTATAATTATAATATTTTACCATGGGACTTGTCCTTCTCACTTAGTTCAGTATTTTACTGTATTTATTAACTGTTTGCAATCAACAAATGCAGGCGCTGCTAAAATCTGCATTGTTGTTGCATTCAATGGGAAATGGACACCAGATTATAAGTATAAAATCTGCATTGTTGTTGCATTGAATGGGAAATGGACACCAGATTACAAGTACAAAGATCATGACTGCATACTGAAACAAATACATTTGAAGATATCAGAAAAAACCTTTGCAAAAAGATAAATTTAGATGAAGAAAATTTGAGACAGTCATATGATTTGATATGAATCTTGGAACAAGCAATGGGGTCCCTATAACAAATAATGATGATTTAATTAGTTGTTTACACTTGATGATGAGAAATTCTAAGTATAAAAGTAGACATTTCATAGTTGATATTACACAACGATCTCCGGAGACTTTTGATTACATTGAAGGGCAAATGATAATGCAAATTGACAATGATGATGCATTTGAAGTTGTTATGTTAACGACTCCGTTTGTGGAAGTTGTGCCAATAGATACTGTCATGCAGCAACAATTAATGGATACTAAAAATATAGAACAAGAGCCTGTGATTATTGAACCCCCTAAGACATCTACTGCCAAAATGAAAAGAAGAGATATTCAAGGAAGAAAGTGGAAGAATTACCTTGTCCAATACTAAAAGAAGAAGAAAATTTGGATGACATCAGAGTTGGATCAATTTTTCTGAACAAACAGTATGTCACTAAATGTTTTCAAACAATGGTAATTGCACATCATTTTGAATTCAAAGTTGCTAGATCAAGTAAAACAAGATATTCACTGGTGTGCATGAATGAAAAATATGTGTGGACTGTTCGATCTTCCAGAATTAAGAAATCCACGCTCTTCAAAATATTGAAGTTTTAGAAGAATCACAGTTGCTCGGTGGACAATAGAAAAAGAGACCAAAAACATGCTACTTTAAAGATATGCGAGATGAGATTGTTGAGAATATTAGAGATGATAATTATTCAGTTAAGCCTAATTTTGTCGTCGCAGAAATGAGAAGGAAACTGGGAGTTGAAACCTCTTATAATAAGGCATGGCGTGCTATCCAAGAAGGAGTGTCTTTGATTAGAGGAACACCTGAAGAGAACTTTCAAAAGTTTCCTAGATATTTACATGTGCTACGAGACATCAATCCAGGCTCACACATTGCTCTTCAAAGAGATACTGAGAACAGGTTAAAAAAATGGAAAAGTAAATGATGCAGTGCCTCTTATTTTTGTTCAGAATTCCAGTAATCCCAGTAAAAGGACATGAGACTCCCCGGTTATTTTTTGGAGTCCCAACACAAAATGTTGGGATGACCTAGTTATATATAGATAGGGATCCATTACAAAAGCTAGACTTAAATATTTATATACATGGGTTTTACTGATAATACTGAGACTGTATTATATAGGTTCAAATATATGTTTTTTGTTTGTGCGACATCTATCAAAGGCTCGAAACATTGTAGACCAGTTATAGCTGTCAATGGAACATTCCTCAAGGAAAGATATCATGGGACACTATTTGTTGCAGTGGCATAAGATGCAAATAACCAAATCTTCCCTCTTGCCTTTGGAGTTGAGGACTTAGAAACTAATCTGGCGTACAATTGGTTCTTTATGCAGTTGCGCATTGTAATTGGATGCCATGAGAATTTGATGTTCCTTTCTGATCGTAATTCTGCAATTGCAAATGGGATTACAAATGTATATCCAGAATGTGCGTATGGGATCTATGTATTTCTTCTAGAAAAAAACCTTAACTAAAGGAACGTGAGTCCTGCACTGATAACTATATTCAATAATGCATGTCAGGTCTACATAATTAAAGAATTTGAAGAAGACATAGAGAATATGAAGCAAGCAGACAGGGCAACTTATGATTACCTCATGGAAGAACCCCCAACTGGCTAGAGCTTGCTATCCAAATCGAAGATATGGCATGATGACAACAAACATCGTGGAATCCATGAATAATTCTCTGTATAAGCTAGGGAAAAATCAATACTGTCAATAACTGACAACATAATAAACAAGCTACAAACATGGGTTTTTAAGAGACGAAAGAAAGCACATGATGTTTTCTTTGCAACATCAAAATGGGCAAATGATGAATTGCAAAAGAAAATTAAAACAGCATACAGGATGAATGTGAGTATATGAAACAGTACACTTTTGTATAACTGGGGAATTCCCCAGTTTTTTTTTTGGATGTGATTCCTGTTATCTCTATTATTATTCATGAAGTCCCAGTAAAAAAGTCTGGAACGTACCATATATTTTGTTGGATTCCCATATTTAAAATACTGGGACTTGCTAGTTTGCATATTATGAGTCACCATGCTTTTGTGCTGGGACAAAAGGGTATCCCAGCAGGGGCTCCAAGTATAAAACCATGGGGCACAAATGCTTATGCACAGACCAAACACCCCTCCCCCCCAGGTGTTTGTGCTGGGACAAAAGGGTATCCCTGCAGGAGCTCGCAATATATACTCATGGGACAAAAGGGTTGCACTAAAAATAGACAAAACGTTTATGTGTTATGCTGGTTATTATTTTTTTCTTTTTAGTAAATGAAAATTAGACTAACAGTCTTATAGATTTTATTTTTTCAGGTTGACCGAACTAGTGATCAAAGCTTTAAGGTAACAGATCAAGGGAGAGAATTCACTATTGGTTTTAAGAAGAAAGAATGTCAATGCCTGAAGTTCCAAATGGATGAAATATCTTATGAACATGCACTTACTGCTATAGACAGAGTACACTTACATAAATCCGATTATTCCTTTAAATGGTATAAAAGAGAAATATGGTTAAAAAAATATGAAGGGAAAATCAACACTATTGGACATGAAGAATCATGGGTTGTTCTTGATAGTATTAAAGAAGAGATAACAAAACCTCCAAATTTTAAAGTTAATCCAGGGAGAATGCAAAACGAAAAGACATATGTCAACTGCAGAATTTTTCTAAGAAAAGATAAAGAGATGCGGGATATATAGAAAGCATGGACACAACAGGACATCCTGCATGCACACTTCAGTACTTCATCCGTATTCAAAGAAACATAACTCTCAATAAAAAAATTTAGGTATGTATCTATCTGGCTTTTATTTTTTAATTTTCTTTTACTGCAATTCAATAGAAAATTTAAACTTGACAAAAGATGTTATCTTAAAATTTTTTCCTTTTTTTTTTCAGTTAAAAATCCGCCATCACTAGATAGATAGAAGACCATTCTTCTCTATTTTCGTCCAGTGGCTGCAATTTTGAAGTAAAAAAGGGACTATTCATTTATAGAGCATATATATTTTTTATTTTCGTTCCTCTATAGTTTTTAACAATGATTATTATTTAAAAAAACAAATTTTTCATTTGTTTCTATGAAAATTCTTGCTGCAAGTTAGCTGTTTTTCTAGTTTCTTTACTAATTGAATAATCAATACTTTGAGATACTTAATAAGAAAAGCAATAGAAAAGATAATTAGTTGAAAACTGATACATAAGATAATACATGAATTAAAAACAAAAAGATTTAACTAAAAACACAGTACCTTAACTAAAAACAGAAAATAAAAAAACACAGTACATATAATAAAAGACAAAAAATATAAACTACATTAATTAAAAGAACACAAATAATACCAGAACTTATTCAATTAAAATTGGCAACTGTGTTGATCCTGCATCATCATCTTCACTATTGTCTTCGTAATTGTCATCATCATCATCTTCTCTATGATCATTCCTATGGTTTCTGACAGCAATACCAAAAACAACATTTGCATCAACATTAAGAATCTCATACCAAACATGTTCAAAACAAAGCGTATCACCTTGCCTGAAGCCTCTCTGAATAAGCATAGATTTCCAACCATTACACAACCTTGTATATCTCCCAACCTTGAATTTCATTTCATATACATTGTCATCATCCTTATAAAATATACATGCATTTACATTTATATTAGACATCCTTTGCTTCCAATTCATTGGAAAGATCTAAAAGAAATTATTATCACAGTTAGTAAGAAATGACAGACTATAAAAAGTGACATAAGAATATGTAGAACCTGGATCAATCAAGACATATGTATTATGTGAACAAACTTGAAGTATACCTGTGACAACTGCTGGAGATGCCTCTGCACTCTGACGATCAAGTGTAGCATATAAACGGGGTCGTCCCCCTCCCTGATTAGCTTAGCGTGAGCCTCAACCTGCCCCTCGCCCGGCCTGATACTGAGGGCCATGAGCTTGGGGTGGTGCAACTGTAGTACCTGAAGAACCTGCTAGACGTACTACTCCCCTACCAAAATTTTGCTGCAGCTTTGGGCACTCAGATTTGTAATGCCCTTCTTTATGACAATAGAAACAATCCCCGGTACTCACCATACACGGCCCTGAATGTGCACGCCCACATAAATTGCAAGGATCTTTCTGCTGAAACTGCTGTCCAACGCTGCTCTAACTCTGAGAGACATTTGCCTTGAAATTCTGATTCTGGAGGGACTGATTCCTATAGCTCTGGCTCTTTTTGAAAGATGACCCACCAACTGAATGATGAGTAGGCAGCGCTGGTGCAATAAACCCCTCACTGGAGGAACCTCTTCCTGCTCCACTGGCTGAACCACTATACCCACCTGCTGTGCGGGCCTTTTTATTATACTCTTTTTCTTCCCTCCTTTGTTGTTTGTCTCTTTCCAAATTCTTAGCAAACCCCACAGCTGAAGAGAAAGCCGTTAGCCCTGCCGATGCAGCTGCTGTGTTGTCCTTGATGTGACTACCCAAACCATTGACAAACCTGCGGATCTTTACTCTATCCGTTTTGACCATGTCTGGAGCATACTTAGCCAAAGTGATGAATTCCATGTGATACTCTGGTACACTTTTACTCCCTTGCTTGAGCTGCTCGAATTGTGTAGCTTTAGCTTCCTTATCTTCTTCTGGTATGAAGTTAGCTATAAACGCCTCTTCAAATTCTTTCCAAGTAGGTGGACTATCATTTTCAGCTCTTTCCTTATCCCACATCTGAAACCAGGATCCAGCTACATCCCTGAGCTGGAAGGCAGCCAATTCAACAGCATCATTACCATTAATTTTCATAACCCGGAGGGTTTTCTGGACACCCTCTAACCATAGCATGGGGTCTTCATCAACTTTGTTACCATGAAACAATGGAGGGTTCAACTTGATAAATTCATCCACCCTGGACAACTCGGGGCTGTCCTCTTTCCTCTGGTTCTGGTTGGCCAAGAAGGTCTGAAACATATCCATAGTACTGCCAACAGCGTTAAGCACATAACCCACCTCTGGAGATATACCCATCGGAGCCGGAACCACTGGTGGGGGTGGAACTTGATCATGATTAGCTTGCGCATTAGGCTCAACCTGCTCTACCTCTTCATCTTGTTCAACCTGGGGCACTGGAGCGTTCTTAGCAGGTCTACCCTTCTTACTTTTCTTAGTTCTCTTCTTACTCGCGATAGCTGCAATAGTTTCTTCAGGAGTATCTTGATCGTTGATGCTAGAGCTTCGAGTACGAGCCATTTCTGCGAATTCGAAAAAAACGAGTACATTAAAAAATTTCTTAGAATGAGGCTCTATTGCACGATCTAGAGTGAAAAGAAGAAGAGACTTTTCTTAAATGTCTGCAGCCTCCTGTTCATAAGTATGGCGCGCTTCATACCCATAAACAAGACTCTACTGACACGGCTTCATAGACCCCTAGGACTCTCTAAACCTGAGGCTCTGATACCAAGTTTGTCACGACCCGTTTTCTGAACGAGCTATGACCGGCACCCGGTACCTAAGCTTGACCGAGCGAACCACTTGTACCTATCTATCATGTCTTAACCCTGAGAATACATGCAACTTAAACAATTCTGTTAAACATAAATAGTCTGAAAAATAATAATAATATTCTAAAAAAAATATCATTCTTGAAAATACCACAGTCAAATTACGTTTCTGTGTTAAACAATGCAAGACCGAGCTACAAACCCAAAATACTAGACTGTCTATGAAGCCTCTACTGATAAACTGACGCACTGCGCAGGACATGAGCTCCCTGGCTAGTTCACGACGAAATAAATAATTAAATAAGCTGACTCGAAAGGAAAGTACTCCACGAACGAAAGCGGAGCTCACCAATAGCACTGGAAGTGAGGGGAAAATCCTAGCCTGTCGCCTGAGTATCTGCAACACCGGTTCCTACGTTGCGCAATAGGACAACGTAGGTTCCCAAAAGAGAACGTCAGTACACCACGGCGGTACTCAGTGAGTCTCAACGACCCCCCACTAAAGCGGGAACGAGATTTAAAAAGGAACTTAAAATGCACATAACTCCTAAAACCGTGAAAACATAAAATATTTAAAGAAACTGAAATAACTTAAAACAATAAAATTCTGAACTTTAACCATAGATATATATATCGTTTCTTTACTTTTTTGGGGAGTACCAATTAACTCTGACATAACATGAATACATAAAGTCACCGTGTGATCGGCACGGGTCCGATCCCCGCCTGATCGAATAGGCCCTTTCACTGTGGTGCCACACAGTTCCAGGTGATAGCATGCTGCGCGTTTTGTGCCTTGGCAGTGTCAGGCAAATCTTATACTAAACTCCCACTCTGGCACGAGTAGTTTCGGGGTCAACATTAAACCACTAATGGTCACGAAGCCCTTCTCAGAATCTCAAGGTAACTCCCAAAATATTTTTATAAAACTCTACTTGACCACTGTAGGGTCCAATACATTTCTTGAACATAATTCATGAACATAACCATAATAATCTTGAGTAAAACTTGACATGAATATATTTTTAAACATTCATTAATTCATGTAATTTGACATATAATATAACATAAATTAACATAATAAAATATGAAAATCTAGGTATATAATTCAAGGATAAACTCTTGAATATTAGCTTGAATGGGGTTTAGCTAATATGCACTCTCTCGCTCCAATTAAACACATATTAGCCCTTTAAGACATTTTATCAAACACTTTATATGCGAGATTTTGTGAGTAAAACCTCTTTAGTAAAGGGTTATATCAACTCACCTCGATTACTCCTCGAGCCTAAACGTAAACTCCAATTCACGCACTTCACATCACCCAACAACTATGATAACCACCAATTCGAATAATCAATACCAAAGTTTCAATCTTTTCCCAATTCAACAACTTAGGCTCAACTCATAATTTTCTAGTTCTTGAGAAACTTCTCAAAGAATATAGTCTATAAAGATGCTAGATTGTTGTGTATATAATAACTTGATTACATCCTAATTCCATAAAAAAATTACCTTTATATAGATTGAAAGTGTTCGCTTTTTCTTTTCCTTCTGCCGAAAGCTCCTGCGAACGAGTACTGCTGCCTCTCCTTTCAGTAAGCAATGGTCTAACCAAGCTGTACTTTTATTTCCTATTGGGCCACGTTCAAGGCCCTTAGGATCTAACTTATCCTTTTTCCTTTTGTTTTTATCTTATTGCTCCCCTTTCCTTTATCATTATATATATGTATTTCTTTCCAATAACAATGTACTTTGGAGCAAATTAAATAATATGCTTGTACTGCTCTTTTTTCTAATGGTAGCCATATCTTTGACTTGGCAATTTAAATCTTGGCCATTAAGTCAAATTTTTTTGCTTTACATTCTCGGTTTTTCCTTTCACCAATTTCTTCATCCATTTCAAATATAATTAAATATTACACCTCATTCAAGATAACTGCTTTAACTTATTTTCACCGTCTTCGTCATACTCGGACCTTGTCATAATATATAAAACGATTTTAAGTAAATATTTCTATGATAGTAAGTGTCCTAAAACTTAGAAAATTTTAAGGATCGTCACAGGTTCGGAAACCTCAACGCGTGTTGGACATTGAAAAATGTCGTCAACTACTTTTCAAACCCGAAGCTGCTCCAGCACCCATCCCAAAATATTTCAAGCTAAAGATTTTTAAAAAATTATGATAGGACAACTGACCTAGTCGACCATATAATCGAATATATGACCATGGTCAAAAGTAATTATTTGACTCTAATCGAGAGGGAGTCCATGTTCTTGAAAAAATTCGCCGATACCTTGGAAAAAGGTGTGATGCATTGGTACATGCTTCTCCCCTCCAAGTCCATCTCTAACTTCGAGGAATTGGCAGACATGTTCATCAAGGCTCATACTGGAGCCCAAAAGATTCTCAAGAGAAAGGAGGGCATCTTCAAAGTCAAACAAGGATACCTCGAGCCAATCAAGAACTTCTTCGAACACTTTAAGGCTGAAAGAATGGATCTGCCGAAAATGGATGATAGTTTAGTGGTCATGGCTTTTGAAAAGAATCTCAATGTGAGTAATTTTGAGGCCGCGACTGAATTAAAGAAAGAGCTTCAGTAATGGAAATCCCGAACTTGGGATGAGTTTCATGATCGGGCCACGGTGAAGATCAAGCTCGATGAAGCAGAGTGAAGAAGGACTGGTCGGAGCTATTCCTACCAAGGTCGATCTGAGTCCTCTCAATGCATCGACGCGCCACAAGGGAACTCAAAAAACCGTTACGAGCCATACAACCAAGCTCAAAAGCAACACGTAAGTCAACGCCTCGGGGAACATCGGTATGTGAGCCAATGGCGTGGAGGAAAGTCTGACTCGTCCTCCAATAAAAATCCTCGGGCCTGTCTTTAGTATCCAAGGAGAAAGACTTACCTCGGATCTCTGAGTACAATTTCAGCATATCGACCACTTAATTGGTGAATGCGATCAAAGGAATGACTGATCAAGATGTAAGGTTGCCTAAGGACATGAGAACGCCCCCCGAGCAAGAAGGATCAAACTCAACATTGCGAATTTCATATAGATTATGGGCACGCAACTGAGGACTGTAAAGCACTGCGTCCCGAGGTGGCCCATCTCCTTAAGAAGGGAGTGTTAGCTGAGTATCTGACTGATAAGGGGAAACACAAATACTCAAAGAATAGGAGAGAGGAACAACCACCTCGAATGCAGTCACAAAAAGAGTGGTAAACGTCATTACAAGAGGGTCCGAGGTAAACATGATAAACTTTACTGCTGCAACGAAATTTGCAAAATCATCAAGTACAATAGAGAAGAGAGTAAGAGCTGGTGGATCAGGTAAAGAAATAATGTTTAGCAAGGAGGATTGTGATGGGATGATGTTTCCCCACCACGACGCACTAGTGATCACGCTCAGGAGCAATGACTGCAATGTCAAACGAGCCGTAATCGATCCTGGCAGGTTGGTGAACATCATTAACTATAAAGCCATCAAGAAGATGTGGTTGAAGGACCTCGTCGTCCCAAAGGCAACCATATTAATAGGGTTCAACAACTCCACAGAGAAAACTTTGGGAGAAATAACCCTCACAACAATTGCAAAGGGGGTGGACAAGAAAACCACCTTTCAAGTGATGGCCGAGGACATAGCCTATAATGTCATTTTTGGAAGGCCCTGGATCCGTGAAATGAAAGCCATACGTCGTCCCTACACCAAGTGATTAAGTTTCCAACCCCATGGGGAATAAGAGCCATTCGAGGAGAGCAACAAATAGCGCGAGAGTGCTATTCGACTGCAATGAAGAGTATTGGCGCCCCGGTCGGACCAAGCTAATGGAATAATCAATTTTCCAAGACCCCTCATCTATTTTTCTGAAGAAAATGAAACCTAGTAATCAAGCCCTACACCATGCACTTGATCAAGTATTTGAGGGCTATCCTTGGAGACTCGCTCACTAGTTCATGCTTTGATCTTTTAATTTTCCTGCCTAAGTCCTGTTGCGACCACGCGTCTTTTGTAGTAAAGGCTTGCAGATGCATCTTATCAATGAAATAAACTTTGATTCAACATCTTTTTATTGTCATTTGATATGCATAGCCGATTACCATTTAAGCCTCCGGCTCAAGGGCGAGAGGTCGTCCTAAGCTAGCTCGAGCAAAGAAAAAAATATGAAAAGCCTTGCAAGAAAACTCATCCAAGGGATATTGAACACATCCAATATTCTCAATAATAAGTTCCAATCATGAAGCTGCTCAGAGGCCAATGTATTTACAAAACAAGTGGCCTGAAGGCCTCAACAGAAAATGTCGACAAAAAATAAAAATAAAAATACTACTCTAAGCTTCGGCCTCGGAATCATCTTCCTCGTCATCTGAGCTCCCGCTGCTCGAAGGAAGACATCCGATTAACTTTTGTGTTGTGGTAGGATCACTCTCAGCCTTAGCGATCTCTGTATGAAGGTTAGCCCCGTTACAACAATCCTTCAAAGTTCTTAGCCTCGTTTGAATAACTGCCCAATTCATGTCAACCTTGGCCCAGGTACTCCTCATTCCACGCCTCGAGGAGAAAGAATCAACTTTGCTCATCAAATCCTTAACCTCGTTTTCGAGCTGTTCTTTCTCCCTGGCCAGCTGCTCTTTCTCTCCGGCCAACTCATTTATTTTTAGCAACTTCTGCCTTAAGTCAGCATGAAATTTCTTAGCGCGTTCGTTAATAGCTGAATGGGCTTCGATTCTCACTCTTTTCAACTCGGCATAGCAGAGCTCTTTCAAACAAGCCATCTTCTCCTCAACGACGGACTTAGCCTCGAGGGCTTTGAGCATCTCGAGATCAGATTTGTCAGCAGCTTTCTTGGCTTGGTCAAGCTCAAGCCTTGTGCTCAACAATTCTTTCTTGAGACTCCTCATCTGAGACTCGAGGCCTGCCCGCTCTTGCCTCCATCCTGCCTTCATTTGCCTGAGATTTTTATCTCGACGGCACTCAATCTCAGCAGCCGTGATAGAATTGATGTAACACTACAATAGAAAATTAAGAAAAATCAAAAAGAAAATAAAAACAAGGCCGAAAGAAAAAGTTGAGAGAGGAAAAGCATACATGAATAGCGTGCTGAGCACCATCAGCAATCAAATCAGCAATATGAGCCTTCCTGAGGTGGTCACGTTCAAACGGACCCAGGAGTCCAGGAAGACTAATCGTGACCTGAATATCACCATCTAGGAAGCAAAGATCGAAGAGGATTTTGATATAACAAAATTGTTTCTAAGAAGCTGCGTCGGGATCAGGCTCGGAAGCAGCTCGAGGAGTCTTGTCTCCCACTCAAGGTGGTTGAATGTCGTCCATTTCTACTGCAGCTGAAGGCTGAGCTACCCGGTTACCTTTATCAGCAACTTGAACCGGTTCTGGCTCGCGGGGGGATGGGGGAAACCTCAGCCTTTTCTTGGTCCTTCTTCATCTCCATGGCAAGAGTAAGCTCGGGGAAAGGACATGCTCCACTCTGGCCTATTTCCCCTCCGAGGTTTTCTCCAAAGATGATTTCTTCCTTTTTAAAACTAAAAGAAAAGGGAAAAAGAATGATTAGCAGAAAAATGAAGTAAAAGGAAGAACAAAACCGAAAGGGCAAACACTTAATCTGTCTTAGCCCCAAGGTCAGGTGACCCCTCGGGAACTATTTCTCTCTCTTTCTCTTTCTTTCCTTTTTTTTCTTTCCCCTTCGAAAGGTTTTCAATCAAACCTTGAAGGGTACTTAAAGAATCCCCCGCCTCGGGAACTTATTCCTTCTTGACTGTCTTTTCATTCTTTCGTTTCTTCTCCTTCGATGTGGTGATCTCCCTCTTTAGGAGACCACAACAAAGAAAGATAATGATTCGCCGAGAAAAGAAGACTGGTGGAAAATATGAAGGACATTAATTTGGTTGAGGACCGTTCACCATGCCATTTGCATGACCATCGGTTCTCGTCCAAGGAAGCCAAAACAATCCATGATCTTTCCGATCGGGATTTGGCATCGATAATAGCTTGGACTATTGGGTCAAATCCTTCGGGCGGACAATAAGGATCGCCTAGGCTAAAACAAGGCAAAGAAGGAGAATAAAGTAAAGAAGTGCCAAAGTAAAAATAAAAAATAATCGAGAAGAATACTTTACTTACGTGTTGGATTCCATTGGTCGGGAAAATTAGGCCTAGAGGACAAAAGGTCAGTGGGCAGAAGAACGAAGCGCTCATTCCATCCACAATCCTCGATATCATCGCTCTTTGTAATAAATGAGTCTGAGCCTCGTTTGTTGAGCTGGACAATTCCATCCTTGTGAAAGAAGGGGTAGAAGAGGTACAAAAGATGATCAAGAGTAAAAGTGACCCCGACTAACTTACTCAAAAATTCAAAGCATTGAACGTGCCTCCACATCCCGGGGCCAGTTTGGGCTATGCATAATTGATAGGTGCGGTAAAAGGTGTCTAACACCTCGGGAGTAGGAAGAGAAAAACCTATTGTGAAGGGGTAGGTAAAAACAAAAGAGCGCCCTTCGACTCTATCGCAAACTCGGCAATCAGGGGCAGGAATACCAACCTTAACCTCGGGACCTCAATTGCAATCAGACCGAACCAAATGTATGTTCGCCTGAGTAATCAAACTTGGCGTATTTTTAATAGGGATATTTCTCCTCCTTCTAATATCCGACTCGGTTTGAAGCTGCATAACAAAATCCTTCGAGAGGTCAATTTTGGAAGGGATAACATGGCGAGGTTGAAGCTCAAGGTCATCTGAAAGAGGTTTGTTGTTACCAATATCTTTCATGGTAACATCATCGTCATCAACCCTGACTGCCTCAGCGGTGACAGCCATGGCTGGACATTGTTCTTGGCCCAAACCACTTGAATGAGGTAAATCATCCATGTTAAAATCAGGAGGAACAATAACGCTCAATGGCTCGGGGGTGTTCACTAATTCGCCACCATGATCATGGTGTCAACGAAAGAAGGTGAAGAATTTGGTGAATTTGGCGCAGACATTTCTCAAAAAATGACTTCTTAGAAAGCAAGGGATAAAAATTCAAGGAGTTTTACTGTTAAGATCAAGGAAATACATAAAGAAGAAGAAACGGCGCGGCTACATATAGGTTAAGGCGACATGATTACAATTACATAGGGAAGGCAAAGCAAGAAATCACGCCCAATCAGTGATTGTCATGCGTGATTAATGGAAATATGGAGTGACAACAACCTTTTTTGAATTTCACGGCGCAAAAACATCCACGTCGATCTCCCGCCTAAAACTCATTCTACTCCTCAAAAGTTCTGATAACTACTCGAGGAGTGGGGGGGGGGGACTATATGTATTGGGTGAAAAATCACCGAGCCCTTGAGCAAGGGCGCAAGACTTGACTTAAATCGACCTTATGAGACGAACCCACGAGGAGAGATGGCATAACCCCCGGCCTTTGAAAGCCACCTCGGGGAAGAAGTAAAACCGAGTTCAAAGTACAGAGCTCGAAATGATCATCATGACCACATGGTCCCCGAGCAAGTATGACACCTCGCCAAAACAAGACCTGGTCTCTGTAACCATTGACCATTGCTCAGGAATTCAAGAAGAAGATCGTGGGATGACCACGATCAAATGCAGAGTAATGGCCATAAAAGTATGATTATTATGGCTGTAACGTCACTTTTCTTGTCAACTATAAATAAGATTCATTTATAACCAAGGAAACCATCCAGAAATACAATACTTGACTTATATTCTTAAGCTTTGTCTCGTTTAATCAGCTCGTTTATTTCATACCTCGTTTATTCCATTAAGCATTTGTTTCATTTAAATTCTTAGTTCGATCATAATTTTGATACAAGCAAATTATCAATCAACCCTGAAATAAATTTGATTCATTTTTCTATCTCGATTTAGGCCAACACACAATTTAATAAAAGAGGAAAGATTATACGACACTTCATAAATTAATCTCAAAAATAAAAAAAATAGTACCACAATGTCTGTCTAATGACAATTCTCTTTTTCCATAGAGACCAAACGATAAATGATGGAATAGTATGATATACAACTTGTAACCATGGCTTAGGCTATTGTTTTCGCCATTTAAAACATACCTGGTATGACGAGCATACTTCTAATTGCACTCCAGCTGCTTGGACAAAAACTTCCACAATCTAGGCACGATTGGACCGGTCCACAAAATATGTTCCCTAGTTTCCACACTTGGTTGCACACAATACCAACATCAAGAAAGAAAATTATACTCCATTCTTTTCAACACTTCATCTAATGACAACTTAAACTTCCACATCCTCCACATCATAAATGACATCTTAATTGGCATCCCCGTGACCCACATGTATTTAGCTATTCTCACCTTATTTTCCTTAGCACATAGGTACTTCCAAATATTACTCACTATAAACTAGCCATTTGGTGTTAATCACTACCAAGCCTTATCACTTTTGATCTTCCTTTCCTACACTCACATTTTTATGTTGAGCAAGCAACCCTACTACACATTATAAATCACCTCTTTAACACTATTATACCAAAGATCACACTCTAAGGCTGTAGGGTACACAAATTACAAATGATCCAACCACATCCAATTGTCATACCATAAATGAGCACTACGCTTTTTAGTTTGCCAAAAAATCTCATGATCTATGACATCTCTCCCTTGAAGCATCTTCTTCGATACATAAGAATCTCCCTCGTAAGGAACAATAGCTTTATGTAACTTCTTACAATACTTGTTAGCCATATAAGTTCCCCAACTATTTCTAAAGTTCCACCACAGTTTAGCAAATAAGGCATTAGAAACATCAAAAAGTGAGCGAAAAATCATACCTCCTTCATCTACTGGCAAGCACATGTATTTCCAAAAGGCCCAATGTCTACATGACCATTCCTAAGAGTTGCCCCATAGAATACCAAGGAACTAGCCTTGATACTAAGGAACTAGTTGTGATAGGGTTTGGATAAAAAGTGAAAAAATACCTATACTATGCAACGACCCTCAAGAATACCAATGATTCTTGCAAACCGAGTGATCAAAAAAAAAAATTCAATTGGATTACACCAAATGAACAAGTTTCACAAGTTCCCACACGGGTTGTAATCACCTAATTTTGGCTCGAAATGGAAAAAAAGTTGCTCAAAGTAGTTGTATTAATTTGCTTGAAATTTTTGGCTAATTCATCTAGTTTTTTTGTCATTTTTCTAGCTACTTTTATTAATTTCATTAGAAGAAAACATATTAAAATTGCTCAATTTTTTTAATTTTATTTTCCTAATAGTTGTTTTATGTTTATTTTTGTGATTATAGATTTGTGAATATTAGTTTAATTATTTAGCTTGCTAGTTTGCAGGAGTGTCAATGATTTTTTAAAAACCCACATAACCGACTAAACCGAACCGAACAAAACCAAATTTTAGGTTCTTTAGCATAAAACCGTAGGCTCTTATGCAAAGTCATAACCACACCAATTATTAGGTTAGGTTTTTTAATTTACAAAAAGAAACCAAAAAAATACCGAAGCGAACCGGATAAATTTATATGCATAAAATATACTTTTTATATATATATATATATATATATATATATATATATATATATATATATATATATATATATATATATATATATATAATTTAATTAATTCTAAAATCAACAATACATAAATTGTTTAGCCGTTAATCTTTGGGGTGAAATTAGTAATGTAAAGCATCCCAACCTACTTTAATAGTACAATAACTATTACTAAAAGTTGAAACTAATATGCTTCGATAGTATAGTGATTTCGCCATTTTTAAACTCTAAATTCCTTAAAATCTAGTTCATGTAGAAGTGAAAATTTATTATAGAAGGTCCATTTGCGCTCATCTTGTAATTTTGTCTACATAGGTGAGAGTTTAGTCTCTTTTCAAATTTATGTCGACTTATGTTTATTTCTAACTTTCATTTAGTTTAGAACAATACATCATAATCAAAATTCTTATTGAAAAAAGTAAATGAAAATGAGTTTATCAGCCAAAATAATGTAGATAACTGTCTAAATATTTATCTATCATTCGTACCCACTCTTTCATAATGTTATCTAGAGACTATGTATTGTAAAGTGCTTCACTACCGCATATTAAAATGAATCATTTTAAGCACTATTCGCCAGATATTCAATTGATTGTGATATCATTGTTATTTCTAATATCGTCTAGTACTTAAGTAAGATGATATTGGTATTTTGATTTAATCACAAGAACCGTATGAGTTTAGCAATGAAATTAATACATATTTTTCAATATTGTTGTCTTATATACAAAAATGGTAGTTTTACGCAATAATATTTTTTTTTAAAATACCGAAAATTAACCGAGCCGTATCGAAACAGATATGATTGGGACGGTTTTGAAAATTATTTTGGTTATACATTCTAGAATAACCAAAAAATTGGGATGGTATAAAATTTTCAAAATAACCGACCGAACCAAACCTTTGACACCCCTACTATATTGTGGCTAAATTATGTTAGTACTATGTGACTTATTAATATGGTATATTGAAGGCTATTTATGTAGAAATTCCTTTATTTAAGTAGACTTTGTTTAGTTTATATAGCCATTTGGGCTTTCTGAAAATATGAAAAAGGAAGAAAAAGAGTAGCCCATATTCCTCCTCTGACCCGCCCAAGTCTTAAAGCCTATCCACATCTACACTTTCAATCCTAGCTATTATATCCAATTTGATCTAAGGGCTCACATGCATTCTGCCCATTCCCTTATAATCTTCAAAAATCCCTTAATTTCCTCATTCCTACAATAAGTCTCAATGACTAAGCCAAACTAACCACCACAAAAAAATTACAAACCATGCTTTTTCGAAAAGTTCTCGACTGTTATAAATGCATATAAATGCATTTATTTGTGTGGATGACCACTACTTACCATTATTCAATTGTAACATATGGTTTACTACCCCACTTTCTCCTACTTAATTCCTCCCCACTAAGTGACCACTAACCTATGTATTTGTATCTTATAAATAGAGCACATTTGGCTCTATGAAAGACACACTTGAAATACTTTGAAAATGATACATGTTCTTCCTTCTCCTCTCATATATTTTATCTTATTCTTGCACTACTTTACTATTAATTTTACAACATCGACCTCTTATTTTCCATTTTCAACTCCATTTCCCCTAAAACATAGCCACGAAGTATATGTTTTCCTGTTGCTTGAAGAACAATGTGTAATTTAAAATCTGTATATAGATTTACATTACTCACCTACCCGTGATTAAAATCACAAATTACGAATTTTGTTATATGTCTATTTTCATTGGATTTCTTGCTTTTACAGTCTTGCATTGTCAGTCCGTTAGACAAGTACGGATGGCTAGTTCTTTGGAGAACTTGTCTAGCATATATCATAGGTCTGCCGCCCTTTTGTGTGTTAATAGTATCACATAAGAGTATAAGCTTCCTTAGTCCAAAAGAGATAAATAGTCACTTTCTTTGGATATTTATAACATCACATCACTTTCCATCAAATTTGAATACCACAAAAAATATAGAATCTCCAAAATAAGTAGTTTAACAACCATTCAACAATTCCTTAACACAGGAACCAATAATGACAAATTCCAGGAGTCATTTAAGATATGTTATCTTCTTCTTTTTTCGGTTTCTAAAGACACCCATTTAAGTTTGGTTTACTAGCTTTATTTGGCAATACAATACAACATGCACGGTGTCTTACTTTTTTTTATTTAGTTAATTTTATTTAAGTTGTGAAAATTTGCAAAATGTTGCCATGGTCAGGGAGAAGGAATCCCACTTTAGATCAGTCTTGCAGTTCATTAAAGATTAACCTTCGATGATCTCGTATGTCTTGAAAAAGTGTGACTGAAGGTCGAAAACCTTGTATCTTCCAAACAAAAGATTACAGACAGCACGAAATAAGAACAAATGCAAGAGAAATATTCTAGTTAACAGAAAAGAATAGAATATTAAAGGCATCTTGCTTGCTCATGAACGATACTGATGCTAAAACGTAGCATAAAATGGAATATGCAAATAGTTACTAGTATATATGCTTAACGAAATGCAAACCAAAGTTGATATTCCCGCTACAACAATTCCAAATAAGTTTAAACGGAAAACCTTTAAAAAATGTGATGATGTATTATGCAAATATAGTGTAGTTGATTTTAGGTAGTACGTAATTTAGATGTAGTAGTTGATTGAGCAACGTGTTGTCACTTGTCATTAGTTATGTGGACCAGAAAACTTAGGACCAAAAGAAGAAGAAAAATATCGAGATTAGTAACATACAACGTTCTTTTTTTTTTTTTTTTTAACGTACAGTTGAACAATATCTAGTTGAGACATATATTGCATGGATGAAAAGCTACATTTGAGGGATTAGGGATAGAACCCTCCATGGCATCCATATAAAATCGGTTGGCACCATATGAACTATTTGAAGAAAGACCAC
Organism: Petunia x hybrida; assembly: GCA_037355625.1. NCBI lineage: Eukaryota > Viridiplantae > Streptophyta > Magnoliopsida > Solanales > Solanaceae > Petunia > Petunia x hybrida. Next base: position 333,510 of record JBBBVM010001177.1, on the reverse strand, counting down.
AGGAAGCAAGGAAGTATATGTTGCAAAATCGTCATCTGTTTTTGCGCCTACCAATTGCTGTAGTATTTATCCAATATACGTTCTTTTCTGTTTGGTACCAATTATGCTTTGATTGCATGTAGCTGAAAATTGAAATCGACTGGATCCATTCTACACTAATCTACTACTCCCTCCGTTTCAAAAAGGATGAACATATTACTATTTGAAGGGTCAAAGAAGATTATGTTTGACCACATGTCTTACAAATATTTTCTAACCATTTTGAATTATTAACTATTGGGACTTATAGCATTTTTCATGTAGTTTCTAAATATGTAAATTTTATTTCACAAAATTTAAAAATTCGATGTGCAAACTCCCGGTCAAAATTAGTCAATTTGACCCTCGTACTCCGCAAAGGTTCATCCTTTTTGAAACGGAGGGAGTAATATTCAATAGACTAATTTTACGACAGTCAATCTTCAATATGAACATCAACGAAATTAAAATTTCTATATAATTTTTTATTAAAAAATTCCATCATTAAGATGGTAAATATATGCGCTTCCTAGGCAAACATGAATGTAGTTGTACCCATCCCACTGTCCTAGACGCTCTTTGGCACGAGACGAAACTGTACAGTGATAACTTGTCCAAACAAAAAATAACTTCCAGCAGAAAGTTATGTGTTACGTTGTTATAGCATCTGACCATGATGCCATTAACCAATGAGCCGAGAGCTGTCCGAATTTGCGTTGCTGTAACATATTGTCCAGGCTGAATTCCAGCACTAGTAAAGTAGTCTTTCAAATTAGTTTTTCCATTTATTGCAATCATTGTATCATGTATTCTGGTTGCTGCTTCAAAATATGTCTTAACATCGATCTGTGCTCTCAGACCAAAACCATGCTTTGCCCACTCATGTCCCCAAAATTGCTGATCTGGAAATGTAGGTACTACACTAGGCCAAACATGGTGGAGAGAGTTTACCAAGTTCTGGTCCTGGTTCAATAGAGCCATCTGCAAAGCATAAGCATTTCATTTTAGAAGTCCACATAAAAATATAAAAATATTCATCATAAAAGTACTATAAAAAAATAAAAAACAGTTTCGACCACACACATCGTTGTTAAAATCCCGCAACTCCTGCTGTTTTTGAGGCATTTTCAAGTACAAACTCGACACCTTTGCATCCGCTGGCCACAAGCCGTGGACCGTAAAATTTTTTGGAACAGGATTTACGCATGGCTTGTTTTTCGGCTTAGGCTTAATACAAAAGGAGGGGTTCCATGCTAGGACAAATTGCATCATATCATAGTCATTTACTTGGCTGAATATATGAGGAACCAACATATTAAACATCAACATCATCATAATAAAAAACTCCATATTTGCTTATAATCTCAAGAAACTTCTTTTTGTTCTTGCAAAAGTCAAAGAAAAATTGTGCTGCTTTTATAATACAATAGCTAACTAATAGTCAAATGTAAAAATATTTTCCAACTATCCGTCAAGCATCAAGTAATTTACATTATGCTACTACCAGTAAGCAATTTCTAAGTTTGTTTAACCATTATATTTTGCAACTGAATAACAGGCAAAAATTTCTTTAATTGTCCGATCAGTTACATTTGGTAATTAACAGACAGTCAAATATGATACTTACACCAATTGTTTACCATTGTTGAAAACTGAGCAGGAATAAATTATTGTAAATGTTAGCAGTTAATAAGGGTTTGTTCGATAGATAATCAGTCCTGCTTGTCAAGTGCTGGGCTATGACATAGACGTAGTCCATTATTATATATGTTTTTTAACTTACGTGATGTACATAAAAATATACGCACATTAGATATACCTGAATGCTTTTAATTGTAAGTCTCCCCTAAGAAATGGTGCAAGAACCGTTTCCAGTAACACTATCACTATCAATTTGAATGCCATTGACATTACAGAAATTAAGCTACTAAAATTCCAATCAATTTTTTCTTTTTGTGGTTGGAGGAGGGGTTGGTCAAATATAATGACTCCGTTATAGGGAAGTAATTCCTTGATAAATCTTGTCCCTGTATTGGTGTTCCTGTTGCATGATGAACAGCAGGTAAATTAAACTAATGATATCTACATATATTTGCATGACCTACCTACCAGTCATATAAATAACTAATTCTGCATTTTCATTGACTGTTTTCATTGACTGATTTTGTTTCCGTTTTCATTGACTGTTTTTGTAGTGTTGCATTCTCGGTCCGTCTGCCACCCTTTTTGTGTAGTAGTACCAGATAAGAATATTTATCTTCTTTAATCCAAAAGAGATAAATAATCACTTTTTGCAAATTATATCACATCTCTTTTATCAAATTTGGATACCAAGGAAGCATAAGAATCTGCAGATTAAGTAGTTTTAAAAACATTCAGTATATTTCCTTAACATAGCAACTAATAATGACAAATTCCAGGAATTGTCATCTTTATATTTTTTCGGTTTATCCACCCATACAACAAGCACGGTTCCTTTTTTTTTTTTTTTTTTTTTAAGTAATGACAAAGTAGTTAGCCTTGAATAGTTCAATATTAATTAGTCTATCCAGAAAATTTCAAAAAGTTCTAGGGAAGTCAGAGAGTGTAATGGGAAGTGTAGTAGATAGATAACTATGAGTCTCCATCATATTTATAAACAAATTAAAAGATATATCAACTGAAACAATCTTCCAGAAAATAATACTCACTCCAGTCCATATTATTTAATTTTTTGGTTGTTTTCACACAAATTAAGAAATCCACCTTTTAGCATTAATGAAGAAGGTCATTTACGATACAAACCTTTGTCTCTTTTAAATTTACTTATAGCTAGAAATCTGTGAGGGCTTTTAAAAGATGTACTTAAATCATTTATTAACAAGGGTACGTATATTTGGCAAGAACCATTTAATAGCTTCTTCAACTTTGTGTTAAGGGAGCTGAAATCAGTGTATTAAAGTAGCTAAGATCAGTTAGTTAAGTGGTTAACACGCAGGGGGCATTTTAGTAATTTCACCCTATTCATATTTTAGTTAGGATTAGTGTTAGTTAAATAACCAACTTGGTGAAGTTAGTTGTAACAGTTTTAGTTCATGAATGAAATTGGCTTCTCTCCCATCTCATCCTCTCCTCTCTCTGCTCATCTCTCAATCCTCACCATCTTCTCTTCAAACAATTTCATGGTATCAGAGCAATGGCCGGAGAACTGATCTGGCACTAAAATTCAGTCGATCACAGTCTGTTCTTGAGTCCTTTGAAAGAGGATTCTGATTCACCTAAATTTCTGGGAAGTTCTTGAAGAAAGTTCTTGCAATCAACAATGGCGAATGTAGGGAATAACAACAATGGAGAAATTCCTGCAGTTGCTCAACAACCACAAACATTGGACTATAATCATCCCTTGTTCTTGCACTCTTCAGATGTAAGTGGCATTTCTCTTATTTCCATTCAACTTTCAGGATCTGAAAATTATACTTTGTGGAGTCGATCTATGAAAATAGCCCTACTAGGAAGAAACAAGCTAGGGTTAGTGGATGGAACTTGTAAAAATTATTGGACACAGTGGGAAAGGTGCAATGCCATTGTCCTTTCTTGGCTTATGAATTTTGTGAATAGTACTCTTCTAGGTGGAGTAGTGTATGCCACTAGTGCACAAGCAGTCTGGGAGGATTTGCGTGAAAGATTTGACAAGGCTAATGATTCTAGAACCTTTAATATGCACAAAGAAATTGCAACACTAAGTCAGGGAACAAACTCTGTGTCTGTGTATTACTCTAAGTTGAAGGATCTATGGGATGAATTTGAGGCTTTAGTGCCATCTCCTGGGTGCAATTGTGTTAGATCAAAAGATTTTCTTGTGTATCTGCAAAGGCAAAAGCTATATCAGTTCCTGATGGGCTTGAATGACTCTTACTTACAAGCAAGAAGTCAGACCTTGCTGATGAGCCCATTACCCACAGTGAATCAGGCCTACAATATGATAATTACTGGTGAAGGTTATAAGGGAATCACCTCTAATTCTGGGGTTCTTGGGGCTGCACCTGTAATGAGTAGCATGGATCCTTTGGCTATGTACACTAACAATAGAAATGCTGGAAATGCAAGACACAAGAAGAATCAACACCTGTACTGTGACCTGTGTAAAATTAAAGGGCATAACAGAGAAGGATGCTGGAAAGAGATAGGTTATCCTCCAGATTACAGACCCAAGAAAAGAAGAGAATACACATCCTCTTACAAAACTTCTGGTCCCTCTGCCTATAATGCATTCACAGACAGTTCAATTGGTAATGCTGCACCAGTCAACCTGAACCAAGGCTTTTAAGGAAATCAGTAATGGCAGCCAAATACTCAGTTTCAAGGGACATATGTCTTACAGAAGGAACAAACAAGGACATGCACTTTCTCTAAGGAGCAGTATGATCAGATTCTTCAAATCCTAGGCAACAATGACAACAACATCTCAGCAAACGTAGCAGGTACTAGCAGTGCTCTTCTAGTGTCTAATAATGCATCAGAATGAATCATTGATATTGGTGCTACAAACCACATGGTGGCTGACATTGCCCTATTAGACCAGAAGACCATAGTGAAAAACATGAATCCAAAAAAGGTGTTTCTACCAAATGGAGATATCTCCCATGTGACTCACACTGGGACAAGTACCATTTCTGACAGAAGTAGTATAGACAATCTTTTCCATATCCCTCAGTTCAAATACAACTTGCTCTCAGTCTCTAAAATGACACAGGAGCTAGGATGCTTAGTAACCTTCTACCCTAAATTCTGTGTATTTCAGGATCTTTGCAGTGGGAGGGTGAAGGAGATTGGTAAGGAGCAAAATGGTCTATATCTACTGGTGAAGCATGATCAGTCCCCTGGAAGAGAATGAGGTCAACTTAGTTGTAGATAGTACCAGTAATGGAGATGTAAGCTTGTGGCATAAAAGATTAGGACATGTTTCTTCTAATGTTCTAAAGAAAATAATGCCTGGTGTAGCTGAAAAGATTAACAATGTAATAGATAGCTGCTCTGTGTGTCCTTGTGCTAATCAAGTTAGACTACCATTTCCTATCAGTCACAGTGTTAGTAAAAATTGTTTTGATCTGATTCATGCTGATGTTCGGGGTCCATACAAAGTGTCTACAGTTCATGGTCACAGATACTTTCTTACTATTGTTGATGAACTGTCTAGAATGACTTGGGTATTCCTGTTGAAGTTGAAATCTGATGTATGTGTAGTCCTACAACAGTTCTTCTCTTATGTTCAAACTCAGTTCAATTGCACTGTAAAGGTAATCAGAACTGACAATGGAGCAGAATTTATTAACTCTGTCTGCAACAAAGTTTTTAAGGATCTTGGCATCATTCACCAAAGGTCATGTGCCTATAGTCCACAACAGAATAGAGTAGCTGAAAGGAAACATAGGCATATTCTAGAGGTCACAAGGGCTATAAGGTTTCAGGCTAACATACCACTCAAATTCTGGGGCAACTGTGTACTAGCAGCAGTGTATCTCATTAACAGGATGCCTACAGCAGTCCTAGGACATATCTCACCTTATGAAAAATTGTATCACAAGAAGCCATCTCTAGCACACCTAAGGGTGATAGGATGTCTGTGCGTTGCTAAGATAGTCAGTGAGTCTGACAAGCTACAGTCAAAGAGTAAGCCATCTGTGCTTATGGGCTACTTAGAATTCCAGAAGGCATACATTCTCTATGATCTGGAAAGCAAACAGTTTGGCATCAGCAGAGATGTCACATTCAGAGAAAATACCTTCCCCTTTAAACTACCTAAATCACCTTCTCCTCTATTTGTTCACAACCCCACAAGATCAGATGAGGATCAAATACAAATGTTTGAAGACACTCAGTTGCACGAGGATATCATGGAAGCTGGTCAAGAAATGGACCTAGACTTTCATCTTCAGAACTCTGAGGGCAGCACAGACTCATCTGAAATGTCACTGGATCAAGAAGTAGCTCATGCAGAGGCAGCAACTATAGATCAACCACCCAATCCTGAGCCAAATCCACTTAATCTTGAACCAAATACTACCAGGTCAGGCAGACAAACAAATCCACCAGTGTGGATGAAAGACTTCATCTCACTAAATGTTCATCAGGATCAGCCATACTCACTAGACAAATACCTCAACTATGACCACCTACCTTCCAAATATCAAACCTACTTAGCATCATTCTCAACTATAGTAGAGCCCAGATCTTATTCAGAAGCAGCTCAAGATCCTAAATGGATAGAAGCCATGAAAGCTGAAATTCAAGCTCTCCAAGACAACCATACCTGGGAGATAGTAACTCTTCCTCAGGGCAAGAAACCTATTGGATGCAAGTGGATCTACAGGATAAAATACAAGGCTTCTGGAGAGGTTGAGAGGTACAGAGCAAGACTAGTAGCTAAAGGCTACAGTCAAAAGGAAGGTATAGATTACCAAGAGACCTTCTCACCTGTGGTAAAAATGGTGACAGTGAGAACAGTCTTAGCTATTGCAGCTACAAAACAGTGGCACATCCATCAGATGGATGTCTATAATGCATTTCTTCAGGGTGATCTTTTTGATGAAATATACATGGATCTACCATAAGGTTTTAAGAGTCAGGGAGAGAATCAAGTGTGCAGACTCATAAAATTCTTGTATGGACTCAAGCAAGCTCAAATACAATGGAATGCAAAGCTATCTGAAGCTCTACTTAGGTTTGGCTTCAATCAGAGTCAACTGGATCACTCACTGTTCACAAAAAGGACTGGGAAAGGCATAATATTAGTCCTAGTCTATGTTGATGATATGTTAATAACTGGGGACATTCTGGAAGTGATTCAAGAAACTAAAGAAGCTCTACAACAAGCCTTCAAGATGAAAGATCTAGGAGAGTTAAAATACTAGAATTAAATTGCAAGGTCAGCACAAGGAATTCTCATGCACCAAAGAAAATATGCTCTAGAATTAATCTCAGAATCTGGACTGAGTGGTGCAAAGCCTGCACCTACTCCTATTGATCCCAATACTAAACTCACCACTAAAGAGTATGATGAGTTTGTAAGGAAGAAAGCTACAGGCAAACATGTACCTGAGGACAAACTTCTGTCAAATCCAGGAAGCTATCAGAGAGTAATTGGGAAACTACTATACTTAACCATTACTAGACCAGACATTGCATTCAGTGTTCACACTCTAAGCCAATTTCTTCAGCAACCTAAACAGTCTCATATGGACTCAGCACTGAGGATAATCAGGTATGTGAAGAATCAGCCAGGACAAGGAGTGCTCTTGTCTAGCAATATGCAGAACAACATTACAGCCTATTGTGATGCAGACTGGCCTGCATGTCCATTCTCTAGAAGATCAGTCATTGGGTTCATGGTGAAGATGGGAGACTCACTAGTGTCTTGGAAGTCAAAGAAACAGACCACCATATCCAGAAGTTCTGCAGAAGCAGAATATAGAAGTCTAGCCTCAGTAACAACAGAACTGACTTGGCTTGCAGGATTGGTTAAAGAAGTTGGAATGGAGATCAAGTCCCCTATTAAAGTGTTTAGTGACAGCAAATCAGCACTGCAGATAGCAGCTAATCCAGTGTTCCATGAGAGAACAAAACATATTGAAATCGAATGCCACTTTATAAGGGAAAAAATTCAGAAAGGGCTGATTGAAACTGAACACATTTCGACCAAGAATCAACCTGAAGATCTCCTGACTAAGGGTCTTAACAGGGTGCAACATTTGTATCTGATGTCCAAGCTAGGAGTAAGGAATATCTTTGCACCTCCTAACTTGAGGGGGAGTGTTAAGGGAGCTGAAATCAGTGTATTAAAGTAGCTAAGATCAGTTAGTTAAGTGGTTAACACACAGGGGCATTTTAGTAATTTCACCCTATTCATATTTTAGTTAGGATTAGTGTTAGTTAAATAACCAATTTGATGAAGTTAGTTGTAACAGTTTTAGTTCATGAATCAAATTGGCTTCTCTCCCATCTCATCCTCTCCTCTCTCTGCTCATCTCTCAATCCTCACCATCTTCTCTTCAAACAATTTCACTTTGAACAAATCAATTATTTTGAATCAAGAAAAAAAAAACCAAAAAATAAAATAAAGTGGACCGAAGGAAGTAAAATATAAATACAACGACCAGTTTATTCCCAGAATTACGATTGTCTTATCTAAGAATGCTTTTACCCATCTAGAATTACTACGATACGTTTAAAGTTACAATTTGCAACTAAAATTACCTATTCGATTACTAATCTTCCTTAATCAAATCCAACAAGTCCATTAAAAATTAACCTGCGCTTATATTATAGGACATGAAAAAGAGTGAATGAGGTTGAAATCCTTGTACGTTCCAATCAATGATTAGAAGACAACATGAAATAAATACAAATGCAAAAGAGAAATGATTATAGTCAGCAAAAAAGTTTTTGGGGGTGTTAAAGCTATAAAAAGGAACACTTACATGAAAAAATCCTTAACTTAACCATGGTTAAGAGTTGTTTAAATTAATCAAATCTAGACCAATAATGGCCAATATGGCACTATTTTTTTTTGCACAAAAGATGATTATATTAGTACGACGAAACATTTTGACATGATATGGAGCTCCTCATAGCAATAGTTGGCCACAATATTATAAGATGATGATGAAATAATTCTAGAATAAGTAGCATTGTCTAAATCACATAAAAACACCTAGTAAGGGAGTATGGAGGTGCCTAGTGGTGCAAGCTAATCGAAGATAAGCTCAACAAAACAACGGAAAACTAACAAGGTAAAGATAGAAGCTAGACAAATCCAAGCTTCTATCCAAACGAGCTCAAGGAACAAGTCTTAGGACCGCTCGACTGAAAGACAAAGGAATCAATTGAATGATAAAGAAGACATTCATGCTTCTTGCAAACTAAATGATCAAGAAGATGTTGTTCAAACGGGTACACCAATTAACCCAAGTTCTTATAAATCCCTCGACTGGGTTCGACTCTCATTGGAGTCTCAATAGCAAACAACTATGTTCAGTATTCATCAACAACTAACTAGAAATGAACTAGACTAAGGGGTTTATATAGATAGACCCAAGGGTATTAAAGTAATTAAGGTCACAGGCGACCAAGAAGACAAGGCCACGCAGGGCCGAAGTAATTCATGTGCTCGGCTATCTTGACTTCCGTGCTCGGTTGGTCAGCTCGGCACATTTTAAAACAGACGCATACTTGACTCGGGCACGATTGTAGCTCTTCGTTCAATCACTGCTCGGCGTCAAGGTTGAGTGTTCAGTCACTTCCTTTTTTAGGTTCGAGCTTACAGATGTAGCCTTCGCATCTTGTGCTCGGCCACTCAGTATCTGAACATGTGCTTCCTCCCGTCCACACCAGCTGATTGTGCACATCTTGATATGAAAATCAAAGACACAAAATGAAAAGACAAGAATTAAAAGCAAGACCCAATTGATTTAGAGAAGAATTAAGGAAATTAACTAATGACTTTCAAAGTATTTATACATTGGCAAATTCCCTAATTAACCCTTAACAATGGGCCTTCAAGTCATTAACCACTGGTGGGCTTTCTGGTCCTCGTCTCAGCGCGATCGCACTGTGATGCACGCTATCACGCTGAGCTTTAATTCATGCCACGCGATCGCGGCTATGGTCACGCGATCGCACAGACAAACCCTCAGCCTGTCTCTTGCGCGATCGCGTGTTTGTGGATGCGCGATCATGCGGGTCTTCATTTTCAACAACACGCGATTGCGTCTGAGACTCGCGATTGCGAAGCTCCTCGTTTTTCCCTTCCGCGATCGCGTCTGTGCACGCGCGATGGCGATGAGTATTTTCAGTTCCAGAGGCAGTAAGCATGCAAAACTGCCCTAGAACCCCCAAGACTTGCCCAATCAGTTCCAGATGTGTAAACATTGCCTGTAGCTGCTGCAACTCCTTAGCTTGGCTCCTCGTGAAGGGCTTGGATAAGCGTCGGGTTGCATCATTCTCCCCGTCTGGAGAAGAATCCGTCCACAGATTTACTTGATCTTTAACTTTGAAGGGAGACAAGTCACACACATTAAACGTGTTGTGCACTTGGTATTCACTAGGCAAGTCCACTTTGTACGCGTTGTCATTGAGGTGTTCAAGGACTTGAAAGGAGCCATCTCCTCTAGGCATCAATTTGCTCGTCCTCTTGTTTGGGAACTGATCCTTCTGGAAATGAACCCACACTCAATCACCGGGCTCAAAGATTATCCTCTTCCTTTCTTTTTTTGCTTTCTTGGCAACTTCTTGATTTTTCTTCTCAAGTTGTTTCCTTACTTGCTCATGAAGTTGCTTCATCTCTTGAGCTCGCACCTTGGCATCTAAGCTTAAGACAACATCACTAGACAAAGGCGTAAGATCTAGGGGGGGGGGGTAAGGGGATTAAAGCCATACACAACTTCAAATGGCATCATGCAAGTAGATGTGTGCATAGTCCTATTATACGCAAATTCAATCAAGTGTATGTGGTCTTCCCAAGAAGCAAGTTTCCCCTTGACCATAGCTCTAAGCATGGCACCAGAGGTTCTATTAACAACCTCGGTTTGGCCATCGGTTTGGGGGTGGCAAGAAGCAGAGAACAACAACTTTGTGCCAAGCCTCCCCCAAAGCTCCTTCCAAAAGTGACTAAGGAACTTGGGATCCCTATCACTAACGATAGTTTTTGGGATCCCATGCAATTTGAGCACATTTTCAACAAACAAGTTAGCTATGTGACAAGGAATGAAGTGAGCCATTTTAGAAAATCTATCAACAACCACAAAAATGTTGTCCTTGCCCCTTTTAGTCCTAGGAAATCCAAGGACAAAATCCATGGAGATATCAAGCCAAGGACCTAAGGGAATGGGAAGGGGTAAATACAAACCATATGGAAGTAGCTTTTACTTGGCTTGCCTACACTCCAAGCATTGGCCACACACGCTCACAACATCCACTTTTATTTTGGGCCAATAGAATTGTTCCTTAAGAATCTCCATCATTTTGCCCACACCAAAATGCCCCATTAGTCCCCCACTATGGGCTTCTCTCACTAGTAATTTCCTCCAAGAAGAATTAGGCACACATAGTTTCCCATTCCTAAACAAGAAGTCATCAAACTTCTGATACCTCTTTTTCTCCACATCACTACCAACTTCCTCCTCTCCACACAATCGATTAACTCTTCTACCCCTTTCCTCCACTTCACAATTAACATAAAGTTCTCCAAACTCCGGGTCATCAACATACATTTCTCTCATACTCTCAAAGCCCATGAGTTTGGACCCCAACGTGTTCAACAACAAGTGCCTTCTTGATTGAAGCACAAATTTTCGGGATAAGGCATCCGCCACCACATTCTCCTTCCCCTTTTTGTAATGGATGACATAGGGAAAAGTCTCAAGAAACTCCACCCATTTGGCATGCCTAACATTCAATTTCTCTTGGGATTTGAGGTGTTTTAAGGATTGGTGGTCGGTTCGAATAACAAACTCTTTAGACCAAAGGTAATGTTGCCAATGAGCCAATGCCCTCACCAAAGCATACAACTCTTTGTCATAGGTGGAATATTTAGTGGTTGCTCCCTTGAGTTTCTCACTAAAATAGGCAATAGGCTTTTGCTCTTGCATAAACACGGCCCCAATACCTACCTCACTAGCATCACATTCAATCTCAAAGGTCTTATCAAAGTTTGGCAATTGGAGAAGGGGTGTGGAACTAAGAACTTCCTTCAATTTCACAAAAGCCTCTTCTTGCTCCTTCCCCCACACAAATACCTTATCCTTCCTTATCACTTCGGTCAATGGTGCGGCTATAGTGCTAAACCCTCTTACAAACCTCCTATAGAAGCTAGCCAACCCATGGAAACTCCTCACATCACCAATGCTTCTAGGAGTGGGCCAATCCCTAATGGCCTCCACCTTAGCCTCATCTACTTTCACACCATTTGCACTCACCACAAAACCAAGGAAAACAACTTTTTCAACACAAAAAGAATACTTTTTCAAATTAGCAAATAGTTGTTCCTTTATCAAGACATCAAACACTTGTTTAAATGATTAACATGCTCATCAATGGACTTGCTATAGATAAGTATATCATCAAAATAAACAACAACAAATTTTCCAATGAAGGATTTGAGCACATGGTTCATCAATCTCATGAAGGTTGAAGGAGCATTGGATAGGTCAAAAGGCATGACAAGCCACTCATAAAGACCAAAGTTGTTCTTAAAGGCCGTCTTCAACTCATCACCCGGTTTTATCCGGATTTGGTGTTATCCACTCCTCAAATCAATTTGTTAAAACACACAAGAGCCACATAATTCATCTAACATATCATCTAACCTAGGGATAGGATGACGATACTTTACCGTTATTTTGTTTATGGCTCTACAATCTACACACATGCGCCAAGTCCCATATTTCTTTGGTACTAGGATGACCGGGACCGCACATGGGCTCAAGCTCCCTTGCACAAGGCCTCTCCCAAGCAACTCCTACACTTGCCTTTGAAGTTCTTTGGTAGCTTCCGGGTTGCTTCTATAAGCGGCCTTGTTGGGCAATTATGAACCTGGAACAAGGTCGATTTGATGCTCAATGCCTCTTAGTGGTGGCAACCCACTAGGCAACTCCTCGAGAAAGATGTCTTCATAACCTTGCAAAAGAGAAGAAATAGAACTAGGCAAAGAAGGGGTTAGTTCGTTGGCAAGCAAAACATGTTCCTTGTGTAGGAGGAGGATCATGGGTACTCCTTCCTCCACATCTCTCAAACATTCCTTCCTAGACAAGAACAAGTTCACTCCCTCTTTTGGTTCCTTACTCTTTTGAGTAACAACTCCCACTCTCCCTTCCTCCACAACTCCCTCTTTATTTTCTTTCTCTTTTAAACTTTAACTGCCTCATCTTCCTATAACCCTCACTCACTTGCGCCGGGATCAATGGATTGAGAATAAATTTTCGACCCCCCACTTCCAAAGGCATACCTATTGGTTTTGCCATCATGCTTAGCCAAGCGGTCATATTGCCAAGGCCTACCAAGCAAGATATGTCAAGCTTGCATAGGGACAACATCAAATAAAAGCTCATCATGGTAATCCTCAATCTTGAACTTAATCAAGGATTGCTTGGTCATCTTAAGTTCACCACACTCATTCAACCATTGGAGTTTGTAAGATTATGGGTGCTTTCTATTGGGTAGTTTAAGTTGTTCAATCAAGGTGGCGCTCACCACATTAACTCAACTACCACTATCAATAATCAAAGAACAAGTAGCACCTTGAACCTTACAATAGGCATGGAATAGACTCTCTCTTTGGTTCGCCTCCAACTCGTCCTTCACTTTTGCCCCCATAATTCGTCTTACCACAAGAGTAAGATAGTTTCCTTCTAATTGCCCATCTCCCGTTGCCTCCTCATCAAAATCACCATCACTCGGCATGCCCCTATCGTCCTCATCATCATCATCACTTCCACCCGTTTCATATCCCCCATCACCCAAAGCAATGATAGTCCTCCTATTGGGACAATCTCGCATCATGTGGCCACGGCCATTACACTTGTAGTATTGAATGTTAGACAAGTTTTCAAGTTTAGCTTTATTACCTCCCGCCTTGGGCTCCTCCTTGGGCTTGGTTCTTTCAAAGTTGCATTTGAAGTCACGCTTGGGCTCCTTAGTTTTATCCCATGGGGTATAAGCCTTCACATTGTCTCTTCCTTTGTTCTAAGTGGATGGAATGTTCTTGGCTTTGTAGGACTTGTCTAGCTTGATCCCGTTCTCCACCTTTTGAGCCACTTGGAATGCTTCAACCAAGTTTTTAAACCGGTGCAATTCCATTGGGGAGGAGATCTCCCTATTGAAACCACCACGAAACTTTGCTATGAGAGACCTGTCATCATCTAACACATTAGCCCTTATCCTAGTCCTTTCAAACTCATCAAAATACTCTGCCACACTCTTGGTTCCTTGCCTCAATTTGTAGAACTTTTTGAGCAAGTCGTCCTCATAGTGTGGAGGTAGGAACCGAGCCTCCATCATGTCTTTCAAAGCCTCCCACCCTCCATTGGCAATAAGCACTTGTGCTTCCCTTTAATTTCTCTTGGACTCCCACTAAGTAGAAGCAAAGTTTTCAAATTGGGAGATAGCATACTTCACCCTTGTAGCATTGTGGACGTTGTTGATTTGAAAGATTCTCTCCATCGAGATCACCCAATCCATGTACTTATCCGATCACTTTCACCTTGGAAGGTAGGTAAGTTGACCTTGATAATGTTCAACCCCCTATCTTCATCATGATACCTCCGTTGCCCACCATAACCCCCGTTGTCATAGTCGTCTCTATCACGAGCCACTCTCCCTTGGTATCCTCCTCTAAATCAACCACCTCGATGTCTAATTCCCCCAAAAGAAACTCCCCCTCGTTGGGCTTCCCCGGATAACGAAATGGATCATTGTCATAGTTCTCATTCTCATGAAAGCCCTCAACATCAAGTGGCCTTGGAGTGTCATTCCTTGGGTTCTCATTTCTTGGGAGATTATGAGTAGGATTCCTCACTTGTGGAGTGATGTTCGGCGAATAGGTATCTTGGACCACCATGTGAGAGTAGTGATCGTTGGCTCGAGAGATTTGACTTGGTCCATCATCCCGCACCCTCACGGTTGGAGGTGTGCCATCCACTTACTTTCCCTTCCCCGAAGCTCCTCCTTTGATGTTAGCTCCTTCATCGTTCCATTCGACCCATCAACCTTACTTTTCAAGAGGCTAATCCTTTCCAACATGTTTCTCATCATGGTTTTAAGTTCCATGTCCCCTACATTTCCTCTTGAGTCATTGTACCTACAAACAAGGAAACAAACAAGGTTAGTAGAAATAGTCCTCACCGAGTTGCTCCCTAAGTGTTTACACTCGAATTAATGTCGCTCAATCCACTCGTGTTTGCACTTAACGTTTGGCTTTTACTCACTCTAATGCTCTCTCCTCACTTGCCTTTTTCCACTCTTTGGTTATTGCAAGTTTGCTCTTCGCACACTAAGTCCAATTTGACAATCAAACTCAACTAATTCGGGATCGGAAGGAATTGTTGTAACAACACACGAACAATTGAAACTGACGAAAGCACTTTAGGAACGTTTAAAAGAAAGGAAGAAAGAAAGGCACGAATTGAATTGGCACGAATCAGATTCGAAATTGGATGAAATTTGGTTTGTGATTTAGAAACTCACTGTTCTTGATGTTGAAATTGAGTTCCGGTTAATTGGAAACTGTTACGGGGCTGTTGCGAACATTCTGTCTAAGAATCTATTTTTCTGGAAATTGTTGTATAGCGCGATCGCGTGAGCTGCTCGCGATCGCGAAGGTTTGCTGGTGGTACTTGGCGCGATCACGTGTTGATGTCGCGATAGCGTACACCTTTAAATGATTGGCCTGCAGGATAGCGCTGAAGATGGCGCGATTGCGTAAGCTTCTGGATTTAAAACAGAACCCGACTTTGAAGCTCACTTTTCAACTTGAATCTTCTCAAACCACCATGTTTTTTCTCAAAATTTGAGATGTATACTCCTTGTTGGTCCGTCAACAATCCACAGTAATAGATTCTTCAATTCAAATAACCAAATGCAAATCTCCAAATTTTTGATAAAGAACCCTAACTTTTGATTTCTTCAATTCAGCACCAATATGTTGTTGTTTGTCTAATTCCTTTTTGAATTAGCTTCTAGGAATCACAATCTTCAAATGGTAACAAAAATTCCACTCAATAGAAACCTAATCCTAAGACTCATATTTTTGGGTTTTTTGACTTTTTTTTTTTTTGACTTGATGAATAAGAATTGGTTTAGTGATTGTTAAAACAAACACTAATCCAGCTCTGATAACAAATGATATGAAAATCAAAGACACAGAATAAACAGACAAGAATTAAAAGCAAGACCCAATTGATTTAGAGAAAAATTAAGGAAATTAATTAGGGAAAGATTAACCTAATAATCCCCTTAATCACCTAAACAAAAGAACCCTAGGTATTCGATCCTCAATTAGCTAGGCTAATTGCAAATCAAGGACAATAATGATTCTTAAGCAAACAAGCTTACCCAAATCCTCACAATTATCAATATTCATCAAAACTAGGTCTACTAATGACTTTCAAAGTATTTATACATTGGAAAATACCTTAATTAACCCTTAACAATGGGCCTTCAAGTCATTAACCACTGGTGGGCTTTGTAGTCCTCGTCTCAGCGCGATCGCACAGTGATGCACGCTATCACGCTGATCTTTAATTCATGCCACACGATCGCGGCTATGGTCATGCGATTGCGTAGGCAAACCCTCAGCCTATCTCTTGCGCGATCGCGTCTGCGACTCGCGATCGAGAAGCTCCTTTTTTTCCCCTTCCGCTATCGCGTCTGTGCACGCGCGATGGCGATGAGCATTTTCAGTTCCAGAGGCAGTAAGCATGCAAAACTGCCCTGGAACACCCAAGACTTGCCCAATCCGTTCCAGCTGTGTAAACATTGCCTGTAGCTGCTGCAACTCCCCAGCTTGGCTCCTCGTGAAGGGCTTGGATGAGCATCGGGTTGCATCACATCGTGCAAGAGCTTGGCATGGCTTTGTTCTCACTACCTTCGATGGGTTGAATACTTGATTAGCATGGGTATGGGCTGCATCATCCTCCCTTTGTTGAGAAGATTTCGAAGTAAGAAATCAGTACGAAATCGAGCCTTTTTCAGTCTCTGATGCTTGGCCTACAACACAAGGATATAAGTTAGCAACATTAAAGGTGTTTGACACGTTATACTCACCTGAGAGGTCGATCACATAAGCATTGCTGTTGATCTTGCTCAGTACTTGAAATGGACCATCCCCTCGAGGAGCCAACTTTCCTTTCCTTTGGTTCGGGAATCTTTCCTTTATGTAGTGAACCCAAACCCAATTTCCCTTCTTTAATTCCAACTTCTTACACCCCTTGTTTTTCTTGGATTCCACTTGGTGTAAGCTTCCTCAAGATTTTTCTTTACCTTGGCATGTAGCTCGAGCAAAGCAGTAGCTCGACGAGTACCTTCAAAATCAGTAACAGCATCTCGAGGCAATGGGGTTAAACCAAGTGAAATAAAAGGGTTAAAACCATACACACACTCAAAAGGAGTCATTCCAATCATTCAAAGCACA
This sequence comes from Petunia x hybrida, assembly GCA_037355625.1. NCBI lineage: Eukaryota > Viridiplantae > Streptophyta > Magnoliopsida > Solanales > Solanaceae > Petunia > Petunia x hybrida. Next base: position 316,331 of record JBBBVM010001177.1, on the reverse strand, counting down.
GTACGGTTGTATGCAAATTCCATCATGGGCAAACGATCAGCCCAGTTTCCAAACTTACCTTTGGTCATAGATGGAAGTAGAGCTCCCAAGGTTCGATTGACTACCTCGGTCTGTCCATCTGTTTCAGGATGATAAAACGTCGAGAATAGTAATTTGGTACCAAGGGCACCCCATAGACATTTTCAAAAATGACTCAAGAATTTAGAGTCTCGATCACTCACAATAGTACGAGGCACACCATGCAATTTCAGCACATTAGAAATAAATAAAGTAGCTACATATTGTGTATCATCACATTTCTTGCAAGGAATAAAGTGAGCCATTTTGGAAAAATGTTCGTGACACGACCCAGATTCCGGCTAGGCCGTGCGGGCAGCCGACCATCCCTCCTAAACCCGTCGGGCGAACCCTTATTAATTGAATTCGGATAATAAATATAAATCCAACTCATAGATAAGAAGAGGACTTAGAAAAATCACAGACATACTGATACCTCTAAGCTGTACAAAAGAAATTGCAGCTGGCTACCCAACATACTAAGTTTAGATCTATCCAGACTAGACATCTAAGAGTACAAAAGAATACATACGCCTCCTGAAGGGAGCAAAATACAACTGAAATAATAGACATAAAACTAGTGGCCATCTTGAATAAAAACTGGTTCACCCTGACAACTGAAGTTGTCTTCGCTCCTTAACAACGTGGCGAACTCAATCCTGGAGCGAACCTACCGAAACGAAATAAATAGACAAGAAACAACAAACAAGGGTGAGTCAAAAGGACTTAGTAAATGGGGGCTGGCTAGCCACCTCAAAGAAGCAGATATGCTAGCCAGGGAGAAGAAAAGCAGATAAACCACATCCATCTTATTTAAACTATAAAATGGCAGAGCCAGATAATAACTAGAAACACGTATGGAATCATAAACTCATAAAAAACCATGGACATAAGATAGGCAGAACATATAGGTATCCCCAACATATCAACAATCAGAAATACATAACACATATATAAAATATCGCACTATAATCACACAATACACAACAACTGGTGTAATGAAATGGAATGAATGCAATACTATCCAGTCAGGTCACATGTGCCTGTAATCTTGTCCCGAAGCGAAATACTCCTGCATTCGAGGGGAATACAATTTAATAACACACCGGAGTAGAATGCTCCTACTTCTGGGGCGGAATACTCCTGCACCCTATATAATATAAAGCTGAGGTGGAATACTCCTACACTCAGTATCTGACATAAGAGCAGAATACTCCTGCTCGTGGGGCAGAATACTCCTACACCCGAGATAATATAAAGCTAAGGCGGAATACTCCTGCACTCACTATTTGACATAAGAGCAGAATACTCCTGCTCGTGGTGTGGAATACTCCTGCACCCGAGATAATATAAAGCTGAGGCAGAATACTCCTGCACTCAGTGTCTGACATAAGAGCAGAATACTCCTGCTAGTGGGGCGGAATACTTCTGCACCCGAGATAATATAAAGCTCAGACAGAATACTCCTACACTCAGTATCTGACATAAGGGCAGAATACTCCTGCTCGTGAAGCGGAATACTCCTGCACCCGAGATACTATAAAGTTGAGGCGAAATACTCATGCACTCAGTATCTGACATAAGAGCGGAATACTCCTGCTCTTGGGGCAGAATAATCCTACACCCGAGATAATATAAAGCTTAGGCGGAATACTCCTGCACTCAATATCTGACATAAGAGCAGAATATTCCTGCTCGTGGGGCGGAAAACTCCTGCACCCAAGATAATATAAAGCTGAGGCAGAATACTGCTGCACTCAGTATATGAAATAGCAGCCCATAACCAGAAAACATAATACACATTAATGCTATATGATGCAATAATAACCATTTACCAGCACGAGACTCTCATCGGCTACCGGGAAGTACATGTCAAACTCACAACCAGAGTACAATACTTCTATGCTCAATGGAATATCAACAATAAGGAATAACATATAATATACAGTGTATATCCAAAACTAAGTCGTAATAAGTACGCCTATCGGCAGCTACACACGTAAGTAACACGTGGTAGAATATCCACAAAGCCAAAGGCTACCAAAGAAATGGATATAAACACTTACCTTGTTACAAAGTTGGCACTGCTACTCAACAACCGCTGTTTCCTTTGGATTCACTGCCAAACGATCCCACTCCGGATGTTTTCGGGTGAAAATTCTATCTTTTTCCTTCTCTTTTTCCTTTCCTTTCTCTTTGTTTTCTGATATTTTTCCCTCTGTGTTTTCTGTTTTCCTTTCTCGTTTCTATTCGTATTTTCTTAGAAACATTCAGCTAAGGGATATCCCTTAGCCACCGACTATGTAATTGCCGTTTCATTTTTTCATCTTTTTGTTTTACTATCGTGACGAAAATTAAAATGAAACCTTACGAAATTTGATTAATCCCAAATTTCTCAAGAAAATTATACAAATTTTATGTGACATACCCATTAAGGCGGATCTCAAGTCAGATTCCCGAAACTCAAGGTGCGAATTGAACGGAGAGAGATCAAATTATTAACTTTCGGTATTTTAGCGTAAGTAACACGTGGTAGAATATCCACAAAGCCAAAGGCTACCAAAGAAATGGATATAAACACTTACCTTGTTACAAAGTTGGCACTGCTACTCAACAACCGCTTTTTCCTTTGGATTCACTGCCAAACGATCCCACTCCGGATGTTTTCGGGTGAAAATTCTATCTTTTTCCTTCTCTTTTTCCTTTCCTTTCTCTTTGTTTTCTGATATTTTTCCCTCTGTGTTTTCTTTTTTCCTTTCTCGTTTCTATTCGTATTTTCTTAGAAACATTCAGCTAAGGGATATCCCTTAGCCACCGACTATGTAATTGCCGTTTCATTTTTTCATCTTTTTGTTTTACTATCGTGACGAAAATTAAAATGAAACCTTACGAAATTTGATTAATCCCAAATTTCTCAAGAAATTATACAAATTTATGTGACATACCCATTAAGGCGGATCTCAAGTCAGATTCCCGAAACTCAAGGTGCGAATTGAACGGAGAGAGATCAAATTATTAACTTTCGGTATTTTAGCGGAAACTATCCGAATGATCTTGGAATTCATTTCCAAAAGTTTAAACAGATTAAAAATAATCATACGAACCTAACAACGCTTTCGATTTCAAATCAGAGCTCATTCAGTAAAATCGAGCTCGAAAACCTCTTTTTATGATTAACCGACAACGGAAACTGAAACCTTCTTCCGATACCTACCAAATGAGGTCTGATTTAGCTCAAATTTTATAGACAAGCCGTAATGAACCTTACAAAGCTATTAAAACTATCCGCAAGTGAATCAGATTCCTAACTCCCAAAACGACTACCTAAGGTCGTTTCAGGTCGACTACGACAAAGATACTATCATGTCCACCCCCCGACCTTGGTAACCCCATAACAATCTATGGATATATCAACCAACGGTCGATTAGGAACATGCAATAGAGTATACAAACCATGAGGGTTGGACCTCGATTTAGCTTTCTTGCAATCTATACAAGCATTGCAAAGCTTTTCCACATCTCTTCGCATTTTGGGCTAGTGAAACTGATTGGTAAAGATACCTAGAGTTATATCGACACCGAAGTTTTCCATTAAGCCCCCTGGAGTGAGCTTCTCTAACCAAAATCTCTCTCCACGATTATAGAGACACACAAACCCTCCCATTCTTGAAGAGGTAGCCATCGTGCCACTGATATTTCTCTACCCTTCGACCACTCAAGATAACGTGTCAGACGCTCTTAAGTTTGCGATCGTGTTTATACATCAACTTTATGCTTTCGAATCCTATTAACCTCGAAGTGAGAATGGTTGCTAAGGCAAATTTCCTTGACAGCGTATCGGCCACAACATTGTCTTTTCCCTTCTGGTAATGAATTACACAGGGAAAGCTTTCAATCAATTCAACCCATTTGGCATGCCTTCGGTTCAATTTCTCCTGACCTCGGAGATGTTTCAAAGATTCATGATCACTTTTAATTACAAACTCTCGAGGCCACAAATAATGCTGCCAATGGGCGAGTGCTCGAACGAGGGAATACAACTCCTTGTCATATGTAGAGTAATTCAAGGTTGCACCCTTAAGCTTTTCGCTAAAGTAAGCGATCGGCTTCGATTCTTGCATCAACACTCCTCCAATCCCAACTCCGGACGCATCACACTCGACTGCTTTGCCGAAGTCAGGGAGTTGCAACAACGGGGTAGAGCAAAGCCTCTATTTTAACTCTCTGAAAGCCCTCTCTTGGAACTCTCACCACACAAATGGATGGTCTTTCTTTACCAGCTCGGTCAAAGGAGCTGCGACGATGCTATAGTCACTGCACAAACATTAGGTAAAAGCTAGCTAAACCATGGAAGCTACAAACTTGAGATACCGAGGTTGGAGTTCGCCAATCTTTGATGGCTTCGACTTTCGACTCGTCGACTTCAACACCATTAGCACTCACAAAAAATCCAAGAAAGACTACACGCTCGACACAAAAGGCACATTTCTTGAAGTTAGCATATAACTTCTCTTCTCTAAGTTTATCAAGATCTAGCCTTAGGTGTTTGACATATTCATCCACAGATTTACTATAAACAAGTATGTCAACAAAGTAAACAACAACAAACTTATTTATGAACGGCTTGAGCACATGGTTCATCAGTCGCATGAATATGCTCGGATCATTAGAGAGTCCAGACGGCATCACTAACCATTCATAGAGACCGAATTTGGTTTTGAATGCGGTTTTCCACTTGTCTCTGGGTTTCATTCGGATATGGTGGTAACCGGACCTGAGGTCTATATTCGAAAAGCATGAAGAACCACTTAACTCATCTAGCATGTCATCTAATCGAGGGATAGAATAACAATACTTTACCGTAATTTTGTTGACTGCTCGGCAATCAACACACATTTTCCACGTTCCATCTTTTTTCGGGACAAGAATAACAGAACGACGCAAGGACTCAAGCTCTCTCGAACTAGGCCTTTGTTCAGCAATTCGTCCACCTCCCACTGGAGCTTTTTGGTGTCTTCGGAATTACAGCAGTATGCAGGTTTGTTGAGGATTTGAGATCCCGGAACGAAGTAAATTTGGTGCTTGATTCCTCTCAACAAAGGCAATCCACCTGGCATTTCTTCAGAAAACATGTCCTCGAAGTCCTGCAAAACACTTTGTACAACACTAGGCAAAGAGTTATCGTTAGAAAAATCATCACTAGATTTTAGAAGGATACCCTTGTGCACGAGGCAAATCATCATCGCCCGTTGTCGTTGCCTCGTAGATACTCACCCGGTTGCATGATTGCACAAATATTGTTTACCTCGGGTGGTAAATTTCTGTCCTCGGCCACAATTGGTATCCTAATGGGAGACTTTGCTTTGGCCACTTCTTTCAGCTCCTTCATTCATTTATTGTCCTCGCTGACTTGGTTTGGAGACAATGGTTTGAGTATGAAACTTTCTCCTTTTGGCTTAGCAGTGTAAGTGTTGGATCGTCCGTTAAGTATAACCGACAGATCATAGTGCCATAGTCGACCCAATAGAAAATGACAAGCTTGTATCGGTATCACATCGAACATCATCCCATCTTGATAATCTCCTACTTTGAACTTGATCCATACTTGATCGACAACCTTCAATTCTCCACATTCATTTAACCATTACAAATGGTAAGGATGAGGGTGCTTTGATGTAGGTAATCCCATCTGTGAGACCAAAGTTTGGCTCACCATATTTGTACAACTACCCGAATCAATAATCATAGAACAAACTTTCCCCCTCACTCGACACCTTGCATGGAAAAGATTTTTCCTTTGGTTGTCCTCTTCTTCAAGAGTCATACAGCTCAAATTTCTTCGAACTACAAGAAACATTTCTGGATGGTCAGCTTCGGCTGCTTCACGACCATTATCTTGTTCAGCTCAGTCAGCCTCCTCTAAATTTTCTTCCTCGCTATCACTCGCTGTCTCATGGATAGTTCCATCTTCGAGCAAAAGCATAACTTTGCAAGTCGGACACTTTTTTGCCATGTGACGAAAACCCTTACATTTATGACACTGAATGTTTGAAGCACTAGGAGTATTGAGTTGAACACTACCTCCCACTTTCTTTGAGTTAGTAACGGTCACTCCCCTTTCGAAGGGTCTCTTCTGATCTCCGCCAATGTTGGCATAACTGGATTCAGACTCTTCTATTTTCTTACCTCAGTTCAAAGAAGTTGAAGTAGTGACTCCTCGGTACCGACTTGCTTTGTGGTCCTTCACCCATTTCTCAGCATCAATGGCTGCATGGAATACATTTTCCAATGTTTGATACACATGCAATCTCATTTAAGATGACACTTCTCGAGTCAGTCTATTTTTGAACCGAATAATGGCTTGCTCATCATCTTCTTCCATATCAAGAGCCAATCAAATCTTTTCGAACTCATCATAGTACTCTTCGACCGATTTAGACCCCTGTTTCAAATCATATAGCTTCCAAAGTTGCTCTTGCCGATATTTGGAAGTTACATACTTAGCATCCATCACTCTCTTCAGTTGTGCCCAAGTGTGAATCTCATGAGACATTTCTTCTGCTCATTTGCTTGTCAGCTTCCCACCATATCGATGCATATGCCTCGAACGAAGAAATAACATGTGTAGCTTTTCTCTTTTCGGTCATCTCATTTGTCTCAAAGATCCGTTCCAAACGAACATTCTATTCAAGATATTGGTCTGTACCACTAGTTCCTCTGAAAGGTGGACTAGTAATCTTGACACTTTTCAAATTTGAATCACGAGCACCTCGGATCGATTTTGGATACTGATCATAATAGTCATCAACCTTACTCTGAAAATATCTATCAACATTTATGCCTCGCCCTCAGAAATTTCCACGAGCTCGTTGAACCTGCCTGTGTTGAACGAATGGTGGGTCTAACTCAGCTTCGACCTCGGCAAACTCTCCATCATCGACCCATTCATCAACGACCACAACTTGTTATCACTTCGGGGAATGCCCAAATTTTGATGATCAGCTTGGGGATTGCCTAAGTTTTGTTGTTCCACTTGGGGATTGCCCAAGTTGTGTTGTCCAGCTTGGGGATTTTCCATAGCTTCATTTCGAACGGCCTCATTTTTTTAACCATTGTTGTCGAACCAACTCAGCAAATTTCTCCGGTTTAATAAAAGTGAAGTTGCTAGTACCAGGGCCGGACCCAGGCAAGGCTACATACACTTTTTCTTGCTCGAGATTTTCTGCTTTCAGATTCTTATTGCCACTACTTAGCATACACTGGTTTAAAGGTTAAATGGTTCATTTTTCTTAACTTCACATGAGTTAGCATCTTTACGAGCACTCACTCTTCTCACCTCGGCACTGATGCCTTGTATTACAGCCAGGAGATCGGCTAATGACACCTCGGGCACCTCAATGCCTTTCCATCGCCTCCATTCCCAGCCATGGTACCTGCACAAATCAAAGACCAAGAAAATATTAAGGTTAGAAATTACCTCCCACACTCCCTCACTTTTATTGGGTGGTACTTGGGTCCACTCAATTTGTAGATTTGGTCACTCAAGAACTTGTTGCCAATGGCTTCCACGGTTTGATCAATCACTCTAAGATTATTCGAATTTTACAAGTCACAATGTCTCCTTCGGGAAGAGTGAATTGGTTTTGACTCGATGGAGCGGACCTTATTTAACTACGTACGGGAGGTCAAAAGAATTTTCTACGTGTTAGCTTGGAAAGCTTGGAGTTTTGACTGATGACTGAGGAACGGATTCAAAGGACCTGTTCCTTTGGATCACTGCAGCAGAATAGATAATTCATGCAAAATCGTTTAAGTTGAGATATTATTAATTATCCTAAAACTAATGTTTATCTTGATAATTATACAGGTAAAAAACGGATATGAAAAGATTGCATAAACACAAGGATAAGGATAGAAGATTTCTCAAGAGAAGAATCCAATTAGGACTCAAACTCAAGGAAGCTTTGGAGTTCTAATTGATCAAGACTTCTTGGCTATTAAACGTGGAGTAAATCAGCCATAGAAGTTAAGCACAAATACAGAGAGCATCGAGCAAAAGCTGAGAAGAATTATTAGCTTATTTGTGTAATCAGTTAGCTACAGTAGAACTAAGTAAGAACCTGTTCCTTAAGATTGAGTCTTGTAAAAGTTCAAGTCTTAGTTCAATTGTAGTAAGCATTAATCGAGTTGTACTTTCTGGTTCAAGTCGTGGACTTGACACAACTTCACTGATCGTGAGAAAGATCACTAAAGGTTTAGAGTTAGTCCTAGGTTAGTAAGAGTGAGTCTTGTAACCAAGTGGGTCTTTTTACATAGTGAAGTTGAAATCCTACTTGAGAAGTAGGTCGTGGTTTTTTGATCCCGTGTCTAGGGGTTTTTCCACGCTAAAATCTGGTGTTCAATTACTTACAGTTTTTATTCCGCATATAGTAAAGTAAAGGAACACATTTTAAGGAACTGGTCCTTAAAACAGTAAAGTGGTGTAATCGTGGGAAATATCAATTGGTATCAGAGCAGGTTATCCTTGAAAAGGCTAACACCTAGGATTAGATGAGTACATCACGTGAGAACAGTGAGGGCCAGTCAATGGTTAGAGCACCTTACTTCAATGGGAAATACTATTCATGGTGGAATGAGAGGATGCGTGATCACCTTCAAGCAAAAGATTACGAACTGTGGGACATAGTTACTGAAGGTCCCATGATCCCAATGAAGAAGGATGCTGATGGAAAAGATGTTCCCAAAACCAGGAAGGAATGCAATGCTGAAGACATAAAGCAATGGGAAAAGAATGCTAAGGCAAGGAAGTGGCTGGTTGGTGGACTTAGTCCTGACGAATGCACAAGGATCAGAGGGTATGCCACTGCTAAGGAGATTTGGGATGCTCTACAAGTTGCACACGAAGGAACAAGTCAGGCTGGAGAATGCCACAAATGTGGAAGCTCGGAGCACTACATCAGCAAATGTCCAATCATGGAAGGAGAATGGAGGAAGAAATTCATTGATGAAAGGAAGAAGGCTAGGGAACAGGTCCATAGAAAAAGTGGAAATCCCAAAGCACTGGTCGCAGGATGGCAAGACAGTGAAGATGAAATAACTGATGATGATCTGGATGAGGATCTTGCTCTAATGGCACTTGGAGATTCAGAAAATGAAGAGGATCCTGAGGTATTTGTTTCTAAACTTAAAGAAGATGTAAAAAGCATGTCTAGAGAAAAGTTGGTTAAAGTATTCCATATTGTGCTAAATGAATTTAAAACTCTGAGGGATGATAATCACCAACTGCATGATAAAGTTGACTGTTTAGAAACAGAATGCAAAGAGGAAATAATTAAAAATTATTTTCTGGAAAGGAAGATTAACATGCTTGAGGAACAGGTCCTCACACTTGAAACAACTGCTCAGGAATTAGAAAATGTTAAAACAGTTGTAAAAGGTAAAGGTATTGCTAATTCTCATCAGATCATTGCTGAAGAGAAACTGAAAAACACAGTTGATGAACTGTGTAAGAAAGATGAAAAGATAAGATCTTTAGAAGAAGACTTGGTTAAAACAAAAATGGAACTAAGAAAAACTGTAGAATGGAACAAGTCTTCTGAAGCACTAGAATGGTTACAGGAAAATCATAGTAGTAATAGGAAAGGTATTGGATTCATGAAAGCACAGAGTTCATCCAAATGGGATCCAAAGAGTAAGTACCTATCATTTCCTGAAAACTGGCTATGCACTCATTGTGGGAACACTGGTCACCGGAAAGAAAATTGTCAATCTTTGAAAATGGCTGACCAGAGGAACAGGTCCTACAAACCTGTTCATAATTCTGTGAAACAGAAGAATAGGTCCTATAAACCTGTTCAGTAGTCTGTAAAAAGAAAAGATGTTCACACAATGAAACCATTACCATCTTGGGCTAAGAAAGATTTGATTCATCTTTTTTCCAAAGGAAAGGAACCCAAACTAGTTTGGGTTCTTAAAATTAACCCCTAGTTTTCTTTTGCAGGCTAGAGTGAAGAAGGCAAACCACAAATGGTACATGGACATTGGTTGTTCAAGACACATGACAGGGCATAAGGAACTGTTCCTTTCACTCTCAGCCTTCCAAGGAGGAAGTGTTTCCTTCGGTAATGGTAAGAAAGGGGAAATTATTGGAATTGGAAAGGTAGGTAAGTCTGACTCACACTGCATAGATAATGTATTTCTAGTAGATGGACTGAAGCGTTGCCTATTGAGTATATCTCAATTGTGTGACAAAGGTAATAATGTTAATTTCTCATCTACTGGATGCACTGTGACTAATCAAGCTTCTGGAGAGGTTATTTTGCAGGGAAACAGACATGGAAACATCTACAAAGTAGACTTGCTAACTTTGTCTGATGGAAGCTTGAGCTGCTTAAGTGTGGTGCAAAATGATTCACTTCTATGGCACAAAAGACTAGGACATGCTAGTCTTTCACAACTGAACAAACTTGTGTCAAAGGACTTGGTGATAGGTCTTCCTAACATCAGGTTTAATGATGAAAAGGTATGTGAAGCTTGTGCCAGGGGGAAGCAGGTAAAATCCTCCTTCAAACCGAAGAAACAGGTAAGTACCACTAAGCCTTTGGAACTGGTCCATATGGATTTGTGTGGTCCAATGAGAACAATGAGTCGTGGAGGTAAGAAGTATGTTATGGTATTGGTGGATGATTACTCTAGATTTACATGGACTATTTTTCTTGCATCTAAAGAAGAAGCATTTAATGCATTTTCAATTTTTGCTAAGAAAGCTGAAAGAACTCTAGACAGTCATATTGTTGCCATTAGGTCAGATCATGGAACTGAATTTGAAAATCATATGTTTTTCAATTTTTGCAATGAAAATGGCATCAATCACAATTTTTCTTCACCTAGAACTCCACAACAAAATGGTGTAGTGGAAAGGAAAAATAGGACTCTAGAAGAAATGGCTAGAACTATGCTAATATCTGGAAATCTTCCACAAAACTTTTGGGCTGAGGCTATTAATACTGCATGCTACATAATAAATAGATGTATGACTAGGCCATTAATAGAAAAGACCCCATATGAGTTGCTTAAAGGAAGAAAACCAAACATCTCTCATCTTAGGGCTTTTGGTTGCAAGTGTTTTATACACAACAATGGGAAAGATGCTTTAGGAAAATTTGAGCCTAGAAGTGATGAAGGAATCTTTGTTGGTTATTCTTCAAATAGTAAGGCATATAGGGTGTTTAACAAGAAAACTTTGAAAATTGAAGAAAGCATGCATGTAAAGTTTGATGAAACTGACAGTCTCACTCAAGAACAGGTACAGGAGGATGAAGAAATTGGACTGCTGAAAGCTTATGAACTTGATTCACAAATGCAAGGTCTGGATATGAGAACTGAACTGCAAGGAACTGTTCCTCAGCATAGAACTGAGAAAAGTGGCACAGATATAGGGGGAACAAATGCTGGTTCTACCTCACAAATTGGTAGTGCTACTTTATCAGTAACTGTTCCTCAGCAGAGGACCTCTTACAATGGATTGACACCCAAGCCTTACAAGTATCAAGGGTCACATCCTGTGGATCAAATAATCTCAGACAAGAATGCAGAAATTCAGACTAGATCAGCAGTCAAAAATCACAATCTGTGTGCCTTTAGTGCTTTCCTATCTCTTGTTGAACCCAAAAATGTGAAAGAGGCACTGAAGGATGCAGACTGGATTAATGCTATGCAGGAAGAATTGAATCAATTTCAAAGAAGTCAAGTTTGGCATCTGGAACCCAAGCCAAGGAACAGGTCCATAATTGGAACAAAATGGGTTTTCAGAAACAAACTTGATGAGGATGGCATGGTAACAAGAAACAAGGCCAGGCTAGTCGTTCAGGGATATAGTCAAGAGGAGGGCATCGACTATGATGAGACTTTTGCTCCAGTTGCAAGATTGGAAGCAATAAGACTTCTTATAGCCTTTGCTACATACATGGATTTTACTCTACATCAAATGGATGTCAAGAGTGCATTTCTGAATGGTTACTTGAAAGAGGAAGTGTATGTCAAGCAACCTCCAGGTTTTGAAAGTGAACAGTTCCCTGAACATGTGTACAAGTTGGACAAGGCCTTGTATGGGCTCAAACAGGCACCAAGAGTATGGTATGAAAGGCTATCAAAATTTCTACTTCAACATGGATACAAGAGAGGTAATATTGATAGTACTTTGTTCTTAAAAGAAAAGGGTAAGGATCTTTTAATTGTTCAAATCTATGTAGATGATATAATTTTTTGTGCCACTTGTGAAAATTTAAGTAAGGAATTTGCACACTTGATGGGGAGTGAATTTGAGATGAGCATGATGGGTGAACTCAATTTCTTTTTGGGTTTACAAATTAAGCAAACCTCAAATGGAACTATGATCCATCAACAAAAGTATGTTAAGGAATTACTTAAAAGATTTGATATGGATAATGCTAAGGGAATTGACACACCTATTGCCACTGCCACAAAATTGGATCTTGATGAACATGGAATATCAGTTGATCAAAAATTGTATAGGGGCATGATAGGTTCCTTACTTTATCTAACTGCTAGTAGACCTGATATAGTGTTCAGTGTTGGTTTGTGTGCTAGGTTCCAATCAGATCCTAAGGAATCTCATTTGAAAGCTGTTAAAAGAATATTGAGGTATCTGAAAGGAACAGGTCCCTTGGGACTTTGGTATCCAAAAAGTGGTAATTTTAATCTTGTTGGATATACTGATGCTGACTATGCAGGTTTCCTTGTTGATAGAAAAAGCACCTCAGGTATGGCACATTTTCTCTGTGAGTGTTTGGTTTCTTGGGGAACTAAGAAACAAAATTCAGTGGCACTTTCTACTGCTGAGGCTGAATATGTGGCTGCTGCTTCATGTTGTTCACAGTTGTTATGGATCAAACAACAATTACAAGATTTTGGTGTTGATGTAGGAACTGTTCCTATCTATTGTGATAACACTAGTGCTATTAATATGACAAAAAATCCAGTGCATCACAAAAGGACTAAACACATTGACATAAGACATCATTTCCTATGAGACAATTATGAAAAGCAAATAGCTGACATTTTTACAAAAGCTCTAGGTAGAGATGATTTTGAAAGAAATAGATTGGAATTAGGGATGATTAAATTCACATAAAATCTTCAATGCTTTACTTCATAATTGGCTAGAAAATTGCTCTTAAAATGAATTTTATACAAGTCATTATGAATTATTCAGTCCAGTTTTCATACTTAAATGTATACTCTCATGGTACATATCTTATTTAGAGTTGCTAAAATTGAATGATGTTACCCTTATGCTCTTAGAATTTCAGATGATCAAAAATTGCAAATTGGAAGGACACTGAATTATGGTGTTAAAAACAGGTATGTACTCGTAATTATTCAATTAATTTAGGAGTATAAAGGCTATAGGTAACTTATGTTTAGGATAAAATCCCACTAAGTTTCCTACCCATATGCAAATTGCAAAAGAGTCCCATCGGAGGAACAGTTCCTGTTCTGAAAAGGTATCCTGAAGCCTAACGGCTCTTTTTCTCCGGGAGACTCCCAAGAGTCCTTAGCCGTTGCATGTTGTGCTGAGGTAAGCTGATCGTCTCCTACACTAATTGCACTACTTAATTCACTCTATAAATACCCTTCTTCTCCTACATTATTTTTTACCTTGTTCATCAACTAAAATCTCAATATTTCAGAAAGAATTGTCAATTGTCTTTTGATTAGAATTGCAAAAATGTCTCTTTCTTCTGATAACTCTCCATCTGCACCCACTGGTGAACAACCACAAAATCTCAACCCTCCTTCACCCATGGAAATCGTCGACCCAAACCCTGAAGTTCCTGAACAAATTCCAGAAATACCTGAACCTGAAATTCAGGGGGAAGGACCAGTTCCCACGGCTGAAACCATTGCTGAGCAGGTTGAGGATCTGTCTCGTGCTATGGTGTTGTATCAGTATCAGGTAAACTTCTCATACCCTTTGAATGTGGTTATAGACGAGGAAGAAAAGGGAGAGGGGTCTGAGGCTGCTCTTGAGGGGGAACTTATTTGGAGTTTGGAACCACCTTTGCATGGGTCACCAGGGTCTCCAGAGGTTGCTTTTAGAGCACCCATGGAGGATGTTATAGATGTTGATGAAGCTATTAGTGATAGTGATAGGCCCTTGGTGGATTTGATCAATATTAGGAGTCTGCAAAGAAAATTGGCTAGGAAGGGCCCCGTTGATGCTAATGTGACTGCTGCTATTGCTGCTAAGTTGAAGAAAATAGGAGATAGTTATAAGCCTGGAAATAAGAAGAAAGTTGAAAGTTCCTCTATGGCAAAAGGACCTGTTCCTTCTGCCTCGACCCCTGCATCTGGGGGTAGGAGGATAAGAAGTGCTGCTAAAGCTGCAGATGAACAACTAGCTGCTGCCTTGGAGAGGAGCAGAAAAGGGAAAGGAAAACAGGTAGTTGAGGAGGAAAAAGTGGATGATATTGATGATTTTGATCTTGCTGATTTTTCTGAGGATGATGAGATGGTAGAGGCTGAGGAGGAGGAGCCTCAGTCAAAGAAAAGAAAAGTCCCTGAGAGAAGAGTGACAAGAAGCTCAGTTAAAGCTGCTGAGAAAGTTGCTAAGAGGACCAGGTCCTTTAAAAGAGTGGTTGTTTCTGAAGACTCTGCTAGTGATAGTGATGAGTTAGTTGCTGAAGATGAGAGTGATAGTGATGCTGAAGATAGTGAGACTGTGCACTGTGTTCATGATGACATGCTGACCAGAAAGGTGTTGAAAGGAAGGGTCATGACTGATGTTCAAGAAGAAGGAATGGTATGGTTGCTGCAAAAACTGCATGCTCAGGGTTGGAGGGACATGGTCCTTAAGATCTCTGGTAGGTGTGCGAAGCGAATGGTGCAGGATTTCTATAAGAATTGTTCCATCCGAGGTGATCAAATCACTACATCTGTTAATGACAATGTCATCATATTTGATACAAGGGAACTTGGTGAGTTGCTGGGGGTTCCTGCCTCTGGGTATGCTAGCTATGTCAAGACTGTTTGGCCTGACTTGAAAAACTTGCCTACTGATCTGGAGATCACTAGGAAGTTTGCTGAGAATGATGGTGAAGAAAAACCCAGGGCAATGCAAAAGAGTGAGATGCACCCACAGCATCATGTTTTATTTGAGTTTGTGAACAAAGTTGTGATGCCAAGGCAGGAGAAAAGAGGTGTTGCCAGTTTCATGGACCTAGTCCTTATGGAACTGTTGGACACTGAAAAGCAGATCAATTGGCCTAGCTTTATGATCCACCTGATAAAAAGCGTGATTGTTGGGAAGAGAAAACACTCCCTGCCGTTTGGTTTCATTCTGACTGATATCTTTGCCAAGTTGAAGATTCCCTTGGAAGGGGTTGTGAAGGCTACAAAGAAGGAGAAGTTTGGGTGTGCTACTTTGATAAACTGTGACTTGCCAGTTCAGGCTGATCCTCCACAGGCTGGTGTTGGGAGGCAGCCTCTGAACAACAAAGTGAGGGCACTTAGGCAACAGGTTGCTATGCAGGCTGCTGAGATAGCAAGGTTGGAAGAGGAGAGGAATTACTGGAAGGCAGAGGCCTCAAAAGCAAAGGAGACCAATGAGGGAATGCTCAAGCAGATGTTTGATCTGCTTAACAAGTCTCAGGGACCTGGTCCTTCCACATCCTGACCACCTTAGCCCTAGCCTTTAGCCATCTTTTGTCTAGTGGGATCTAGCCTTGACTAGTGCCTTAGCCTTTGTTTTCTCCCTTAGTAGTTGGATAATTCTGTAGTACTTGCTTGTATCCCCTGATTTTAATATTTGGTTAAATGAATTGTCTTAGATGGCTAATATCATTGTTTTGCAGTTGCTTTATTTGAATTATGTTTGCATTTTGAGTTGCCTCAAATGCCTATGTGCTGATTAATTCTAACATTTGAGTTCTATTTTAATATGCAACCTTTTCAATGATGCCAAAAGGGGGAAGAGTAAGTAGATTTTGCATGATTTTATACCTAATAAAACTCTGTTCCTTAATGATGAATTAATTCTCCACTGATTGATTGTCTTTTTTAGCTTAAATTGTACCTCAGGACATTAAGGAGATGAAGCTATAAGTATGAATTTGTCATCATCAAAAAGGGGGAAATTGTTAGCTTGGAAAGCTTGGAGTTTTGACTGATGACTGAGGAACAGATTCAAAGGACCTGTTCCTTTGGATCACTGCAACAGAATAGATAATTCATGCAAAATCGTTTAAGTTGAGATATTATTAATTATCCTAAAACTAATGTTTATCTTGATAATTATGCAGGTATAAAACGGATATGAAAAGATTGCATAAACACAAGGATAAGGATAGAAGATTTCTCAAGAGAAGAATCCAATTAGGACTCAAACTCAAGGAAGCTTTGGAGTTCTAGTTGATCAAGACTTCTTGGCTATTAAACGTGGAGTAAATCAGCCATAGAAGTTAAGCACAAATACAGAGAGCATCGAGCAAAAGCTGAGAAGAATTATTAGCTTATTTGTGTAATCAGTTAGCTACAGTAGAACTAAGTAAGAACCTGTTCCTTAAGATTGAGTCTTGTAAAAGTTCAAGTCTTAGTTCAATTGTAGTAAGCATTAATCGAGTTGTACTTTCTGGTTCAAGTCGTGGACTTGACACAACTTCACTGATCGTGAGAAAGATCACTAAAGGTTTAGAGTTAGTCCTAGGTTAGTAAGAGTGAGTCTTGTAACCAAGTGGGTCTTTTTACATAGTGAAGTTGAAATCCTACTTGAGAAGTAGGTCGTGGTTTTTTGATCCCGTGTCTAGGGGTTTTTCCACGCTAAAATCTGGTGTTCAATTACTTACAGTTTTTATTCCGCATATCGTAAAGTAAAGGAACACATTTTAAGGAACTGGTCCTTAAAACAGTAAAGTGGTGTAATCGTGGGAAATATCACTAAGATATTTTGGGACTTCGGTTACCCCACGCACGAGTTTCTATAAGCTCAAACAAGTTAGTACGACCTCGAGTAGAAAGATATACTGCAGCGATCCAATAACGAGATTTATCAAC
This sequence comes from Petunia x hybrida, assembly GCA_037355625.1. Classification (NCBI taxonomy): domain Eukaryota; kingdom Viridiplantae; phylum Streptophyta; class Magnoliopsida; order Solanales; family Solanaceae; genus Petunia; species Petunia x hybrida. The sequence continues at coordinate 299,201 of JBBBVM010001177.1, read as the reverse complement.
CACAAGAAAAAAAAGATAACCTAGGGTAATCTACCTTTCATTTCCTCTTTTAGAAACCTCGGACACAACAAATCGTATACGGACATAAGTGATCCATCCTTGGTATGGATTAGGGTTTAATCTTATCACTTTTTCCTCTTTCTTGCTGACATGATTTTCACCCTGGGTTTATGTATTAGCACTTTACCCTTTTCTTCTTCAATGGAACAGTGAATTTTACTCGGGTGTACGGACACCTTAAAACTTTGTTTACAGTCCATGGCTCAACAAGACTCAGGTCGTTCTTCTTTCATTAAAACTTTTAACAATGAAGGGAGCACATTTAGTTCCAAGCCAAGTTAAGATTAGCTTCAACGACGTCGTCCGTACACTGTTACAATGTAACAATTTTTTCGGCGTACGGATGGTGGCTAAACGATGGAACTTTGAAAATTTAAGCTCAAACTCGACCCAAATCAAACAATAACCACCAGTCTTCAACGATAACAACAAAAACTCATTGGGGTTAGAAACAGTACCACTATATCAAGAACAGTTCATAAAAAAATCAGCAAACCCTAGTCGACTAATGATGTACGACGGGTACTTGTTCGAACCTCCAAACAATGGTGAATCCAAATCTATGATTGTTTAACCGAAACAACCAACAATGAAACCAAATTTGAATTTTCTTCTTTCTGTTTTTTTTTTTTTTGTAAATAAAACACAAATACAGTAACAAGAACACAAAACTGAAACAAAAGACACAAACGCACGAGTATAAAAATAAAGAAAAGGATAGGGGTTTTAAGAACAAACCCAAACCGTGCTCCGATACCAAGTTGGTGCCAGCTAATCGGAGATAAGCTCAACAATCGAAGAACAACGAAAAACTAATAAGCTAAAGATAGAAGCTAGAAAAATCCAAGCTACAATCTAAACAAACCCAAGGAATCAGTGTTGGGACTGCTCGGCTGAAAGTCAATGGAATCACCTACACTAGGCAACAATCTTCAAGAAGACATTCATATTTCTTGCAAACTGAATGATCAAGAAGAAGTTGTTCAAACAGATACACTAATTGACCAAAGTTCTTATAAATCCCTCGACGGGGTTCGACTCTCATCGAAGTCTCAATAGCAAATAGCTATGTTCAATATTCATCAACGACTAACTAGAAATGACCTAGACTAAGGGGTTTATATAGATAGCCCCAAGGGTATTAAAGTAATTAAGGTCACAGGCGACTAATAGACAAGGCAATGCAGGGTTGAAGTAATTGATGTTCTCATCTCTCTTGACTTCGGTTCTCGGTTGCTCAGCTCGGCACATTTGAAAACGGACGCTCACTTGCCTCAGGCACGATTGTAGCCTTTCGTTAATCAATGATCAGTGTCAAGGTTGAGTGTTCGGTCACTTCTTTCTTCAGGGTAGAGCTTGTAGATATAGCCTTCGTATCTTGTGCTCGGCCAGTTCGTATCCGAATAGGTGCTTCCTCCCGACCACGCCAGCGGAATGTGCACCTTGTGCAAGAGCTTGGCTTGGCTTCGTGTCACTAGCTTCGATGGGTTGAATACTTGATCAGCACGGGTTCGGACTGCATTACCTAGCCATAACAAAAAACCCTATTCCTCTTTGTTGCCTTTAGACCATCCTTAGCAAACAAATCAGCAACTTTTTTCTTCCCCCTGAAGTAGCGAGTAACCCTAGGCTAGCCTACTTCCGATAACATTGAACTGCAATGAAGTAAAATAGATGAGTAAATGAAAAAGTAGATTTTAGCATTTCTAGGACCTCGATGGAATTTTTCTCTCTTACTATCGGGAGTAGTTTGTTAGAAAGAGTTAAGTGAAGGCCATGCAATAGTGACAATATAGTTCACACCTGGTGTGGTTTGCATATGAAGATGCATGTCAAAACTAAGGATCCAGTGGCCTTTAGCATTTCTAATAACCCCATCAATTCCCCCTTGTCTGAAGAGCCATCAATATTTACAGCTTGTATGGATAATTGTTATATATCGTTTCATAATATGTTGTTTTTTTTATTTATTGTACTATGTTGTTTTGGTGCGTTTAACGGTTAGATAGATTGTATTATTTTCTGTCACTTCATGATACAACATACTAGAAATATGAAGAATAATTTATAGTATTGCCAAGGAAAAAGTTGGGTACGGGGTAGAGTTACTATAGAAAAAGTAGGAAAAATGGTAATATGACAATATTAAACAGAAGAAGAGAGAAATAAGATATAGTAATGATGCAATCACACCAAATCGGTAAAATATAGCTTTTCATCGTTATATAATGATGTGTTAATGACACTGTTGTGCCCTATTTTGGCACTGGTCAAAATAGTTTACAACTTTGGAGACTCTTTTTGGGTAAAGAATGGAATCGCCACCTAACAATTCTAAGGTTTGTTATGACACCTAACCAAATTAAAGAAATACATGCTTAACTCCTATTATGATATCCAAAACATGTGAGATTCTAGGGGAGAGTTCAAGTTATCTAAAAGGAAGGTGCTAGGCACCCTTCAAGATCTGCAAATGAAAGCGGTTCCTTGTCGGACTCAGTTTTAGAAAAATGAGAGTTAATTAAAAAGAATGTTGCCTAAGATAATTGTCAATGAACTTGAACTAGTTAAAGTATGATAAGATAATCTTAAATGACTATAAAGAAAAAAAATATTTACCAGTGAATAATGAGCAAACTGGCTATACATGTGAGATTCAAATACAAATAATTATTCCACGGGGAATTCCTTTAGATATGCAAATTTCTAAAGGATGGAGAAATAAGAAAATTTTTAGAAGAACCCGGAAAAATGGCAAACTCCGAAGAAGCCTTAAATTTCCTAAAGTTTTCTAAAGGTCTTCATTTCTTCAAAGCTTGAGCCTAAACTCGACCTCAAATGACTCAATGCCAAGCCAATATACGCCACACCATTTTGAGTTTTAGCCAAACTCGTCCCAAGTTGTATCATGCAAAAGAAAAATAGAGATTAGCATGAGAATTAAATAGAGCAATTAGCAAGATGAAAGGAAACCAGAAAGCAACTGTCAATGTTGAAATTCGCCAACAGACAAGAGTAAAGTCACACAATTGAGTTAGAATACAAAAAACATAAATAAAAATGACAACAGTTTTATACTACTTGGCTTCATTCCATCGCACCATCTAAACAATCATACTTTACTGATGAAATTGTACAAGAAAGCAGGCTCTTAGATAATCTATTTTCTTAAGCTAAACGATCAGACCAAACCTTTTAGATATCAACTTCTTAAACATGAATTAAGTTAAAGATACAAATGTACTTTTTAAAGAGGTCCTTCTTGAATCGAAAGACCATAACCACATGATAGTTGAGAGCAAATTAAAATCAAACTTAAACAAAGCTAACTAATATATCAAACCAAAATATCCTTAATCAACTAGAGAAATAAACTTTCAACCTTCAAACTGTAAGTTATAATCCGATACAAAACTCTAGAATTCGGATATTAAGTTTTGAAACTAAAATGCATATGCTAAACTAAACAATACAACTTAACAAGATCAAACTAATTTATGAAAAATCCTAAGCATGCCGAACATGCTCTTTAAAGTCGAAATATACTAAAACAAGAAAAAGATTAGAACTTTAACTTTAACTAAAGTAGCAATGAAAACTCAAGCAATAAACTAATAAAAAGTTTAAAACTTTAACTAATTTAACGAAACTCAAAAACATAATATCACTTCACATTATCTTAAGTTAATCCATAACATACATGATACAAGCAGATTCTATAATTGATTTAACATAAAAGAAAGCCAAAAATCGAAGAGGAAGTGGTTTATTACTAAAAGAACTCAAGTCTGAACTGAATCTAATATCAGTTTATGTACAACAAAGATAAATTTAACAGAGGAAATTCATTGTTATTTCATAAGCCATAAAGCCTTGAACTTTATACTAAGTTGTGAGATTTTACACCAATGAGACTATATAAAATTACATTACAGAAACAAATAAGAAACTTGTTATAATCTATGCATCTCCATGTGTATCTTGAATAATCATCAACTATCCCGAATAGGAACCTTTTTCCTCCTCTGCTTCTAACCCTCATTGGTCCATGCAAGTCCATATGTACCAATTCAAGTGGTTTTGAGGTGCTTACCACTTTCTTTGACTTAAATTATGATCTCACATGTTTCCCCTTGATACAAGCATCATACATCTTAATGTCTTCAACTTCTTTGTAGGTAGACCATGAACAAGGTCCTTCGATGCAAGCTTGTTATACTGTGAAAGGCTAGCGTGTACAAACCTTTTGTGCCACAATTGTGAGTAGCTCTCTTCAACATTTAAACAAGTCAAATTTTTCTCAGGAAGAGACCCTAGCGATGCCTTGTATACATTATTCACCCCTTTTCCTTTCATGACCACTTCTCCACTCTGTAGGTTCTTCACAGTACATCCTACATATGAGAAACTAACTTCATTTCCTCTGTCACATAGTTGAGAGATGCTTAGAAAATTGTGTTTGAGGCCATCAACACAATATACATTTTCAATAGCATGATCAGTGATCTCCCAACTTTTCTATCCCAACAATCTGACATCTCTTTCCTCCTCTAAGGTCACACTGCCTCCTTGAAATGTTGCGAGTAAGAGAAAATTTATTCTATCTCTAGTCATGTGTCGTGAATACCCACGATCAATAATCCAGCTTGGGTTGTTCGCTCTCACTCTAGACTACAAAACAGATCAATGGTTAGTTTTAGGAACCCATACTAGCTTGCGTCCCTTGTTATGAGAGAATGGATGAATTAAGTCCTTTTTAGCCTAATCAGGTAAAGCACTCCTTTTATTCTTAACTTTAGCCTTACCTGCTACTATGCAAATTTCTTTATAATGTCCAGTTTTACCACAGACGGTACACAACATATTCCAAGGCAGACCCACATATTTGTTTTTAGGATTATATGGAGGCAAGGGTTTTTTAAAATCAAGACCTTTTTTTACCTTTGTTCTGATTTTCAAGAACCCAATTCATTGCCTCAGAGGATTTGTTCCATTTAGTTAGCCTGGTGAGCTCTTAATCAGACTTTTCAAACTTTTTTTTTAGAACTCTGTTTTTTTTATTTCCTGGTAAAAAATCTTATTTGTTCTTTTAAGCTCATTCTCAAGAAAGGTTTGTACTTCATTGATTACTTGCTTTCTATTGGCTCCTTCATTCTATTAATTTCTAGTTCAAGTTATGAGATTTTAAAATTAGATACAAGAGCATGTCCCTTTAAAGAGGCATTCCCTTTCCTGCATTGTTCTAATTGAGTCTTGTATAAGGTTATTTTCTTCAAATTCAGCATTTTCTTCTTCAAGGTTCTTGCATGTAGCTTTTAGACCAGACACAACTTTAGATAGTTGATCTTTCTCAAACTTTAACTTTTCATAATCCTCAATTAAAGTGGCAGTTATTAGCATCAAACTATTAGGTGAATATATATGCAAATTATTTTTAGATCAGAGAGACATATCTCAACTGTGTGAGCAGCTTCTTCACCATTGGTTTCCATGAGAGTAGCTTCCTTCTTCTTACTATCTCCATTATAGATTTCCTTCAGTTTCTCCCATATTTCCTTAGCAGACTTGCACTCAATCACCTTTGCTAAGACATCAAACGTCATCCTATTTTTCAGTGTCAACATAGCTTTGGCATTTGCTTGAAGCCAATCCAAGTCTTGTGGATCTGATTCCTCTACTAATTTAGGCACCAGCGATCCATTTGAAGCTCTCTGTGGGGTCCTCTTTTCACAATCAACCAGAGACTGTAGTCCATAGCCAGAAGAAACCTTTTAATCTCTCTTTTCCATTCTTTATAGTAGACTCCTTCAAACAATGGAGGTCTGAATGGATTCCTTTCTTCAGTGATTTCAAACGAATCAGTATCCTTTGAGTTCTCATTTGTTAACCCTATCAGTGCTAGTGGTGACTAATCATCTGAGTCTTTTTCTCCATCAGATTCACTATCAGATAGTCCCCAAGTTTCGTAGAAGGCTTCCTTCATTTTTCTTCTTTCAGCTATGAAATTTGGTGGACGTCTGATCTTCTTTTTGTCCTTGTCTTTATCTTTGGAAGTGTCTTTGTCCTTCTCTTTTGTTGCTATGTTCTTCATCAACTCAACTTCCCACATTAAAAAAATGATAACGACATGATCCTTGTTGAAACATTTCAAGTAGCCCGAGTAGGTTAGGCTGTCAACTATGTTTTTCTTCCCAGAGTTGTCCTTTGTGTTCTTCTTGAACCCTTTGAAGTTACCTAGGTTGAACTACTGTCTAAGAGCACTAACTGTTGCTGATTAAACAATTTGCAGGTCAAACTCATTCTTCAATAGCCTCAAGAGCAAGAGTCTTTTCCTTCTTGGGCACTAACTTGCTCTTGGATTCCTGTATCATCTCATGAGTCTTCAAGCTACCTACAAGGCCATCCAGCTTAATAGATTTGAGTGGCTTTGACTCAATAATATCAGTCATCTTGGGTTCCCATATGTCTGGAAGAATATTCAGAACTTTATCAATCATTTCAACTTCTGGAAGCTCCATGTGTAAAGATCTCATCTCATCTTGAATGGACTCCTTTTCACCCATTGTGAACAACTCGATTTGTCTTTTCAACATTCTCCTCTTTGAGTCCTTGACTTTAGTGGTTCTTTCGTGAGCAACTTCTAAGGCATCCCAGATTTCCTTGGCAGTTTTATAAGATGAGACTATAAAATTCCTAGGGACCTAGTCCACAGATTATAAGCCTCTTAACCTTGTGATTCTTTTCAATCATCTTGTAATCGGCTTCACTGTATTTAGACCTTTCCTTGGGTTCAGTATGAGCAGCAGCTCCTTCACCAACTATCTTGGTTGGAGTCAGATTTCCTTCAGAAACAATTATCCATAGTTGATAATCCCCTACATAAAATAGTTCTCCATTCTGCTCTCCACCAAGCATAGTATTGTCCATTGAATTAGAGTGGCCTCAGAACCGACTGTCCTTCAGTGATGGTGGGTTATGCACTCATAATTAGATCTTTCTCAAGGTGTTAGCTTAGTAACGAGAAGACCTACTCTGATACCACTTGTTATAATCTATGCACACCTCCTAAGGACACTAGAAAGGGGGAGGTTGAATAGTGTCCTCCAATTTTCATCGAAGAACCTAACTCTTAAACACAAGAACCCGGTTCTTGTACAGTTACTCGAACAAAACATACGAAACTGAAAGTAAAACTGTAAGTAAAAGACACTGTGCTTTTACGTGGAAAAGTACTTACTCGAGGGAGAAAAATGACAACCCACACTCTAGGATTTTGAAACACCTCCACTAATATAAAGAGTAAGTTTTAGATTACAAACTCTGTAACCAAGGGGCTATACTCTAGACCCTAATCACTCTCAAAGCTAAACTCTAGCTTTACAAAGTAATCACTCAAAGTTCACCTATTACACTGGCTTCTCAGTAAGTAGATAGGTAAAACAATCAATACGTAACAAGATGACAACTACAATAAAGAACCTAAATAATTTGCTAGATATGCTCTGAGTTCTTCATGGTTGTCGCCGCAGTTGAAACACTTCAAGAATTATTGAATTTCCTTTTGTTTTCTCTCAACTCTCGTAGTGAATAACTGAGATCGGCTGCCTCAATTACTTGCTTTTATATGGGCTATGTAACCCCAGTCGTTTCTCACTAGGAAACCTCTCAATTATGGTAAGTAAAGATTTTCAGTGATATACTCCTTGTATAGTACAAACTCTTGTTCATACTTCAAAGAGACAGGCACGACACAACATCTATTGCTGACTAGGATACGCAGATGCACACACACCATTACTCCTAGTACTGCATGGATTTGCTCCGAAAATATTTTCGATCAGTCATGCCCTTCTCCTTAAGGACTAGATTCTCCACTAAGTCCTTCGTTTATCATTCTTCAAAAAAATCATCTCAACAAAACTTAATGCTATTAATAAATTAATAACGTAGTGCCGAAGGTAAAGAAATAAATGAGAGGTTAAGGTGTTTACCTCTTGCGATACAGTGAAAAGGGGCGAGGGATCCGACCAGGTCTTACTCAAACAAATCAAAAACAAAATAATGATACTCGGACCTTATAAATGAAATTCAGTGAAATAGAATAAGAAGAATGAGAGGTTCAATTCAAAGGCAATTTTACTTCGTAGACATGTATTGTTCCAACTAAATATAAGACCAGAGAAATAACTCAAGAGCCAAAAATGTCAACTTAAACATGCTATCCAAACCTCAGAAGGATATTCAGTGATGTTAAAATGACTTAAAAAAATCAACTACGAACTTAATATAGAAACCACACAAGCTAAACTCTACAACAGGTTTAATAAACAGTGATTAGCATGACTATTTGTGAGGATCAATTCAAAATATTTTAAGATAGGAAGGGCAAAAAATTCAATATTTCACTCAAAATAATTTTAGCACATGGAATCAAGATAACATTATCTTTAAACCAAAGACTTAAATTAATTACACCATTCCTTACTTAATTTTGTATATTTTGTCGACAATAAAACTAATGAAGCACCCAAACAAATTCATATTTAAATAAAATTTCACCCAAGCATTTAACACCATTCCAGGAACTGAAATTTCATAAACCCTTCAAAGAACAAGAATAAGTTTGTTTGGAAAATAAGGCTTTGATCTGTATTCAAGTTATGCAAGAATTTTAAGTTCCCTATGGCTGCAAAAATTGTCTCGCCAAGATACGGTATTTATAAGTTCGCCATGGCTGCGAATGCCTCGCCAAGTTACAGTACTTATAAGTCTCGCCTAATTTTGACAATCTAAAAATGTCGTCATCACCCAAAACGTACTTTTTTATAACAAAAATAAAGGGCAGTAGCAGAGCACATAGAGCGATAGCAGTAGTGAAAAATATTGTGGCCTCGCAGTAGATCCTCGGCCAAGTGTAGTACTTTGTTCAAAATCAGTTTTCTCAAGCTAAACCTTAAGAGTAATATTATCCATATATGCTCAGCAAGAAGACAACCAACATAATATTATCCAAAAAAAAAAATAACCAACTAACAGGCAGTCGAGAATGATCTGAGCAACAGGTTTAAAACCTCTCAGACCAAATGTAGTATCAGTCTTAATATAATATGTTCACACAAAGACACCAACCAAAAATGTGACTAAAACCATACAAAAGTCAAGAAACAATGCAACAACATTAAATCATCCAGGTGAAATAATCTCCAAAGAAAGAGTGTAATTTTAACCAAAGGGTGGCTTTACTTGAAAAATCAAAAACCAAGTATAACATCCGTCCAAAACCAACATATTACAACAACAAGAATAAGTGTTTAACTCATGATAATGTGCCATTGAATGGAATAAACAGATAGCTATAAAGTAACACATGAAGTACCGGCTCGCGCATAATCGGTACCAAACAAAAGGACCTCTCGCCAACATTTATAGATCATAGGCCAGTAAAGGTCATGAACAACAACTTATTCAGGCTTATGAGCAATAAAAAATAAAGCAGCAATAAAATACAAGGGTGATACAATCGCCATAATTTCAATCGAAGAGAATTATAATCGATGACGACAAGCCGTTACAGCCAATGTTCATAAGAAAACAATCCTGACAGCCGACAACAAGCCATTATAGTCTAGGTTCATAAGATAACAATGCCAAAAAGGATGTAAAAAACGATGCTCTAAATGATAAACGCCAGCAAGTCGAGATAAACAATTTTAGTGAAAGCAAAAAAAGAGCGAAATAACCTGGAAAATATCCGATGCCATGAGTTGAAGCAATCAATTTGTAGCCTATTTTTGTCATTGAAAAGACTCAGAAATAATTGGAATTGCAGCTCTAACGAGAAAAACATCAATGTCACCATGGCTGCGAAGATCGCGCTACCAAGATATGACTCCTCGTCTTTCTCAACTTGCTAATTTGTAACTATTCACCATTGCCTCATGTTATCTCTATGGAGACCACAAAAACAGTAACTACACACTGTTGTTTCTGGAAGAAATATGGATATAACCTCTGCAACAGCAACACAAAAGGCCAAACAAACAACCAAAGTGAAACAATGATAAAAAGCGCGACTTTGATCAAAGAGTGATCAAGTGTAGTATCATTCGAATCAACATTAAAGCTCCTTACTTAAATAGCCATAACAGTGGAACAAAGGAATAAATCACCCAAAAATCACCTCTAAACAAAGGGCCTCAATAATTATTATCAGAATACAAGCAAAGGCGATAACGAGTCGCTGCAGTATCAACAGCCGACAAGGCTAACATGATAAAAGTAAAGAAATAACAAGGCCACAAAAATTTAAATGCAAACAATAACGAGCTAACGAGCTGTTGAACACAAATGGTTGAACACAACTTTGAATTTTATTATTGCAAACTAGGAAGCAACTTTGATCTTACAAATATTTTACAATGTTTCACTCACACTCTAGCACCTCTCTTTATTTTCTCTCTTTAACTCTCACTTTTGCTCTCACTCTTTCTCTCTTGATTTGCTTTGCTTTCTTTTCTTGCTTACTTACAACACAATTGAACCACCTCTATTTATAGGTGGTGATGGAAGGATCTAGTTAAGGGCTTTCTACCACCCTTCTCTAGAATATTCCCCTACTACATAATTCTAGATATCTACTTTCTTGAATGTTTCTTGATAATTCTAATTCTAGACTAGTACTATGAATTTTCTAGAATTGTTCTAGATTTTTTTTTCTTCTTTACATTATCTTGACTATTCTAGAATATTCTAAGAGGTTCACAAATAAAGTTGGTGATGATATTATTATATTTTAACACTCCCCCTCAGCACAAACTTTATTTGGTCTTGCAATCATCCCAAGTGCTTCTCGAAATTTTGTAAACCTCATATTATCCAGGCTCTTTATGAATATGTCGGCTACTTGTTCGTCCGTCTGAATTGGTTCCATTTCAATTTCACCCTGAAGCACTTTTTCCCGAAGAAAGTGGTAGTGTACTTCCACATGCTTTGTCCTGGCATGAAACACTGCATTTTCAGCCAATCGTATGGCTGACAAGTTGTCACAATATAGTGCCACATTATCTTCTGATGGTTGATGCAAATCTCTCATGAGTTGCATTAGCCACGTGCTCTCTTGTGCTGCCATTGCTCCTGCTCGATATTCTGCTTCTGTCGTTGAAAGTGAAACAGTTGGTTGTCTTTTACTACACCATGATACTGTAGCTGACCCAAGGCTGAATTTGTATCCTGTAGTTGATCTTCGAGTATCATAGCAACCAGCATAATCCGCATCACAGTATCCAATTATTTGGCATGGAGCACCTTTCTTGTAGAGAAGTCCATAGTCAATAGTTCCTTTCACGTACCTCAATATTCTTTTGATTGCTTCCAGGTGAGGCTTCTTTGGCTTCTGCATAAATCTGCTGACTACTCCAACTGCGAAGGCAATATCTGGTCTGGTCAGTGTTAGGTAGATAAGACTACCAACTAGTTGACGGTACATTGTCCCATCCTCCAAGTTTTTGCCTTCATAAGAGCATAGCTTTAAGTTAGGCTCCATTGGTGTAGAAGACGGTTTGCAACTTGACATCCCATATTTCTGGAGTAGATCTCTCGCATATTTTTGTTGCCCAAGGAATAGTCCATCCTTTGTCTTCTCGACCTGAAGACCAAGGAAGTGCTTTAGTTCACCCAGCTCTTTCATTTGAAACCGTACCTTCAAATTTTCTTTACTTCGATGAATCTCATCAATGTCATCCCCGGTGATGACTAAATCATCCACATAGACTAGTATGATAGATAGTCTTGCTCCTCGGGCCTTTTCCATACCATGCTCGAGGGGCTTGCTTCAAGCGATATAGAGCCTTCTTCAACTTGCACACATAATCAGGGTTGTCTTTATTCACAAACCCTTGTGGTTGATCCATGTATATCTCCCAGTCCAACTCTCCATGAAAGAAGGCATTCTTCACATCCATCTGCCATAGTGTCCATGACTTGCTAGCCGCCAAAGCTAGTAAAACACGAACTGTAGTAATTTTTGCCACAGGGCTGAATGTCTCGTCGTAATCCAGCCCATACTCTTGAGAGAATCCTCGAGCTACCAGTCGGGCCTTGTACCGATCGATGGATCCGTCAGGGCGTGTTTTTAATTTATAAACCCATTTACAGGATATGGGTTTACTATCCCTGGGTTTGGCCACTAAATCCCAAGTCCGATTTTGCTTCATGGCTAGAATCTCCTCCTCCATTGCCTTTCTCCATTCACTGCTCTTTGAAGCTTCTTCAAAGGTAGTGGGCTCCTTGATCTTGTCAACCTCGACTAATGCTGCATTTGCATACTTAGGATTTGAGAATTTCTTTCGGGTAGACCTTCTTAGTTGGGGTTGATGTACTTCTCCAGCTTCTTCTTGAAACTCCTCGGGGGTTTCATAGACTCCAGTTTGCCATGGACTCCTGTGTTCTCCTCTTGGGGATATCTCTTCTATTATTGGCTCATGTTCTTCATGCTCCTCTTGTTTGGATTCTTCCTTGCTTCCTTGTCCGTCCTCTTCGAGCTTGTGTTGTAGCTTTTGTTCCAATTCTCTTGAATCTGGTAGCGTGGCTTCTTGGGACCACCACGATGATGCCTCGTCGAACACCATATTTCTTGAAACATATGTCCGATTAGTGGTTGGGTCACAGCATCTCCATCCTTTTCTTTGCTCGCCGTAGCCGACAAAGATACATCGAACTGCTTTCTTATCAAACTTGCTGCGGAGATGATCTGGCACAAACACATAGCACACACATCCGAATACTCGAAAGTGACTTACAGTGGGTATCATCTTCCGAAGCTTCTCGAACGGCGAGGTAAATCCAAGTCGCGCCTGTAGTAGCCTATTAGTGATGTGAGCAACAGTCTTCATACATTCCGCCCAGAACCTTGCTGGTACATTCATGCTGTGCAGCATACTACTACATATCACTGCGAGATGTCTGTTTTTCCTCTCTGCTACTCCATTTTGTTGTGGGGTGTTTGGACATGTCAACTGTCGCCTTATCATTTCCTCTCCGAGGTAGCCATTAAACTCTCGTGATGTGTATTCTCCCCCATTATCGGTGCGGAGACACTTGATTTTCCTTCCCATATCATTCTCCACCATGTGTTGGAACTCTTTAAACTTCTCAAATACTTCAGACTTCTCCTTTAAGAAGTAAATCCACACATACCTTGAGAAGTCGTCGATGAATGTCACCATGTATCGGTAACCACTAATGGAAGGTTGTTTGACTAGTCCAAACACGTCTGAATGCACCAGCTCCAGTGGCTCTTTAGCTTGATACTTCGATTCTTGATAGGGAAGTTAATGTGCTTTCCCATACTGACATCCGGCACAAATAGTGTCTCCTCTAATCTCAAGTTGGGGAAGCCCTTTCAACTTTGATTGTTGCATCATGACTTTCAACTTGCTGTAACTCACGTGCCCAAGGTGTGCATGCCATAGGTCAGCTGTCTCATTACTCCGAGTCTTCTCCACATAAGCTGTCTCTGCTGACATGACATAGATTGATTCTAATCTTCTTCCCTCCATGATTGGCGAGATTTTAACTTTCAAGTCTCGATACACTTTTACGTCATTCGGTCCAAACACGACATAGTTTCCTGAAGCTGTTAGTTGCGATACAGACAACAAGTTCTTCTTCATACCTGGCACGTGGTAGACATTCTGAAGCTGCACTTGTCTCGAGCTGTGACGAGGCACGAACACTGTCTTGCCAATGTGAGATATTGGCATTCTCGAGTTATTTGCAGTCACCACTACTCGACCACCCTTGTATTCACTCATGTTGATCAGCTTCTTTTCATCACCAGTCATATGATTGGAGCATCCCGAATCAACGATCCAATCATGGTCATAATCTACTAATTTTTCACTTACAGTTGCAAGCGCGAGTTCTTGTTCCAACTCAGCACGGTGCGAGGTGATGGGCTCTTCCTTATTGTTACTTTCATAAACTGCATAGGAAGTTTCAAAATCCCAATCTTCTTCCTCGTCTTGCTTTTTCTGAGTAGAAGTGGCTATGTTACCTTCAGCTTTCTTGTACCAGCAGTCTCTGGCATAGTGTCCCTTCTTCCCGCAATTGTAGCACTTGTCTCGTTGCCGATTGTTGGCTCCTTGGTCCACCTTCTTGTTGGGTCGATGACTTCCTTGACGCCGATCATGTTGATCTCCCCCTGGTTTCGAGCTTCTCGCTTCACCTCTTCATTGGTAGCCTTGATTTTTGCTTGATCCAACGTTTCTTCTTCCTTGAGCATTGTAGCTTTGCCCTTTATTAAAGAGCGCCTTTTTTTTCATCTTTTGTAGAAAGGCCTGAAAGTTGTTTCTCCAAGTCTTCTTCATTTGCCAACAGATTCTCCAACTCTGATAAAGTTGGTTCCGTGGCCCACCCGCATGTTGCAGTAACTATGCCTTTGTACTCCGGCCTCAAACCATGAATGATAATTCTCTTCTTCCTTGTCTCTGTGATAGCATTCTCTGGATCCAATTTTGATATTTCATCACACAGAGACTTAACCTTTGTGAAATACTGACTGATTGTCATATTCCATTGCGAGATCGACAAAAGCTCATTTTCTAGCCTTTGTAATCTTGCATCATTTTTCTTGGTAAATATTGTTGCCAACGTGTCCCAAGCTTCTTTGGGCGTCTTGGCATTCTTGATCCTCTGCAAGAACTCGTCCTCAACTGTTACTCTAAGAGCATACATGGCCTTTCCTGCTTTGACCTTCCACTTTTTTGCTTCTTCAGCATTTGTTGGTGATGTTGTTTCAGAGCCACCAACAATGTCCCATAGATCTTGGCCGAGAAAATAGTGTTGCATCCTCGTGCTCCACGATCCATAATTGCTTGCGTTGAGCTTCTCAACGCTACTGCGGGTGCTTGCAAAATCCGCCATGGATTGGTGCCTCTTGACTTGTAGCCTCGAGTACTAGCTTGTTGAATCTCTCTTGGATGACTACCGCTCTTGATCCACCAGGCTCTGATACCACTTGTTGAACACAAATGATTGAACACAACTTTGAATTTTATTATTGCAAACTAGGAAGCAACTTTGATCTTACAAATATTTTACAATGTTTCACTCACACTCTAGCACCTCTCTTTATTTTCTCTCTTTAACTCTCACTTTTGCTCTTACTCTTTCTCTCTTGATTTGCTTTGCTTTCTTTTCTTGCTTGCTTACAACACAATTGAACCACCTCTATTTATAGGTGGTGATGGAAGGATCTAGTTAAGGGCTTTCTACCACCCTTCTCTAGAATATTCCCCTACTACATAATTGTAGATATCTACTTTCCAGAATGTTTCTTGATAATTCTAATTCTAGACTAGTACTATGAATTTTCTAAAATTGTTCTAGATTTTTTTTTCTTCTTTACATTATCTTGACTATTCTAGAATATTCTAAGAGGTTCACAAATAAAGTTGGTGATGATATTATTATATTTTAACACGAGCAAGATAAAGGAGCGAGTATATCCGAGTGGAGCTTTTCGATGAGGCAGTGTCAAAGGGGAAGTGACAATAGAATGACCTAGCAGACTGGCTAAATTGTCAACACTAGCAGCAACAAAAAATGGAAGAAAATGAGGGACGACTGGCAAGGCTACAACGAGCTTAGCCGGCATCACCACTGCTCCATCTTGTTCTTTTCATTTTCTCTCTTAAGCTTTGCTCAAATTCCTTCAGGAGACCCCAATTTTATCTCTGAAATCTTTCGCCCTTTTCTCCATTTCAGAAGGGTTTTTTCTCTAAAGTCCAAATTACTCCCTAGGGGTGTAAACTTAGACGAAGCATAGACCTCAAAATATCCCCCAACGGCTATATTTAGTTTTAAAACTCGACTTCAAACCCCAAAAAGAAAGATGGAAAATAAAACCGTCCTCCAATTCAAGGGCCCCCCATTGATTTTGAAGATCGGGTGAATTACAAACTTGAGCACCAATAAACTGGTGTTGAAAACATATTTTTTGTGGTCTTGAAAATAAGCACTTCACTATTAAATGAAGCTAAAAGTACAAAAATACCCTTACTAATAGAGAACTTGCAGTAATTATAAAAATGCCACCGATAATTTTTTGAAGCTGTGGTTACAAAAATGTCACCGCACCTTTTTACATTTGAAATTACAAGAAACACCATTACTTCCTACACGGCAGAAAACTATGCTAACCCGATTGTGTTTCACGTCTATTTTGTGAATAAATAAAGCCAAATCGGCATCATTTCGCGCATATAGAAGTCAATTCGTTGTATTTTACGACTATTTTGTCAATAAATAAAATCAAATCGTCGTCGTTTATCTTATATACAAAAATCAAAGCAAAACATAACATAAGACCAATCTTGTATCATTTCTTCATAATCAAAAATCATATTCATTTTGTTAATAAATGATGTCAAATCAGCCGTAATTTATTAATTCGCAAAATACGGATAAGTTGGTATTTTACCAACTTAAAGACTACTTTAAGCTTTCGCTTTTTAATCTAAAAGCAATATTTAGTGTTATTGTTGTTATAAATTGCTTAGTTTTAGGTTGTCACGAATTCACGCGAATATGGACCAGAGATTGAAGCTAAAGAGTGAAAATTAGATCTAAAGTGTAAAGATCATGAACCACAGTTGAGGTGCCCCACCCTAGACCCTAGGCGGAATGCCTAAGGGGAAGCAGGGAAGTGTAGAAATGAAGCAGGCACGAGGCGCTTTACCCTGAGGATCAGGCAGTAGAAGTCTTTTGAGACGATTTTGAGAGCCAAGTAGAAGTCTTTTCAGACGATTTTGAGGGCCAAGTAGGAGTATTTTCATCTCTTTGTAAGCTTCTTAACTTATATCTTTATATTGATTCATATATCAATTCAAGATCTATGCTTGAATCATTTCATCATTTCATTACATATTTATTGCTTTGATTCAAACCCCTAGTATGAATAGCTAAACTCATAACTAGGGGTGTAAACATGCTATGGTGATACAAAATCAATGGGTGTTGTTCAAATTCACCAACCATAACACAAGTATCAATTATCCAACTCCCCATTATAGTAACATCAAAATCTTAGTATCCATGATATTAGGGTATCTTGTTTACTTTTCTCATTAATGACTCGGGAGAGATTAGTTACCATAGAATAGTGGAGTTGGAAAGGATTTGGGTTGATAAGCTATTTTATAGACTAATCCATCTAAAAGAAGTTACACTCGAAAGAGGTCTCCTTTCCTTGGGTCCATGCGTAGGGCTTTATGCGCTTGACTATGGCCTTGGTGAGCATGTTAAGATAACTCCCTCTTAGATCGGGAGGATTCTAGGGATTATATTAGAACGACTCGACCATAATTATACTTTGAGTTGGGAAGATGAAATGACTACACCAGTTGGTTGGATATTGCTATTAGCTGTTTATACCTCTAGCTTCGTAATATAGAATCAATTACTTGCTTTCATTTACATGCTTTGTAGATTAACGTGAATTTACAACAAACAACCCCATTTCTAGGACTCTTAACTAAACCTCAACTAATCTTCTATTTGCACTCTCTCAGTAGAATAACTAGTTCCTTTGGGAAATCGACCCCAACTCATATTAGGTATTATATTTTGACAACCGCCCCTCACTATTAATGGTATATGAATGAGTGTAGATCAAATTTTGGCGCCGCTGCCAGGGAACAACGGTTTCAATATTGAGTTGCATTAGTTGATCAAGAGTTGTTTAGTTCGTAAGTCCTAGAATTTTTCTTTTGCTTTTGGTTTACCTTGTGTATGTGAAACATGGCCTATAGGAGAAATCCTAATAGGCATTTGCAGAACCCATGGTATAATCATCATTAAAATCAACAACATGGGCATCTGCAAGATTATTGTTTATGCCTAATATTATACGTCTAGGTTAAACAATTAATTATGATTGAAGTCACAAGCAATACAGTAATTACGACAGAAAAGTAAGTAAATATGATAGAAATAACAATAAGCAAAGCAAGAAAAATAAGCAGTAAAGGTAGAGTAATTCTTATTCCTCGAGAATAGTCAGATTTGTGATGAATCAATTGATGAACAATACAATATAAGGAGGGGTATTCATAGTAGTGATATCAGTCCTAAATAAGGTAAAATACAAAGACTAATAAGGCTATGGGCCTACAGCTCAAGACTGTGGCATACACTAAACCCTAACTAGGAGACTGTAAACCTTAGGCAGCGGGATGTATACCCTACATCCTATGGTCATGCGGACGTGTATCCTCTTGCCCGCTGACTTATAGGATAAGTCTAGTCTTGCCAGCTGTACTTGTATCCTTGTAATAGTAGGTGGCTTATTTTTGCCCACACAATCAGTCCCCCCACTTGTTGAGTGCTGACACAAGCAGCCAGGAAGTGAAAGAGGCATGGATGTGAAAAGATATCACACTGACTCCTTGAGACTCTCAGTGTCTCTGACCAGAATAATAATTACTTCTTCGAGAACCTCGCATGCTTCCATCTGAATTGTTGATACCAATTCCATGCACCTTTCCAAAGAACGCTAGTGACTGCTCCGAATCGTTTCATATCACTAGCAATAATGATGCTTTTACCGTTTCGTTCTCTATCCTTATCTTTTTCTGCCTACAAATACAGGCCTTGTGATGGTTGGAAAAATCACAAACTTCTTCAGAAAATATTCCATCTCTTCAATAAGTTCATGCTTGCGAAACCTTCTATAAAAGATAATCAACCCTTCCTAAAAAATGGTTGCCTTTGATTCTGGTTTGATAATCCTAGAAGTTTATCTTTCAAAGGAAGATATGACATGTGAAAGAGTTTCTGGAGGAAACCCATCTGCCGTTATCTTCTTTTCTCCCTTTATCCATGGGGGTATAAACGAAGTCCTCCGAGTCATGATACATGGTCAAAACTCTAATTGTGATATTCTTCAGAAGATCTTCATTATGGTAGACACATCAAATCTCATGTGCTTCATCGTCATGTGCGATGATGTTGCATGCTGCGACAGAGAAATGCCAACCCATTCGAGCTTCTTCTACTTCATGTTTCTTTCAGTTATGCTGGGACATAGTTTTGGAAGAAAATCAATTTTAATGAGGAGTGAGTCATGGGATATTATCCTCTCATTCTTCTAGCGATTGATGTACAGAAATATTCTCTAGATCCGTATTTAGGGTAGTTGCATAGCTCTGCTTGATGCTTTAGTGCTGGAGATCGCATCATCTTCCGGTCGGTTGAGCGAAGAAAGAGTATAAGGCGGTTCTCGAGGTTACCAGAGGTTCCTCATTGGAGTCTTTCCAAGTGAATCCAAGTGAAGCTTCTGGTACTCGTTCTGCTGCCTCTGCCATTTCACTAAGGGTTTTCTTATTTGGGCTGATTTCCCTCCCCTCAGGACGCAGTATCACAAAGATGTTGATGTTTAGGATGCCAGGTTGAAAATTTATTCTTCGAATCCTGAGAGAGACTTCGATACAAGAGTTACAATCTAGATGAAGAATTTTCGGGCGCGTAAATTCAAATTCAGGGGAACTTGTAGTATTTTTTTTAGTTTTCCCTTTCCTTTTTTTTCTAAAATTGTTATAAAAAATGATATATTAAGGAAGAAATAATTGTATAGTATGAGCCTACGGCATTTTTGTTATTAATAAAACGGTCGTTCATCGATAACTTTATACGTACTTGTGTTATTACATGTGTTCTAATGTGTAGTCAAGCGGTATGCTTGTGCACCTAGAGATTAGATGGCTTCCCATCGCCCTGACTGTTCTAATCGTTTAAAAACATTTGTCAGTGTACCTACCTTGAGCAATTATGTCCCTTGTGCACCAAAAGATGGCAGCTTAGGTTGCATCCATAGTAGATGGCTGTTTGCGCCCACAATGGGACGACTTTAGCCCGTATGACAACATGCACTTTTGCGTCCAACTTCGAACGTCTCTAGTTAGTTACTCGAGTATTTAAGACTTTCTGGCAGTATGTGGATAGGCATTCCCGTCGGCGTGTAGGTATATTTCTTGAATTAACCAGTTCAACTTATAAATAATGTCTGGTGGTGGCTGAGCTAGACGTGGTCTAGCTCTAAGCGAATAGTGTACCCTAGTTTCTGTAGAGGAAAGTGAGTGTATTACTTCAATTTAGGTTTGGTCGGGGATATAAATAGTTGGATCGTAGATGTATCTGAATAATGAGCAAAACTGACTAAGTAAGATAGTAGTTTTATTGATAAAAAAGGGCGTGAGGCCTGAGATGTCGTGGCTGAAAACTCGTTACATGATCGATGAATATGAAAATATTATGATTAGAACTAAAAGGAAATTACATAACTAAAGTAAATTATTTCACATGCAAAAGATACTTTACGCTTAATCTCTGAAAGATTCAGGGCATATGCTTGGGCTTCCCTACTAAAAGGTGTTGAGCCTCGAGATTCGACCTCTGGGCCGCAGACGACCCTGTGGTACAACTCCTTGCCAATCAAACAATAGTGGACCGCTTGTCTCTTCAGTTGTCTGCTTTTCGATTTGTTCTTGGGAAGCTCCCCTTTGCTCAAATAGGTGACCAGCGCGTGGCGCTGCCCTGCGATAAATCCTGTATCTGGAACTTCAAGGTTTATCAGGTTCGCAGGGGTTAACTCAACTACTGTCTGTTGGTTGTATGAATTCTCGGACGCTTCATCACCGATTGAGTTCTCTTCTTGGTGGACAAACTCACATGTGTGAAAATTTTTCATGAGTGCCCTTATCTTTTCCTGTTGATCTTGCACGTAGATGCCTTTAGTGACAAAGACTTGCTTTAGTTGACCAACCACCAGCTATGATCTGTTATAGAGGCTGGCCTCCCTTGGCCCCCACTATGTGTCTAAGTTGAGAGCTTGAATTATGGCTTCATACTCTTCTTCTTCGTCATTCTGGGCTCTCGCGGCCTTGCAAAAGATCATACCAGATGGTGTCTTGATCTATAGGTCAAGTTTGACTCTTTCCCCACTAGGATATACATCCGTGGAGATCTCCCAACGGCCTAACTCAATTGCTTGCCAACTCTTGAATGACTTTTCTGGATTCTTCTCCAGGTTCTCCACGAATTCTTAGGTAAATCCTTCCAATTCCTATGACTTAATGGTTGTCGTGGGTTGGTAGATGATGTTGTATTCTCCTAGTTCCTCGGCCCATTCCGCCATCTCCTCGGGGATTCTAGGTTTAGACAGAGTAGCCCATACCAGCATGGAGGAGACCATACTAACCGAATGACAAAGGAAATACGAGCGTAACTCCTGGGTTGCCATGACTACAGCCGCAATAAACTGGGATGGAAAAGGCAGGAAACAGTCTATGCGCAAAGGCCATTTACTGCCGTACTTCACAGGAAATTATAATAAAATATAGCGTATTTCAAAAGATAACAACAAATGTCATCCATGCAAGCTAAATTTTGACAAATGGTGTGGAGGTATAACATGTGTCAATCTTGGCACATTGGTTTTTCAAAAATAATGGATGATAGCACATTGTTTTCCAAGTTTTGATAAGTGGTAAAAATCCCTTGCCAAGTGGCTAATTTGATTAAACACTTGTCTAACATGCAAAAGGGTACAACATGCAAAGCCACCTATAAATAGAGGCTATTTTCAGCTATTAAAGGATCCCCCTAACAGCCACTCAACCTTCTCTCTATTTAGCCAATATATTCAGCTATTTTTCACCATTAGCCACTGTCAGCCACTATATTATTGTTTCGCCACAAATATTAGCCTAACCCTTTTCCTTTGGCCACCTCCACCTTAGACTTGCTGAGTACATTATATAATTTTGTTGATTCCTGTTCCCTTTAAAATATAAATAGAAGAAGGCTTGTTTTATCCTGGGGAAACATTTCAAATTGCTGAAATAGTTTCTTAGGACAGTGCCCAGCACGACTCAAAGCATCGTACCTTTTGAGATATTAACTATATCCTTTTACTTGTTTTATATTCAACAATATTTTCGTCATATATTTTTATTATTGTTGTTATTATAATTATTGCTTTCCCGTTGTTTCCCTACAGAAATTACCTCTCGTTCTCTTCCTGCACAAGGACTACATTCCAAGCTATCTTAGATATCGAAACATATAACAGTAGATGCTTACCTACCTCCGGTTTGATTATTAATGGAATCTGTAAGAGCTACATATTTGCTCGAGCTACTGTTAAATAACTTTGTATCAGCTACAGGGGTCCTCCTTATTTCCGCAACCTCTCGGAGAGGTGACATACCAACTCTGTTGCCTTTGGTACTAGTTGACCCATTACTGATAGTCGATCCTGTAATTCACTGATTACCTCTCTGACTTCCCATTCCATGGCCTCAATGGCCTCTAACTCGATGGATTCTGCCTCAACCGTGCTAGCTTTGACGATTGGCGCAACGATGAGAACCTCGTCAATAGTAGGACGACACTCTCTAAGTGAGGACCACTCACCTCGTAAGTCAGCAACCTCGTGCAAGTTCAGGTATTTGAAGACCTGATGAAGTGTTGAGGGCACTCCCCAGACGTTGTGTATCCATGACCGTCCCAAGATTACATCATATGGAAGAGTGTAATTTAACACCTGGAAGGAGGTTATGCTTGTCATTCCCAGTATATGAACCGGTGGAGCTAGTTCTCTAACAGATTCTTCTAGAAATCAGTTGAAGCCAATTATGTTTCGGGTGCTTAGGGCTATTTGAGGGCACTGGCTGATGCTTTGAAAAATTTCCCATCGGATAAGAACTCGCCGGATGCGTAAGCCAGAAACTTCTATGGGTATGACAAGGTCGCTTTGATATTTTGCCTCCTCCTCCAAGTTGAATAGGATTGGACCGAATGATACCCCTGGCATCATAGTTCCCCGGGCTGTGGCCGGCTGCGCATCCGCGAACATTACATTGTTGGTCTTCAAGTTCTCAGAATCTGGTGCTTGTCGTGCCCGATTTTAAACTCAGCTCAGAGCGAGTCAGGTTTCGGATTTGACTGGGTAACTCGTTTGAGATAAGAGTTGGAGTCACCACCTAATATAGATTTCTAAGGTGTATTAGGTCACCTAAGCGTCTAAGGAGAAGTCTTTATCGAACTGGTCTAATTTCAGAAATTCAATGGGTAAGAAGTCCAAGTGACTCGGGGGAAAAGGTGTTAGACACTTCCCCAAGTACCACAAAAAGTGGTTCCCACCCAGTCTATATTTTGGGATGTATACAAAAAATTATAACTGTTATCATATGTGTTACTAACTTAAAAGGGTCGATTTCACAATCAATTTATAAGACTAAGTTCAAACTATGTAAGTCTAGATGACATACATAATTGGGCTTTTAATTTGCAAAGAAGACCTAAGCCCTATGCCTAATCGCATATTTAGCCTCAAACTAATAAACACTGAGTTAAACAGGCCAATTTTACAAGAGATAGTTTAGATCAGTTTATATGTATAAGTTTCCAAGTATCTATTTATAATTTGCAGTAATAACCAGCTTTGCAAAAATGTCAAGCCTTGCAAAAATAGCCAGTTTTGGCAAAAACTAATTTTGGGCTAGGAAAACGGATTGTAGTTGTTTTTGAAATAAAATGTTAGCCGTTTAGGGTCGGTGTGACTCGTCATTAATTTTCGAGCCCTAACCTTAATGGCTTTTTTATTTTAGGGATCAAGTTTTGAAAGATATGTGTATAAGAGTGGCTGTTTTTGAGAAAAAGGTTCATGGAACACACAAGATGCACAAAAGGGGGGCTGTCACACATAATATACATATATAGGCATGCAAATACATGAATAAGCTATAATGTACTTTAGAAAAATATGTATAGAAGTTTGTATATGTGACCCCAATACTTATACCCCCATATACACTATTAGATTAGTGTACAAGAGATAATAGTAGGTCGAAAATCAATTAAGCACATAAAAATGCCATATTTCAATATTTTTTTGGGCATGTATCATTTATACAAAGAGAGGGGCAGTTTTAATTTACATAAACAGTCCGATTTTAGGCAGTTAGTGCGCATATAATCCCTTGACGCGTTATAACAGTTTAAGCATGAGAAAATGTCTTCAAAATCAAGTTCGGAAGCATAGCATGTCAAATTTCAGTCAACTAAGTATGAAATAATCCTGTTATTAGAGTTTCCAAGTTTAGCGTGTAAATGTTTTAGTTAAAACACTGCTAGATTCAATTCTGCTCATCGTATGCTATATTGTAGTTTCTAATTATCGATTAAACTCAAGTCTGAATGCAAAGACTTCTATTTTCCTAAGCATGATGCTATCACATAAAGAGTAGGGTGAGAAGAGGCTCCTGGATAGCCAATGTACACAGCCTAGGAGCTGTGTTCCCTGTTTTAAATAGATACAAATAGGGTCCTAATGAATATACACAAATGGGGACAGTTTCTAAGGGAAAGGAACAGTGAAGAATAGAGACTGGATAGGTCTGAAGTACAGCCCAAGTATGGACTGTTTAGGCTTACTTTTCCCAGAGAAGAGAAGCCTTTCACTAGGCCCCTACAAACATGTAAGAGACATGCAAATCAAGTATTGATATAGCCTCTAAAGATATCCATGTGCTGCAGGATGAAGGTTAGCAGGGGAAGGGGAATAGGGAAACTCCAAGCACTCATATTTGCAAAACAGAGGTCAAGCAAGTATTATTGACATAGACAGTTTAAATGAAGCAAAGGTTAGGTTAACAATCAAGTCCCAAGCAAGCAGATGCAAACATCAATGAAAGGGTGTAGGAATTACCACTTGCAAAGTGAAACAAACAGGATGCAGGGGAAAGAGAATGAGAGGATGCTCGCAATAGCCAAGCTAAGGTAGAAAATCTTTACAAGAAAAAAATAATCAGAGAAGGGGAGGTGCAGGTCTGTGAAGTGCTGTTCCAGACTTTTTACTGTATTCGATGGTATGTATGTCGTGTCCCTAAGTGTGCAAAGAGTCTGGTTTATATAGGCCTACCATAGGGCTTCTGAAATCCCAATTCCCAGTGTGAAAAGTAGTAAAATTGGTAAAATTTAAAGAAAGGAAAAGAAGGATCATACTGTCAATCAAGAGAAAATCAATTCCCGTATATTTTCCGTAAATAAAGCCCATTCGAAAACCAGAAAAGGGGTAGAACAGATTTATTTTCCTTTTATACAATATTTACAACATCAGGGGATGCTAATTGGGATCCTATCACTGATGGGGACATGTTCCACTGGAAAAAGGATTTGCCATTTTGAATATGCAAATTTAAACAGATAATCTTTCCCTCACGAAGTGTTGTCATCATTCACAGTGACATGAACACTCCACACTAGGTAGTCCAAGTTCAAGAAGTCAATTGTTCACACAATATTTTAGGCTCAAAAATCCTCAACAGATTCCTAAGATACTCCAACTGACCTAAATCAATCAAATAACTAATTTCTATTCCAGTTTCAATCAGAATTTCAAAAGGAACTAATTCATGATTCTCAAATAATGCAAAACAAATTTTTTAGCTTAAGTGAAGTCGTTTAACCATGGAAACTATGCACTTACACAGGATAGGTGACCAAATACATTGCAAAACATATGGAGTGATTATAAGCTGGAAAAAAATAAGTTGGGAATGATCAATTTATGGCTTATGGCTGATTTTGACTTATAAGCACTTCACTTATAAACACTTTTTATACTTACCAAACACGTAGAAAAGTCAAAAAGTGCTTATAAGCTGGTTTGCTTAGCCAAACACCCTCTATGTTTAAAGTTTGAACCTAATTTTCATTTTCTTTAAATAAAGTGAACACTAAATTAACATGAACACTTTCATTAACTATAAGTATTCATAATGCTAATATTTGGTTTGTCTAATTCAAAAGTATCATATTAATATTTTTTTCGTTGATAAGGTAATCTAAGTTTCTCAAAATACATAGATTCATGTAGAATTACCTTATTTATTAGAATCGTATAAATTATTTTAAAAAAAATATACTCCCCGACTCTCCCATTAATCAGTTATCTTGGTAAATAAGTAAATGTACGTCAAGTAATAATGTGAAATTTAATATTATTAAAAAGTTTAACCATATTTTGGCTTTTCTTTTATCAATTTATTCGTTTTGTTTTGTTATTTAATAAAAAAGGTAATAAAAATTTCACTCCACAATATTGAGAAGTGCTTCAATATAATTGATACAAAATAGAGAAATTCAAACTTGATATATATAAGCAAACAACAATCAAGGTAACCCTACCATAGTGGTTTTCCTTTTTCTCTTTTCTTTAAAGTGAAAGCAATACTTTAAATAAGTTCTCACATTTAGAAAATTATTTTGATCTCAGTTAGGAAAGAACCAATCGCACGATAGAACATGGATGAATAGTTTCTCTTTCTGGAAAATTTGGCGGTGTCCAAGGCCCAATATACTACATTCTGATAACTTGAAAGTATTAATTTTTCATTAAAGAAAAATGATAAGTATGACATAAGGTAACTGTTTCATAATAGACTAAAAAAAGAAAGTTTGTGGCATAATATCTTTTTGACAAAAATGCGAAGAAAAGTAATGTTTATATCTTACTTAATGAACGAAATAAGTATTCATCATCTTACTTGTAGAGATCGGTTCTGCAAATAAAAAAATTTGACTAAAATTCTTATGAACAAATTCGAGTGTCAAATTTCAAATTTCTTGTTTTAACGTAATGCTTCAAATCACAACCAAGTTAGTAAAATCATAGAAGTCAAAAGTTTCTCTAAACTTTTAGCTAAATGTTAAACCTAAATTCGATTTTAGGCCAATTAACAATTAAATTTGTATTTGTGGAGTCACGATCAATAGTTGAGACTAAGAGTTTTAATGACGAACTAAAATGGTGATAATTCGAGGACGAGATGTGAGTATTAACTAATAAAGATAAACCATAAACGGAAACAAGGAGAAGTAACCGTAGCGTATCGCTTGTCTTCGGGGAGAGCTCTTCGATACCAATCGCACTTAGATGACCAAAGAACTAAAAAAATAGGCAAATATGAGCAAAAGGAATATCTGAGCAAGAGTGAGAGAGTATTCTTATTGATATTGTAGACAGGAAGTAAAGTTGTGTTACAATCGATTAAGGCAAATGCTATTTATAAGCCCGATAGGCACCCGTTGGGATTCGTAACCGCTGGGTATGGATCCGTCTGGATAAGTAACTGCTGGTCACGTATCCGTTGGAGTCAGAACTGCTGGGTTGTAATGATTGCCTTAATGACCATTAATTGAATGATCGTGGATGATCATGTTAATAACTGCTCACTTAGACCGTGTTGACTGTTGAAGTGTTTCATAACTCCTTTAGGTCTGCTCGTGATAAATGTCTGTCCGTTGGATGTCTGTCCGTTGAAACGTCTGCTCGTACCACGTGGTAGACACGTGTCACCTTTCCAGTCAGCTTTTATCCAATACAGTTAGTCCCCGCACTTCTCGAGTAGAGTATCTATTCGAGGAGTGGATAGGAATTTTAGTGGGAGTTTTTGTAAACTTTGGTCTTCGTGTGATGTGGTCTGATGACGTACGAACCTTATCAGCTATGTGACAAGCCCTTATGACGTGCGCATTTAATGCGCCGTATAAAAAAGTAACTGCAGCTGGCACGCCTGCGTAATTGCAGTCCATTCTGAAGTGACTACTGCGTGTTCCAAGAGTAAAAGTAATGATTTCAACCGCTTCAGTCACGTGCACACGTCGTCTGTTTATCGCGAGGTGACCGCTACTGTTCAGAATAATGATGACACTATAAAGTTCGATGAACCCTATTCTTTCTTTTGACGGCCAGATCTGATCGTAGCTTCTCTGATGACCTCCACGTGTCTTGAAGGAAGTTGTGGGGCTGAATCTTTACTCCTATAAATAGGGGTTTGCTTGATGAGAAACTTTTTACTTGCCTTTATTTCTTCTCCGCTGTTCTTTAAAAACCTTTGAACTAGCTTTTGAATTCTTCTTGACAACTCTATTTTTTTTCCTGAAACCATGACTTCAAGATCTAGGAAAAATCAAAGCACTGATATTGCTGGTAGTTCCTCGGCGGCCACTCCTAGGCCCCGGGCTACTCAGGCTACTGCTGCAGAAATTATCCCCAAGAAATGAGGTGAATTAGAGGCGGACTGTAACATTAAGTCCTTTAATAAAAGGGGATACGCACAATTGGCCGGCGTGTAGGTTTAAGTCTGGGATCACGAAGGAGGTGATCCCACGAGTGATAACGGACTGTCACTGTAACGATGAAGTTCCCCTCTTGCCGGTCTCCGAGGAGGAGAATATTACTTCCCATAGGGCTGGGGTGACAGCCATGTGCACCAACCCTTTCACAGTGCGATGTAGGTTACCCCTGCACCCTGTGTTGGAGAGGCTCTGCAGGGAGTATCTTCTCTGCCCGGGGCAACTGAGCCCCAGTATATATAGAATTGTTACACTTTTAGATTGGTTTGCGACAGAAACCGATCAATCTTTTGGCTACGAGCATTTTATTTCTTTGTACAGCATACAAATTTTTAAAGATGGCTATGTAAATGCCAGGATGCGCGGAAGCAAGGGCTTGGTGTGCAGTTCTGAGGATACTAGTGACCGAGGCTGGGTGCATCGGGATCTTTTCGTGTGCTCCTCGGCCTTGACTTTTGACGATAAGACTCATCTTCCAGAAGTCTGGAATAAGAAGCGTAAGTCCCCGAGTATTTTTGAAATTTGTCGTGTTCTTCTTTTTCTCGTCTGCTAACTCTGTTCAATTTTTTTTTGTAGCAGCCAAGCAACCCCACGACGGGCTCATATCTGTCGATGAGCTGACGGCGTGGGTTGAGCCAATTTTGAAGGAGTTCGCTCCTGAGAGAAGAGAGTGGGCGCATTTTGCTGCTCATAAAAGTTTGATTGTGAAAAATCATGGTGAGAATATTTCTGCTTTCATGATTATTCTTCTTCTTTGAAACATCTCCGTGTCTGACCGTTTTACCTTTTTATAGGTTTGGGCACTTCAGGAGATTTCTTTCCTGCTCCCCCCCAAGACGGGCCTTCCGAGCCTGTTGCTGACCCAGATGCTGAGGCCGAGGCTATACTAGCTTCGGTGGAGGAACTGCGCAGCAGGGAGGGGGTGAGGAGCTCTTGTCCGGTGGTCTAGGCTCCCTGAAGAGAAAGATGAAGAGCCAAGATGAAGGCGGAGCACGGAAGAAGTCTGCTCGTAAAACTTCCGTGGCTGCCGGGCAAACCTCATCTGTTGGGGGTGAACCTTCATCTAGGGCCAGTGTACCGGAGCCCGTAGAAGAGAGTGTCCAAGCTGCTGCTGAAGTCCTCAAGTCTGCACGGGGAGAGGGTTTAGCCAAGGAGGTTATCTATCTTTCGGACACTGAGGCCGAAGTTGATGTTCCCCTTAGGCGAAGACCTCATCTTCGAACTGACAGAAGAAGGGCCGATGAGGAGGCTGTCCGTACTTCGCAGAGGAGTCCCCGAGTGGATGACGGGGTGGAGGCAGGTCCTTCTCGTGTAGAAAAGTTGAAAAGAAAGGTGGGTGAAGAAGAAGAAGAAGAAGAAGAAGAAGAAGAAGAAGAAGAAGAAGAAGAAGAAGAAGAAGAAGAAGAAGAAGAAGAAGAAGAGGTGAAAGAAGAAGTTAGGGAAGAAGTTCCCCAAGAGGGTAGCTGGGGTCCTCATGTTTTTCGTTTCGAGGACCTGGAGAATGTGGCTACTGAGGGGGGCGACGCCTGTTGGGCTTCGCGAGTGCGAGA
The DNA here is from genome assembly GCA_037355625.1 of Petunia x hybrida. Lineage (NCBI taxonomy): Eukaryota > Viridiplantae > Streptophyta > Magnoliopsida > Solanales > Solanaceae > Petunia > Petunia x hybrida. Next base: position 269,391 of record JBBBVM010001177.1, on the reverse strand, counting down.
CGATAAATCCTGGAGTGGAAGGTGATTCTAACCTTTCATCGTCAAGATTCATCTGGCGGTCAGTCATTGGTGGCCGGACAGAGTTGAAGGACATTAGGGGTGTCCGTTACAAGTTTGGGCGAAATTATCCTTCTGAGCAGGCTTGGGAACCCAAGTACTGTGAGAGGAAACATACTTTGAAACTTGCCCCTGATGTTAACTTCATAACTGGACCAGGCGGCTTGGCTAAGGCGATCTCCTCGCTCATCGGTCCCCGTGAAGAATGGATGCTGAGGGAGCTGAGCGATGAGGAGTTGGCCTTACAAATTGCTGCTGACTCTGCTCGGGTAATTATTTTCCGCTTTGTTTTGGGAATAAATTTAGCCTCGGACTTCTAAACTTGACTTATTTTGCTTTTTCAGTCAAGTATGCTGGCTGCCGAGCTCATGTTTAGCTCCAGGCTTAACAACGTCGATCAAGTACTCAAGGTAAAGAAAGAGTTGTTGGATGCTCCGAAGGAGAACAAGACTTTGATAGAGCAGTGTGGTCTCCTAGGTGGTGAGGTTAATCGGTTGACTGATGTCAACAATGAACGTGTTGAGCAGATCAACGCACTCTCCAGGGAGAAGGACCTTCTTCTTGAAGAGAAAGAAGGGTTCGCACGCTCTACTTAGGGTCTAAAGAGATTGCTCGAAGAATGTAAAACTTCTCTGAACAGTGCTATTGAGGATCGTGCATCCCTTGAGATGGATCTGCAGAGAGCCAATGAAGGATCTGTTAAAGCCAGAGCTGATCTTCAGGCTGCCAAGGATCAGGCCGCACAATTGATGAGTGCCCAGGCTGCATTAACCAAGGACTTGGAAAACCTGCGTGATCAGTCTGAGATCAAGGCTAAGCTTGCTGCGCTTGAGGCCAAGCGTACATTGCTCGTGCAGATTCAAGCTAAACAAGTTAATATTGAGGAGATGCTGCGGACAACAAAGAGCGGTGTTCGTAGAATAAGACAAGCATTGAATCTCTCTCCTGAGGAGTCTGAAGGCGAAGATGAAGATGAAGACGAAGATGACGGCGAGAATTCAGGGGACGATGGCAGAACTGACGGAGCTGGTGCGTCGAGTTCTGGTCGTAACCCTAAATGTTAATGCCCTTTCTCAATCTTTGATTGATGTATTTTTTATTGTCTGGCGAGAGCCAGATTTGTTTGTTGGTGGACAAAAGTCTGATAAAGACTTTCTGGTCTTTTGTATGGACGGTTTCATTTGGCCTTTGATCACTCTGCAAACTTCTGTCAGCCATTTTCGGCATTTTATTGTTTATAGGATGATGTATATATGCTCTTAGATCTATTCAATGACTATATTTAGCCTGAATTTTTTATCTTTTGTTTGCATGTGTTGTGGCTTTCGTGCCTTATGATTAGAATTTTTTTGAAGTTTGAACTTTATTAAATTCTGGTCTCCAAAAGTTTGCCCGAATGTTTTTAACTTAGCCTTTCGTTAGGAAGAGGTCGTAAGTTGTAAGTAGTCTGACCGAATCGTGGTCGTTAGAGTTTTGGCCGAATCGTTGCTCTATGCGTATAACCTTGCTTATCGTTTTGATAGTTGAACACGGCTTTGTAGATTGGCTCTGGCCGAGTTGATGGCCTTGTGAACGACTCCTCTTATTTTCGTGGATGTCTTTGTCACGTAAAAGTTTGGCTTTGTGAACGACTTCTCTTATTTTCGTGGAAGTTTTGTCACGTAAAAGTTTATTGAAAAACTTTAAAAATTTGTCTTTTGGTAAGGTCTTTTACCTTTATGAAGGTCTTACCTGTCCTACAGGGGCCTCTCACTACCCCCTTGTTTTCATGTTGGAACACGTAAAGTGATAACATGAAAAGAGATTCGGTGAGTTGTATATAGAACACATATAACCAAACGAGGAGTGTGTCGGTTGTGGGATTCGAACCCACAGCCGCGAAGTTGAAGAACTTCGAGCTCTACCAGTTGAGCTAAACGGATCTGACCTTGTTTAGGTCGTTAGTACCATTTACAGAGAAAATATAATAAAAGTAAGAACTTTCGTAAAGATAAAAGGTAAGTGTAAGATAACTAACCGTTTTATCACATAAAAGTGATACCTTTTGAGGTGAACCACATTCCAACTGTTCGGGACAGTGGAGCCGTCTGGTCGTGCCAAGCGATAAGATCCCTTGCCGACTGAAGCAATTACTTTGTAGGGGTCTTCCCAATTAGGGCCAAGTTTCCCTGAGTTTGTCTCTTGTGTGCTCTTTGTGAAGTAATCAGTGATGATTAATAAGAAGCGCATCCCCCTTGGTGCTGTGGAAAGAGGACCAACAATGTCCATCCCCCGTTTCATGAACGGCCACGGAGAGATTATCGAGTGAAGCGGTTCTGCTCGCTGATGGAGAAGATGGGCGAACCTCTGGCATTTGTCACATTTCTTAACAAATTCGTTCATATCTTTCTCCATTTTGTCCCAATAGTAACCTACATGAATCAGCTTCCGGGTTAATGCCTTGCCTCCAGAATGATTTCCACAACAGCCTTCGTGGACTTCTCTCATCACATAATTGATTTGACTTGGTCCGAGACACTTTGCGAGAGGTCCTGCAAAAATTCTCCGGTAAAGCTCGCCGTTGAGAATTGTATATCGAGCAGCTTTTACTCGGAGTTTGCGAGCAGCTTTCGCGTCTGTGGGGAGACTCCCATGGATAAGATAATTTGTTACTCATTCCGCCAGTCCCAAGTAGCGTTGATGGTGTTGACTTCGAAATTTTCTCTGTCCATGGTTGTGTAGAGAAGTTGAACAACAGCTGAATCTCTGCCACTAATCCCATGTTTGCAAGAGCATCAGCTTCATGGTTCTCTTCCCGTGGAATCTAAATTGCTTCCTATTCGTCAAACTGTGTTAGGAGCTCTTTTACTCGGGCGAGGTACACTTGCATCCTGGATTCTCGTGCAATGAAACCTCCATTAATTTGATTGACCACCAGCTGAGAGTCGCTTTTTAGTTTGACGATGGTTGCTCCATAACTTCGGGCTAGTTCTAATCCTGCAATAACGGCCTCATATTCGGCCTCATTGTTTGTAATAAATGGGCATTTGATAGCCTGTCTTACCATTTCACCGGATGGAGCAACGAGAACCAATCCAAGCCCGGACCCTTTGAGCTCGAGGAGCCGTCTGTGTGAAGGTTCCACGTGCCAGGAGCCTGCCCTGCATAAAGAACAACTTCTCTTTCTGCTTCAGGGTATATATTAGTGCTGAAGTCTGCCACGAAGTCTGCTAAAACTTGTGACTTTATTGCCAACCTAGGCTGGTAGGTAATATCAAATTTAGATAATTCTATAACCCATTTTACTAACCTTCCTGAAAATTCAGGTTTGTGCAGAACATTTCGTAAAGGAAAGGTTGTAACCACAGCTATCGAATGACTTTGAAAATAAGGGCATAACTTGCGAGCAGCAGTTACTAGTGCCAATGCCAATTTTTCTAAAGATTGATAGCGTGTTTTTGCATCAATTAGAGCTTTGCTAATGTAATAGATAGGAAGTTGTTTACCTTTTTCTTCCCGAACTAGAACAGCGCTTACCGATGATTCTGAGACTGCCAAATAAATTAGCAGCTCCTCACCCTCCTGAGGTGTAGAGAGCAGTGGTGGATTGGATAGATACTTTTTTAGATCCTTCAATGCTTGCTGGCATTCAGGGGTCCATTCGAACTCCTTGTTTTGCTTTAAAACATCGAAGAAACTCTTGCAACGGTCAGATGATCGGGAAATGAATCTGCGTAGAGCTGCCACTCTCCCTGTCTGTTTCATGACATCTTTCCTGTTTTGAAGTACATCTGGGATTGATTCAATGCCTTTAATCTGAGCGGGATTGACTTCAATTCCACGCTGAGAAACAATTAATCCCAGAAACTTCCCCGATCCGACTCCGAAAGCACACTTCTCTGGATTCAGCTTCATGTTATACTGATCCAAGATTCGGAAAGCTTCTTTCAGATGTGCCAGATGGTCCTCTGCTCGTTTGGATTTGATCAACATATCATCGATGTACACTTCCACAGTCTTTCCGATATGGTCATGGAATATTCAATTGACTAGACGTTGATAAGTTGCACCTGCATTTTTCAGTCCTAATGGCATAACTTCATAACAGTACGTACCTCGACAGCTTATGAACGCCGTTTTCTCCTGATCTTCAGAATCCATCAATATTTGGTTATATTCAGAGTATGCGTCGAGGAAGGTAAGCACCTCATGTCCGGCTGTTGCGTCGATCAGTTGATCTATCCTGGGAAGGGGATATGAATCCTTTGGACAGGCTTTGTTTAAATCGGTAAAGTCAATGCAGACTCGCCATTTACCATTATTTTTAAGTACGACAACCACGTTGGCTAGCCAGTCTGGATATTTGACTTCACGTGTTGAACCGATTTTTAACAGCCGATCGGCCTCATCGTTGATGACCTGGTTCCGAAAGGCTCCTTGCTGGCGCGTCTTCTGTTTCACCGGGCAGTGATACGGATCGACGTTCAACCTGTGAGTAATGATGTCAGGAGAAATACCTGTCATATCTGCGCGGGACCAGGCGAATGTTGTATGCCGCTCCTTGAGGAACTGGAGGATATCTTCCCGTAGGCGTTCGCTCAGTTCAGTCCCTAAGTACACCTTCCGCTCCGATTTGTCGGCGAACAATTCTTCGGGTTCCAAAGCTTCTACGGTTGGCATGTGGTTTTCTCTTTCATCCATCTTCGTGATGAATTCCGGGACCTCGTACTTAGCCTCTTCAGGTGGTATGTCAGGCCCCGGTCGCTGTAATTGCTATTTGTTCTCTTCGGGTAGTTTGAGAGCCACCGAATAGCGATCTCGGGCAGAGCGTTGCTCTCCTCGGACCTTACGTACTCCTCATTCGGATGGGAACTTCAATACTTGATAATAAGTTGAAGGAACAGCTTGCATGTTGTGGATCCAAGGTCTACCCAAAATGATGTTGTAGGCTAGATCCGCATCGACAACATGAAAAGTTGTTTCCTTCGCTACCCCTTCGGTGAGAGTTGTCAGAGTAATCTCACCGAGAGTCTTTTCGCTTGAATTGTTGAAGCCGGAGAGAACTCGAGATATGGGTACGATCTTGTCCGAAAACTGCATCTCTCTGACAACCCGTGATTGGATAATGTTTGCATAACTGCCTGCATCAATGAGTACTCTCTTGACGTCGAACTCCGCCACGCGTCACGTTATGACTAACGCATCAGTATGTGGAAATTACGAGCCATCTGCATCAGAATCCTCAAATGTGATTACTTCTTCTGATCATAGGCGTTTGTTGTTTGTGATGGAGACCTTTGCATACTTCTTTGCTGTGAAAGTAACGGAGTCCACCTCGATTCCACCTGAAATAACATTAACTGTCCTCATTGGAGAGGATGCTCGTGGAGGGCCAGGTTTGTTCTGATGTGCTTTCGCGTGAGTCTGCTTACCCTTCTCGGTCAGGAACTCCTTCAAGAATTCATGTTTCAACAAATGAGCAATTTCATACCTTAGGGCTTTGCAGTCTTCAGTGGTGTGACCATGGTCACGATGGAAATCGCACCACAGTTCCTGGTTTCGCTTGCTTGGGTCGGTCTTCATGTCTTTCGGCCACTTGACCTTCTCTCCCATGTCTTTGAGTGCTGCCACTACTTCAGACATTTCCACGTTGAAATTCGGCAGGCTTGGGGCTCCACGGAGGCTTGATTCTGAATCATCTCTCCGGGATAACCCTTTGTTGTTGTGGTTGCGTCCTTTGGAATGGCTGTGTGACTGGTCAGGGTACGGTTCATAACGTACGTCTGCTCTCTCAGTCTCTGCCTTTAAGCCGGATCCACCACTACGCGCCTGGGCCCTTCCTCGAGTACCTGTTCCAATCAATTTATCTTCATCGATACGTACCTTAGAATTGTAACGGTTGTAGACGTCTGACCAACTGGTTGCTGGGAACTCGCGAAGAGACTCATAAAGTCTATGCGTGGCCTCTGAGCTCCTAATATCCAAGCTGTTGGTAAATGCGATCGCTGCCCATCTGTCTCGTACTTTGGGGAGCATCATACGTTCTCTCTGGAAGCGATCCACGTATTTGCGGAGAGACTCGTCAGGTCTTTGCTTGATCTCAAAGATGTCCTCTACGCGGGTCTCCGTCTTCTGAGTGCCTGTGCGTGCCTTCACGAACAATTCAACCATCTCTACGAAAGACCCAATGGAGTTGGGTGGCAACATTGAGTACCATCGCAGAGCTCCATCTGCTAGGGTTTCCACGAACTTCTTCAATTGGACAGATTCGATCTCCTCGTCGGTGAGATCACTAGCCTTTATAAAGTTGCTGAACATCATGAGGTGATAGTTGGGTTCAGATTTTCTGCGATACCTCAGAATGTTTGGCATTTTGAACGTCTTAGGTATCGCCTTTAGGGCTGCCTCCTTCTTCCAGGGTCGCTGGGAGTATTGTTGGACATCGACTTTCTTCAGCATGGGTGGAGCGCCTGGTATCTGATCAATTCTCACGTGAAGAGACTTTTGAACTGCTTCCTGGCTTTCTTTGAATTGTTTGGTGAGAGCTTCCACTGCAAGGCTCATATCCGTAGGCGCCATAGACCCTCCATTCTGATTCTGATTGATTTGGGTCGTTGGATCTGCAGTACCACCGTTGTTCCGCTCTCCGCCTTCCCTTGAAGTATGTGAAGAAGGTGCGTGACGACCAGGTGCTGCAGCGTCAGCCCTTGCAGTTGAAGGGTTACTCTTTCGGAGAGAAGTGAGTGCCTCGTTTATTCCTCGGTTTACTTCTGCCTATTCCTGCATGAAAGAGAAGAGTGTTTCTTGGAGGTTCCCTCAGCCAGGGGAGAGACTCCTATGGCGTCGTCTCCTGGGTGGGGTAGTGCTCTGAGAACGCATACGCCTATATCGCTGCCTGACCGGTCCTTGGGAAGATTGTTGTTGCCCATCGGACGAGTTATCAGGAGAATAATCAGGAAAATAATTAGGACTGAGTGAAGGAGTATTTACCTATTCTCTGCCTACGATAGTTCGTTGAGAATTGCTTTCTGCCATGTTAGTTATAGAGCAAAAAGACTGAAAAAAATAGATGTAATATCAAAGAAAGATAAACTATTAACCTATGAAGGCTATTGACCGACTCCCACTGTGGTCGCCAAATTGTTTAACCTTGATCCGATTTTAGGCCAATTAACAATTAAATTTGTTTTCGTGGAGTCACGATCAATAGTTGAGATTAAGAGTTTGTACGACGAACTAAAATGGTGATAATTCGAGGACGAGATGTGAGTATTAACTAATAAAGATAAAGCATAAATGGAAACAAGGAGAAGTAACCGTATCGTATCGCTTGTCTTCGGGGAGAGCTCTTCGATACCAATCACACTTCGATGACCAAAGAACTAAAACAATAGGCAAATATGAGCAAAAGGAATATCTAAGCAAGAATAAGAGAGTATTCTTATTGATATTGTAGACAGGAAGTAATGTTGTGTTACAATCGATTCAGGCAAATGCTATTTATAAGCCTGATAGGCACCCGTTGGGATTCGTAACCGCTGGGCATGGATCCGTCTGGATAAGTAACTGCTGGTCACGTATCCGTTGGAGTCATAACCGCTGGGTTGTAATGATTGCCTTAATGACCATTAATTAAATGATCGTGGATGATTATGCTAATAACTGCTCACTTAGACCGTGTTGACTGTTGAAGTATTTCATAACTCCTTTAGGTCTGCTCGTGATAAATGTTTATCCGTTGGATGTCTGTCCGTTGAAACGTCTGCTCGTGCCACGTGGTAGACACGTGTCACCTTTTCAATTCCAATCAGCTTTTATCCAATACACCAAATATAATCCAATGTTTCCATTGACTTTTAGTGTTGCGACAAATATCATTCCTTCTCCCTCCTCATCCCCTCCTCCTTGCTTTACATAATAAGAACCAAAAAAAGTGAACAATAATTCAAGTAGAAGCTGTAATAGGAAAAAAATTAATGAAATATAATTACCACTTAAAAAATATGTATTATGTTCTCAACAATGGAAAAAAACTCAATAGCAAAAATAAAATAAATAAAATTTATTTACATTACCAGAAAATAGCTTTTCTGGTAATACATGAGAATAAAAAATATTTATCGTTTGTGAAAAAGATATGTTCATTCATATGTGGCAATGAACAGATGGCTCATCGTGTGCATTATTTAACCTAGATTCGATTTTAGGCCAATTAACAATTAAATTTATATTTGCGGGGTCACGATCAATAGTTGAGATTAAGAGTTTATACGGTGAGCTGAGATGATGACAATATGCACGTATGAGCTAGTAAAAGTAATGCACAAAACGTAAACAAGGAGAAGTAACCGTATCGTATCACTGGTCCTCGGAGGGAGTTCTTCGATATCAGTCACTCTTCAGAAGACCAAAGTAGAGAACTAAACAAGAACAAAGGGAATAACTGAGCAGGGCGAGAGAATATTCTTATTTATAGTGTAGACAGGAAAATAAAGTTGTTCTACAATCGATTAAGGCGAATGCTATTTATAAGCCTAATAGGAACCCGTTGGGATTTTTGTAACCGCTGGGCGTGGATCCGTCTAGATAAGTAACTGTCGGTCATGTATCCGTTGGAGTCATAACCGCTGGGCTGTAATGATTGCCTTAATGACCATAAATAGATTGATCGTGGCTAATCGTGTTAATAACTGCTCATTTAAACCGCGTTGACCGTTGAAGTGCTTCGTAACTTCTTTAGATCTGCTCATGACGAATGTCTGTCCGTTGGATGTGTGTCCGTTGAATGTCTGCCCGTGCCACGTGGAGGACACATGTCACCTTCTCAAGTCTAGTCAGCTTTTATCCAATACAGATAGTCCCCGCACTTCTCGAACAGAGTATCTGTTCGAGGAGTGGATATGATTTTTGGCGGGAATTTCTTGTGAACTTTTGTCTTCGTGTGATGTATCTTGATGACGTACGAGCCTTATCAGCTAAGTGACAAGCCCTCATGACGTGCGCATTTAATGCGCCGTAACAAAAAGTAACTGCAGCTGGCATGCCTGCGAGACTGTAGGTCATTCCGAAATGACTATTACGTGCCTCGAGGGTAAAAATAATGATTTTAACCGCTTCAGTCACGTGCACACGTCGCTTGTTGATCGCGAGGTGACCGCTACTTTCCAGAATAATGATGATGCTATAAAGTTTTGGCGAACCCTATTCTTCTTCTTAACGGCCAGATCTGATCGAGGTTTCCCTGATGGCTTCCACGTGTCTTGAAGGAAGTTTGTGGGGCTGAATTCTCTCCTATAAATAGGGGTTTGCCTGATGAGAAACCTTTTACTTGCCTTTATTTCTTGTCCGCTGTTCTTTGAAAATACTTTGAACAAGCTTTGAATTCTTCTTGATAACTTCATATTTTTCCTGCAACCATGACTTCAAGATCTAGGAGAAATCAGAGTAATGATGTCGCTGGTAGTTCCTCGGCGGCCACTCCCAGGTCCCGGGCTACACAAGCTACTGCTGCAGAGATAATCCCCAAGAAGTGGGGTGAACTTGAGGGGAACTGTAACATTAAGTCCTTCCATAATAGAGAGGGAGATACGCGGAACTGGCCGGCGTATAGGTAAAAGTCTGGGATCACGAAAGAGGTGATCCCACGAGTAAGGATGGACTGCCACTGGGGCGATGAGGTTCCCCTCTTGCCGGTCTCCGAGGAGGAGAATATTACTTCCCATAGGGCTGGATGGACAGCCATGTGCACCTACCCTTTCACCGTGGGAAGTAGATTACCCCTGCATCCAGTGCTGGAGAGGCGCTGCAGGGAGTACCTCCTCTGTCCGGGGCAGCTGAGCCCCAGTATGTATAGAATAGTTACTCTTTTGGATTGGTTCGCAGCAGGAACCGATCAATCTTTTGGTTATGAGCATTTTATTTCTCTATATAGTATACAAATTTTCAAAGACGGCTACGTAAATGCAAGAATGCGCGGAAGCAAGGGCTTGGTGCGCAGTTGTGAGGATACGGGTGACCGAGGCTGGGCACACCGGTATCTGTTTGTGCGCTCCTCGGCCTTGACTTTTGACGACAAGGCCTTCCTTCCAGAAGTCTGGAATAAGAAGCGTAAGTCCCCGAGTACTTTTGAAGTTCTTCGTGCTTTTTCGTCTTCTAGCGGCCAAGCAACCCTACGACGGACTCATTTCTGCCGAAGATTTGACCGCGTGGGTTGAGCCAATTTTGAAGGAGTTTACTCCTGAGAAGAGAGAGTGGATGTATTTTGCCACTCAGAAGAGTTTGGTTGTAAAAAATCATGGTGAGACTACTTCCTTTTTTCATGATCATTCTTCTTCTTTGAACCTTCTTCATATCTGACCGTTTTTCCTTTTTATAGGTTTGGGCACTTCGGGAGATTTCTTTCCTGCCCCTCCTCAAGATGGGCCTCCCGAGCCTGTGGCTGACCCAGAAGCTGAAGCTGAGGCTATATTAGCTTCAGTGGGTGCTCTGCGCAGCAGGGGAGGGGGCGAAGAACTCCTGTCCGGTGGACTGGGCTCCTTGAAGAGGAAGAAGAGGAGCCAAGGCGAGGGCGGAACACGGAAGAAGTCTGCTCGTAAGACTTCCGTGGCTGCCGGGCAAACCTCGTCGGCTAACGGTGATCCTTCTTCTAGAGCCAGTGTACCGGAGCCCGTAGAAGAGAATGCTGGTGCTGCTGCTGAATTCCCCGATTCTGCACGGGGAGAGGGCATAGCCAAGGAGGTTATCACTCTTTCGGACACTGAGGTCGAAGTTGATGTTCCTCTTAGGCGAAGGCTTTATCTCCGCAATGACAGAAGAAGGGCCGAGGAGGAAGTTGTCTATACTCCATAGAGGAGTCCCCAAGTTAGTGACGGGGCGGAGGCAGGTCCTTCTCGTGTTGATAAGGGGAAGAGGAAAGTAGGTGAAGAAGAAGAAGAGGTGAAAGAAGAAGTAAGAGAAGAAGCTTCCTAAGAGGGTAGCCAGGGTCCTCGTGTTTATCATTTCGAGGACCTGGAGAATGTGGCTACTGAGGGGGCGGTTCCCGTTGTTCTTCGTGAATGTGAAACAATAGATCCTAGAGCGGAAGGTGACTCTAACCTTTCCTTGTCAAGATTCGTTTGGCGGTCAGTCATTGATGGCCGGACAGAGCTGAGTGACATCAGAGGAGTACGTTACAAGTTCGGGCCAAACTATCCCTCCGAACAGGCTTGGGAGCCTAAGTTTTGCGAGAGGAAGCACACTTTGAAACTTGCCCCTAATGTTAACTTTGTAACTAGACCGCACAGCTTGGCTAAGGCGATTTCCGCGCTCATCGGTCCCCGTGAAGAATGGGTGCTAAGGGAGCTGACCAATGAGGAGTTAGCCTTCCAAATTGCTTCGGACTCTGCCCGGGTAAGTTTTTTTTTTTTAAGAAATAACATCTAGCCTCGGTCCTTTAACCCTGACCTACTTTGCTTTTTTTTTTAGTCAAGTATGCTGGCTGCCGAGATCATGTTTCGCTCCAGGCTTAACAACGACAATCAAGTGGTTGAAGTGAAAAAAGAGTTGCTGGAAGCTCTGAAGGATAACAAGACTTTGATAGAGCAGTGTGGTTTCCTTGGTGGTGAAGTCAACTGGTTAACTGATGTCAACAATGAGCGTCTCGAGCAAATCAACGCACTCACCAGGAAGAAGGACCTTCTTCTCGAGGAGAAAGAAGAGTTCGCACGCTCTGCCCAAGGCTTGGAGAGACTGCTTGAAGATTGTCGAAATTCTTTGAACGGTGCTATCAAAGATCGTACATCTCTTGAGATGGATCTGCAGAGAGCTAATGAAGAATCAGTTAAAGTCAGGGCTGATCTCCAGGCTGCCAAGGATCAGGTCGCTCAGTTAATGAGTGCTCAGACCGCATTAACCAAGGACTTGGCGAACCTGCGTGATCAGTCTGAAATCAAAACCAAGCTTGCAGCTCTTGAGGCTAAGCGTACATTGCTCGTGCAGATTCAGGCTGGACAAGTTAATGTCGAGGAGATGCTGCAGACAACAAAGAATGTTGTTCGAAGAATAAATCAAGCATTGGGTCTCTCCCCTAAAGAGTCTGAAGGTGATGATGATGATGAAGACGAAGACGAAGGCGAGAATTCAGGGAACGACGGCAGGACTGGCGGAGCTGGTGCGTCGAGTTCTAGTCGAAGCCCTAAATGTTAATGCCCTTTTTTCAATATGTGATTGATGTACTTTTTATTGTCTTGGCGAGAGCCGGACTTGTTTGTTGATTGACAGAAGTCTAGCAAAGACTCTCTGGTCTTTGGCCGGTTTGTTTGGCCTTTTAACACTGCAAATTTCTGTCAGCCGTATTCGGCATTTTATCAATTTACAGTTTAATGTATATATGCTACTTTAGATCTGTCCAGTGACTATATTTAGTTTGAACTCTTGATCTTTTTGTTTGCATGTGTTTGTGGCGTTCGTGCCTTGTGATTGAGAGCTTTCTGAAGTTAGAACTTTATTAAGTTCGTTTCTCCGAGAGTCTGCCCAAATGTTTTTAACTTAGCCTTTCGTTAGGAAGAGGTCGTAAGTTGTAGGTAGTCTGACCGAATTGTGGTCCTTTAGAATTTCGGCCGAATCGTTGCTCTGTGCGTGTAACTTTGCTTATCGTTTCGATAGTTGAAAGTTGTTGCATGGCTTTGTAGATTGGCTCTGGCCGAATCATTGGCCTTGTGAACGACTTCTCTTATTTTTGTGGAAGCCTTGTCACATGAAATTTTTTGTTTTGTGAATGACTCCTCTTATTTTTCCGTGGAAGTTTTATCACGTAAAAGTTTTTTTTTTTTTGAAAAACTTTAAAAATTCGCCTTTTGGTAAGGTCTTTTGCCTTTATGAAGGTCTTATCTGGCCTACAGGGGCCTCTCACCACCATCCTTGTTTTTGTGTTGGAGCACGTAAAGCGATAACATGAAAAGAGTTTTCAATGAGTTGCATATAGAACACATATAACCAAACGAGGAGTGTGTCCGTTGTGGGATTCGAACCCACAGCCGCAAAGTTGAAGAACTTCAAGCTCTACCAGTTGAGCTAAACGGATCTGACCTTGTTCAGGTCGTTAGTACCATTTAGAGAGAATATATAATAAAAGTAAGAACTTTCATAAAGATAAAAGGTAAGTGTAAGATAACTAACCGTTTTACCACTTAAAAGTGATACCTTTTGAGGTGAACCACATTCCAACTGTTCGGGACAGTAGAGCCGTCTGGCCGTGCCAAACGATAAGACCCTTTGCCGACCGAAGCAATTACTTTGTAGGGACCTTCCCAGTTAGGGCCAAGCTTCCCTGAATTTGTTTCTTGTGTGCTCTGGGAGACTTTTCTGAGTACAAAGTCCCCGACTTGAAAACTTCGTACGCGCAGTCCCCTATTGTAGTATTGCTCGATTCGTTCTTTTGAGCGACTACTCGTACAAGGGCTAGCTCTCTGCATTCTTCGAGGAGGTCCAGCTCTTCGGATAGATTGACTGAGTTTGATTCCTCAGTGGCATGTGCGTATCGTAAGTTGGGTTCTCCTATTTCAACTGGAATTAGAGCATCTGCACCATATACTAATGAGTAAGGAGTCTCTCCGGTGCTCATTTTTATAGTTGTGCGATAAGCCCATAATACTCCAGGTAACTCCTCTACCCAACATCCCTTTGCCTGCTCGAGGCGCTTTTTAAGGGATTCAACGATGATTTTGTTGGTAGATTCGGCCTGTCCATTTGCAACAGGATGATATGGAGAGGAAGTGATCCTCTTGATGTGCAGATCATCGAGGAACCTAGCCACTTTCTGGCCAATGAATTGCGGGCTGTTGTCCATGACTATTTCTTTAGGTGCTCCAAAGCGGCACACGACGAAACGCCAGAGAAAGTCGACGACTTCCGTTTGTCGTATCTTTGAATATGTTGCCGCTTCGACCCACTTTGTGAAGTAGTCAGTGATGATCAATAGGAACCGCATCCCTCTGGGTGCTGTGGGAAGAGGTCCAACGATGTCCATTCCCCATTTCATGAAGGGCCACGGGGAGATTATTGAATGGAGTGGCTCTGCTGGCTGATGGAGAAGATGGGCGAACCTCTAGCATTTGTCACATTTCTTGACAAACTCGTTCGTATCTTTCTCCATCTTGTCCCAATAATAGCCTGCACGAATCAACTTTCGAGTTAGTGCCTTACCTCCAGAATGATTTCCGCAACAGCCTTCGTGGACTTCTCTCATCACATAATTGATCTGATTAGGTCCAAGGCATTTTGCGAGAGGCCCTGCGAACATCCTCCGGTAAAGCTCGCCGTTGAGAATTGTATATCGGGCAGCTTTCACTCGGAGTTTGGGTGCAGCTTTTGCATGTGCAGGTAGAGTTCCATGGATAAGATAATTTGTTATCTTATTCCGCCAGTCCCAAGTAGCGTTGATGGTGTTGACTTCGAATTTTTCTCTATCCATGGTCGTGTAGAGAAGTTGGACAACAGCTGAAGAGCTGGCTGCCTCTATCTCTGCCACTGATCCTATGTTTGCAAGAGCATCTGCTTCATGATTCTCTTCCCGTGGAATCTGGATTGCTTCCCGTTCGCCAAACTGTGCTAGGAGCTCTTTCACTCGGGCGAGGTATACTTGCATCCTGGATTCTCGTGCAATGAAACCTCTATTGATTTGATTGACCACAAGCTGAGAGTCGCTTTTTAGCTTGACGATGGTTGCTCCATAACTCCGGGCTAGTTCCAATACTGCAATAATGGCCTCATATTCGGCCTCATTGTTAGTAATAAATGAGCACTTGATAGCCTGCCTTACCATTTCGCCAGATGGAGCAACAAGAACCAGTCCAAGGCCGGACCCTTTGACGCTCGAGGAGCCGTCTGTGTGAAGGGTCCATGTGCCAGGAGCCTGTCCTGCATGAAGAATAGATTCCCTTTCTGCCTCAGGGTGTATGTTAGTGCTGAAGTCTGCTAGGACTTGCGATTTTATCGCTACTCTAGGCTAATAGGTGATATCAAATTCAGATAACTCTATAGCCTATTTCATCAGCCTTCCTGAAAATTCAGGTTTGTGCAGAACATTTCGCAAAGGAAAAGTTGTAAGCACAGCTATCGAATGACTTTGAAAATAAGGGCGTAACTTACGAGCAGCAGTTACTAGTGCCAGTGCTAATTTTTCCAAAGGTTGATAGCGTGTTTCTACGTCAATTAAAGCTTTGCTAATGTAATAGATAGGAAGCTGCTTACCTTTGTCTTCCCGAACTAACACAGCACTTACCGATGACTCTGAGACTGCCAAATAAATTAGCAGCTCCTCACCCTCCTAAGGTGTAGAGAGCAGTGGTGGATTGGATAGATACTTTTTTAGATCCGTCAATGTTTGCTGGCATTCGGGAGTCCATTCGAACTCCTTGTTTTGTTTTAGGACATCGAAGAAACTTTTGCAACGGTCAGATTACAGGGAGATGAACCTTCGTAGAGCTGCCACTCTCCCTGTTAGTTTCATGACATCTTTCCTGTTGTAAAGTACATTTGGGATAGATTCAATGGCTTTAATCTGAGTGGAATTGACTTCAATGCCACGTTGAGAAACAATGAATCCAAGAAACCTCCCCGATCCGACTCCGAAAGCGCATTTCTCTAAATTCAGCTTCATGTTATACTGATCCAAGATTCGGAAAGCTTCCCTCAAATGTGCCAGATGATCCTCTGCTCGTTTGGATTTTATTAGCATGGCATCGATGTACACTTCCATAGTCTTCCCGATATGGTCGTGGAACATTCGATTCACTAGACGCTGATAGGTTGCACCTGCATTTTTCAGTCCAAAATGCATAACTTTTTTACAGTACGTACCTCGACATGTGATGAATGCTATTTTCTCCTGGTCTTCGGGATCCATCAATATCTGTTTATACCCGGAGTATGCGTCGAGGAAGGTTAACACCTCGTGTCCAGCTGTTGCATCGATCAGTTGATCTATCCTAGAAAGAGGATATGAATCTTTCGGGCAGGCTTTGTTTAGATATGTGAAGTCACTTGCCGTTCTTTTTAGGTACGACAACCACGTTGGCTAACCAGTCTGGGTATTTGACTTCACGTACTGAACCGATTTTCAACAGCCGGTCGACCTCGTCCTTGATGTCCTAGTTCCGAACTGCTCTTGCTGGCGCCTCTTTTGTTTCACTGGGTGGTGATATGGATCAACGTTCAACCTGTGAGTAATGATGTCAGGAGAAATACCTGTCATATCTACGTGAGACCAGGTGAATGTTGTATGTCGCTCCTTGAGAAACTGTAGGATATCTCCTCGTAGGCGCTCGTTCAGCTCGGTCCCTAGATATACCTTCCGCTCTGGCTTGTCGGCGAACAGTTCTTCGGGTTCCAAAGCCTCCACGGTTGGCATGTGGCTTTCTCTTTCATCCATCTTCGCAAATTCTGGGACCTCGTACTCAGCCGCTTTGGGTGGTATGTCTGGTCCCGGTCGCTGTAATTGCTATTTGTTCTCTTCGGGCAGTTTGAGAGCCACAGAATAGCAATCTCGGGCAGAGCGTTGCTCTCCTCGAATCTCACGTACTCCCCATTCGGATGGGAATTTCAATACTTGATGATAAGTTGAAGGAACAGCTTGCATGTCGTGGATCCAAGGTCTGCCCAATATGATATTGTAGGCTAGATCCGCATCGACAACATGGAAAATTGTTTCCTTTGCTACCCCTTCGGCAAAAGTCGTGAGGGTAATCTCCCCGAGAGTCTTCTCACTTGAATTATTGAAACCGGACAGAACTCGAGATATAGGCACGATCTTGTCTGACACCTCCATCTCTCTGACAACCCGTGATTGGATAATGTTGGCGGAGCTGCCCGCATCAATGAGTACTCTCTTGACGTCGAACTCCGCCACGCGTAACGTTATGACTAACGCATCAGCATGTGGGAATTGCGAGCCATTTGCATCAGAGTCCTCAAATGTGATTACTTCTTCCGATCGTGGGCGCTTATTGTTTGTGATGGAAACCTTTGCATACTTCTTTGCTGTGAAAGTAACAGAGTCCACCTCGATCCCACCTGAAATAACATTAACTGTCCTCCTCAGAGAGGATGGTCGCGAAGGGCCAGGTTTGTTCTGCTATGCCTTCGCATGAGTCTGCTTTCCCTTCTCAGTCAGGAACTCCTTCAAGAATCCCTGTTTCAACAAATGAGCAATTTCATACCTGAGGGCTTTGCAGTCTTCGGTGGTATGGCCATGGTCACGATGGAAATCGCACCACAGATCGTGGTTTCGCTTGCTGAGGTCGGACTTCATGTCTTTTGGCCATTTGACCTTTTCTCCCATGTCTTTGAGTGCTGCTACTACCTCAGACGTTTCCACGTTGAAACTTGGCAAGCTTGGGGCTCCGCGGAGGCTTGATTCTGAATCATCTCTCCGGGATAACCCTTTGTTGTTGCGATTGCGTCCTTTGGAATGGCTGCGTGTCTGATCAGGGTACGGTTCATAACGTATGTCTATTTTCTCTGACTCTGCCTTTCCGCCGGGTCCACCACTACGTGCCTGAGCTCTTCCTCGAGTACCTGTTCCAATCAATTTATCTTCATCGATACGTACCTTAGAATTGTAACGATTGTAGACGTCTGACCAACTGGCTGCTGGGAACTCCCAAAGAGACTCATAGAGTCTACGCGTGGCCTCTGAGCTCCTGATGTCCAGGCTATTGGTGAATGCGATCGCTGCCCATCTGTCTGGTACTTTGGGGAGCAACATACGTTCCCTCTGGAAACGATCCACATATTTGCGGAGAGATTCGTCGGGTCTTTGCTTGATCTCAAAGATGTCCTCAACGCGGGTCTCCATCTTCTGAGTGCCTGTATGTGCCTTTACGAACAACTCGGCCATCACTGCGAAAGATCCAATGGAGTTGGGTGGCAACATTGAATACCATCGCAGAGCACCATCTGCTAGGGTTTCCATGAACTTCTTCAGTTGAACAGACTCGATCTCCTCGTCGGTGAGATCGTTGGCTTTGATAAAGTTACTGAACATCATGAAATGGTCGTTGGAATCAGATGTTCCGCGATACCTAGGGATGTTTGGCATTTTAAACGTCTTAGGTATCGCTTTTAGGCTGCCTCCTTCCTCCAGGGTCGCTGTGAATAACGCTGGACATCAACTTTCTTCAGGGTGGGTGGAGCGCCTGGTATCTGATCGATTCTTTCGTGGAGAGACTTCTGAAGTGCTTCCTGGCTCTCCTTGAATTGCTTGGTGAGGGCTTCCACAACAAGGCTCACATCCGTAGGCGCCATAGATCCCCCGTTCTGGTTTTGATTGACTTGGGTTGTAGGATCTATGGTACCACCGTTGTTCCGCTCTCCTCCTTGCCTTGAGGTATGTGAAGATGGCGCGTCACGACCAGGTGCCGCAGCTTCGACCCTTGCAGCTGAAGGGTTGCTTCTTCGGAGAGAGGTGAGTGCCTCGTTTATTCTTCGGTTTACTTCTGCCTGTTCCTGCATGAAAGCAAAGAGTGTTTCTTGGAGGTTCCCTCGGCCAGGGGAGAGACTCCTATGGCGTCGTCTCCTGGGTGGAGTAGTGCTCTGAGAGCACATACGCCTATATCGCTGCCTGACCGGTCCTTGGGAGGATTGCTACTGCCCGTCGGACGAGTAATCGAGAGAATAATCAGGAGAGTAATCAAGATGGAGTGAAGGAGTGTTTACCTGTTCTCTGCCTACGACAGTTCATTGAGAGTTGCTTTCTGCCATATTAGTTGTAGAGCAAAAAGATAGACGAAAATAGATATAATATCAAAGATAAACTATTAATCTACGAAGGCTATTGACCGGCTCCCACTGTGGTTGCCAAATTGTTTAACCTAGATCCGATTTTAGGTCAATTAATAATTAAATTTATATTTGGGGGGTCACGATCAATAGTTGAGATTAAGAGTTTATACGGTGAGCTGAGATGATGACAATATGCACGTATGAGCTAGTAAAAGTAATGCACAAAACGTAAACAAGGAGAAGTAACCGTATCGTATCACTGGTCCTCGGAGGGAGTTCTTCGATATCAGTCACTCTTCAGAAGACCAAAGTAGAGAACTAAACAAGAACAAAGGGAATAACTGAGCAAGGGCGAGAGAATATTTTTATTGATAGTGTAGACAGGAAAATAAAGTTGTTCTACAATCGATTAAGGTGAATGCTATTTATAAGCCTGATAGGCACCCATTGGGATTTCTGTAACCGCTGGGCGTGGATCCGTCTAGATAAGTAACTGCTGGGCTGTAATGATTGCCTTAATGACTATTAATAGATTGATCGTGGCTTATCGTGTTAATAACTGCTCATTTAAACCGTGTTGACCGTTGAAGTGCTTCGTAACTTCTTTAGATCTGCTCATGACGAATGTCTGTCCGTTGGATGTCTGTCCGTTGAATGTCTGCCCGTGCCACGTGGAGGATACGTGTCACCTTCTCAAGTCTAGTCAGCTTTTATCCAATACATGTATTACTAAGTATATTGATTTCATTTCATCTAGTGCACCTCTACTTGTCTTGTTTATGAAATCAGGTCATACCTACCAAAACAAATACTAATACAAATTTTGATAAAAATGCCTATATATGAGAGAACAATAAAGATGAAGACATACATATAATCATCATTGTCATATGAGTTATGATCCCCATGGAGAAGATAGAATCATTGAAATGTTATATACTCCACTTATATAAATCTATTTATGAACTTAAAATATATTCTTGCATTAGATAATGGAGTAGTTGTCATGGTGAAATTGAATATTATCTAAGTTTATAATACATCTTCAAATATGTTATTTCATAATTGAAATTTCCTATTTTTTTCCTTCCCCTTTTCAAAGCCTAGTACGACAATTATTAATTCATTTTGAAAAATGTAACATATAAATAAATAAAGACCCAGCGTTATCACATAAATGGAGTTGAGCAGGTAAGATGTACATAAACCTTACCCTCACCAAGGCGGAGAGGCTTGAAATTAAAAAATAATCATTTCAACATATAATTAGATGGAGAAAAGGAAATCATTCTTACGCAATGTATTGGGTAAAAACTGACTGGACTGTGAAGGGTGACACGTGTCTTCCATGTGGCACGACCTGACGTTTCAACGGGCATACATTCAGCGGACAGACACTTTCCATGGGTAGACCTAAGAAAGTTACGGAACTTCTCAATAGTCAGCATGATTTGAACGGGCAGTTACCAGCGTCGCCGTACACGACCGTTCATTAAACGACCGTTAAGGTAACCACTGCAGCCCGACGGTTACAACTTTACCGAATGGGTGCCTGGCGGTTACTCGTCCAAGCGGTTTCACGCCCAACGGCTATAATGATCTCAACGGGTGCCTTTCAAGTCTATAAATAGCGTTTATCTCAACCAATTGTAACAACTTTTTACTTTTTGTCTACATTATCAATAAGAATACTCTCTCTCTCTTTCCGTCGTTCAGATATACTCTTTGTTCCTATTTCAATTACTGTTTCAGCGATTGGATCACCCAACGGGTGGTTATCAACCATTGAAGGATACGATACGTTTGCTTCTCTTTATTTACGCTTATGCTTTATTTTTAACGTTCTACACTAGTGTTACTTGATTTATCGCATAGATTCTTAATCTCAACTATTGATCGTGACTCCGCAAATATAAATTTAATTGTTAATTGGCCTAAAATCGGATCTAGGTTAAACAATTTGGCGACCACAGTAGGAGCCGGTCAATAGCTTTCGTAGGTTAAGAAATCCATCTTTGATATTATATCTATCTCCGTCTATCTTTTTGTTTCATAACTAACATGGCAAAAAGTAGTTCCCAGCGAACTATCATAGGCGGACAACAAGTAAACACTCCTTTACGCAGCACTAGTTATTCTCCTGAATACTCTCCCGATTATTCGTCCGATGGGCAGCAACAATCTCCCCAAGGACGGGTCAGGCAAAATAGGCGTGGACGCTCTCAGAGTGCTACTCCACCCAGGAGACGACGACATAGGAGTCTCTCCCCTAGCCAAGGGAACTTGCAAAGAACACTTTCTGATTTTTTGCAGCAGCAGACAGAAGTAAACCGGGGAATCAACGAGGCACTAGCCTCTCTCCGGAGAAGCAACCCTTCAACTGCAGGGGTTGACGCCGTAGCGCCTAACCCCAATGCACCATCTTCACATACTTTAAGGCAAGGAGAAGAGCGCAACAACGGTGATGGTACTGGAGATCCGGCGACCCAAGCCAATCAGAACCCGAACGGAGGATCTACGGCGCCTACAGATATGAGCCTTGTCGTAGAAACTCTCACCAAACAATTCAAAGAAAGCCAAGAAGCACTTCAAAAGTATCTTCACGAGAGAATCGATCAGATCCCAGGCGCCCCACCTACGCTGAAAAAAGTTGACGTCAAGCGTTATTCACAACGGCCCTGGAAGAAGGAAGCAGCCCCAAAAGAGATACCTAAAACGTTCAAAATGCCGAATATTCCAAGGTATCGCGGAACATCTGATCCCAACTATCACCTCATGATGTTCAGCAATTTCATAAAAGCCAGTGACCTCACCGACGAGGAGATTGAATCTGTGCAATTGAAGAAGTTCATAGAGACCCTAGCAGATGGGGCCCTGCGATGGTATTCAATGCTGCCACCCAACTCCATTGGGTCCTTCGCAGAAACGGCTGAATTATTCGTGAAGGCACACACAGGTGCTCAGAAGACGGAGACACGGGTAGAAGATATCTTTGAAATTAAGAAAAGACCCGACGAGTCACTCCGCAAGTACGTGGATCGATTCCAGAGAGAACGTATGATGCTCCCCAAAGTGCCTGATCGTTGGGCAGCAATTGCGTTCACCAATAGCTTGGATATCAGGAGCTCAGAGGCCACGCGTAGACTCTACGAGTCTCTACTCGAATTCCCAGCAGCCAGTTGGTCGGACGTGTACAACCGTTATAATTCCAAGGTACGTATCGATGAAGATAAATTGATTAGAACAGGTACCCGAGGAAGGACTCAGGCACACATCAGTGGGTCCGGTGGAAAAGCAGAAACGGAAAGGTCAGGCACACGGTATGAGCCATACCCTGACCAATCGCGTAACAACTCAGAAGGACGCAGCCGCAACAGCAATGGGGGTCTCTCTCGAAGAGAGAATTCTGAATCAAATTCCCATGGAGTCCCAAGCCTGCCGAGCTTCAACGTTGAAATGACGGAGGTCATGGCGGTACTCAAAAACATGGGAGAAAAAGTCAAGTGGCCAAAAGACATGAAGACTGATCCTAACAAGCGGAATCAAGACCTGTATTGCGAATTCCATCGCGACCATAGGCACACCACCGAAGACTGCAAAGCCTTAAGGTACGAAATCGCTCATTTGTTGAAACAGGGGTTCTTGAAGGAGTTCCTGACCGAGAAGGGAAAGCAAACTCATGCGAGGGCTCAGCAGAACAAACCTGGTCCACCACGAGCATCCTCTCCGAAACGAACGGTCAACGTTATTTCGGGTGGAATCGAGGTAGATTCGGTTACCTTCACGGTGAAGAAGTATGCAAAGGTGTCCATCACAAACAGCAAGCGACCCCGGTCAGAAGGAGTAATCACCTTTGAGGAGTCCGATGCTGATGGATCACAGTTTCCACACATCGATGCGTTAGTCATAACGTTACGGGTAGCGGAGTTCGACGTGAAGAGAGTACTCATCGACGCGGGCAGTTCTGCCAATATTATCCAGTCGCGAGTTGTAATTGAAATGCAGCTGGCCGACAAGATTGTGCCGGTATCTCGAGTTCTCTCCGGTTTCAACAATTCGAGCGAAAAGACTCTCGGGGAGATTACCTTGACGACTTTGGCTGAGGGGGGTAGCAAAGGAGACAGCCTTTCATGTTGTCGATGCCGATCTAGCCTACAATATCATTCTGGGTAGGCCGTGGATCCACGACATGCAAGCAGTCCCTTCTACCTATCATCAAGTGTTGAAGTTCCCATCCGAGTGGGGGACGCGAAGTCCGAGGAGAGCAACGCACTGCACGGGATTGTTACTCGGTAGCCCTCAAACTACCCGAGGAAAACGAATAGCAACTACAGCACCCGGGGCCGGATACTACACCTGAGGAGATTAAGTATGAAGTCCCGGAGTTCATCACCAAGATGGACGAGAAAGAAAATCACGTGCCGATGGTAGAAGCTCTGGAACCCGAAGATCTGTTCGCTGATAAACCAGAGCGAAAGGTGTATTTAGGGACTGAGCTGAGCGAGTGCCTGCGAAGGGATATCCTGCAATTCCTCAAGGAGCGGTAGACAACATTCGCCTGGTCCCATGCAGATATGACAGGTATTTCTCCCGACATCATTACTCACAGGCTGCACGTTGATCCGTACCACCGCGCGGTGAAGCAAAAGACTCGCCAGCAAGGAGCTTTCCGAAATCAGGTAATCAATGACGAAATCGATCGGCTGTTAAAAGTCGGTTCAGTCTGTGAAGTCAAATACCCGGACTGGTTAGCAAACGTGGTTGTCGTACCCAAAAGAACGGCAAGTGGCGAGTCAGCATTGATTTCACAGATCTGAACAAAGCCTGTCCGAAGGATTTTTATCCCCTTCCCAGGATAGATCAGCTAATCGATGCAACTGCCGGGCAGGAGGTGTTAACCTTCCTCGACGCGTACTCCGGATACAACCAGATACTGATGGACCCTGGAGACTAGGAAAAAACGGCATTCATAACTTGTCGAGGTACGTATTGTTATAAGGTTATGCCATTTGGATTAAAAAATACAGGTGCAACCTATCAACGTCTAGTCAATCGAATGTTCCATGACCATATCGGAAAGACTATGGAAGTGTACATTAACGACATGCTGATAAAATCCAAAAGGGCAGAAGACCATCTGGCACATCTGAAAGAAGCTTTCCCAATTTTGGATCAATACAACATGAAATTGAATCCAGAGAAATGCGCCTTAGGAGTTGGATCAGGAAAGTTTCTGGGGTTCATTGTTTCTCAGCGGAGCGTTGAAGTCAACCCCGCTCAGATTAAAGCCATTGAATCAATCTCGGATGTGCTTCGCGATAAGAAAGAGGTCATGAGACTAACGGGGAGAGTAGCTGCTCTACGCAGATTTATTTCCCTGTCATCTAATCGTTGCAAAAGTTTCTTTGATGTCTTAAAGCAAAATAAGGAGTTCGAATGGACTCCCGATTGTCAGCAGGCACTGAGGGATCTGAAGAAATATCTATCCAACCCTCCACTACTTACCACACCCGTGGAAGGCGAGCCGCTGCTAATCTATCTGGCAGTCTCAGAGTCATCAGTAAACACTGTACTAGTTCGAGAAGAAAAAGGTAAACAACTCCCAATCTACTATGTTAGCAAAGCTCTAATTGATGCAGAAACCCGCTATCAACCTTTAAAAAAATTGGCATTAGCTCTAGTAACTGCTGCTCGAAAGTTACGCCCATATTTTCAAAGTCATTCGATAGTTGTGGTTACTACTTTCCCTCTACGAAATGTCCTGCACAAACCAGAATTTTCAGGAAGATTGGTAAAATGGGCCATAGAATTGTCTGAATTTGATATCACTTATCAGCCCAGGGTAGCGATAAAGTCACAAGTCTTGGCAGACTTCAGCATGAATATATATCCTGAGGCGGAAAGAGAAGCCGTTCTCTATGTAGGGCGGGCTCCGGGCACTTGGATCCTCCATACGGACGGTTCCTCGAGCGTAAAAGGATCAGGACTCGGACTGGTCCTCGTTGCTCCATCCGGAGAGATGGTAAGACAAGCTATCAAATGTCCCTTCATTACTAACAATGAGGCCGAATATGAGGCCGTTATTGCAGGACTAGAACTGGCACGGAACTATGGGGCAACCACAGTCAAACTGAAAAGCGATTCTCAGTTAGTGATCAATCAGATCAACGGAGGTTTCGTCGCCCGAGAACCCGGGATGCAGGCGTACCTCGGTCGAGTGAAAGAACTCTTGGCATAGTTCGACGACTGGGAAGCGATACAGATTCCGCGGGAAGAGAACCACGAAGCTGATGCTCTTGCAAACATGGGATCGGTTGCAGAAGTAGGGGCAGCCAGCTCTTCGGCTATCATTCAACTTCTCCACACGACCATGGATAAGGGAAAATTCGAAGTCAACACCATCAGCACTACCTGGGATTGGAGAAATGAGATAACAAATTATCTTATCCATGGGACTCTGCCCGCAGACGCAAAAGCTGCTCGTAAACTCCGAATAAAAGCTGCCCGATACACCATCCTCAATGGCGAGCTGTACCGGAAGATGTTCACAGGACCCCTTGCGAAGTGTCTTGGACCAAATCAGACTAACTATATGATGATAGAAGTTCATGAAGGCTGTTGCGGAAATCATTCCGGAGGTAAGGCATTAACCCGGAAGTTGGTACGTGCAGGTTATTATTGGGACAAAATGGAGAAAGATGCATATGAATTTGTCAAGAAATGTGACAAATGCCAGAGGTTTGCCCATCTGCTCCATCAGCCGGCCGAACCATTGCATTCAATTATCTCCCCGTGGCCCTTCATGAAATGGGGAATGGACATTGTTGGTCCCCTCCCCACGGCACCAAGGGGGATGCGCTTCTTACTAATCATAACTAATTATTTCACGAAGTGGGTCGAAGCAGCGGCATATTCGAAGATACGGCAAATAGAGGTTATTGATTTTCTTTGGCGCTTTGTCATATGTCGCTTTGGAGCACCTAAGGAAATAGTCATGGACAATGGCCCGTAGTTCGTCGGCCAGAAAGTGACTAGGTTCCTGGACGATTTACACATTAAGAGGATCACCTCTTCTCCATATCATCCTGTCGCCAACGGGCAAGCCGAATCTACCAACAAAATCATTGTGGAATCACTCAAAAAGCGCCTCGAACAGGCAAAGGGATGTTGGGTAGAAGAGCTACCTGGAGTACTATGGGCTTATCACACCACGGTAAAAATGAGTACCGGCGAAACTCCTTACTCATTAGTATATGGCGCGGACGCTCTAATCCCAGTCGAGATAGGAGAACCCAGTCTACGATATGCACATCAAACTCAGTCCTCCTGTCCGAAGAGCTGGATCTCCTCGAAGAACGCAGAGAATTGGCCCTCGTACGAGTGGTTGCATAAAAGGAACGAATCAAAAAATACTACAATCGGGGACTGCGCGTACGAAGCTTCCAAGTCGGGGACTTTGTACTCAGAAGAGTCTCCCAGAGCACAAGAGAGACAAATTCGGGGAAACTTGGCCCTAACTGGGAAGGACCCTACAAAGTGATTGCTTCGGTCGGCAAGGGGTCTTACCGCTTGGCACGACCAGACGGTTCAATTATTCCGAACAACTGGAATGTGGTTCACCTCAAAAGGTATCACTTTTAGGTGGTAAAAGCGGTTAGTTACTCTACACTTACCTTTTATCTTTGCCTGAAAGCTCTTACTTTTATTGTATATTCCTTCTAAAACGGTACTAACGACCTGAATAAGGTCAGATCCGTTTAGCTCAACTGGTAGAGCTCGAAGTTTTTCAACTTCGCGGCTGTGGGTTCGAATCCCACGACGGACACACTCCTCGTTTGGTTATATGTGTTCAATATACGACTCACCGACAACTCTTTTCATATTATCACTTTACGTGTTCCAATATGAAAACAAGGGGGGTGGTGAGGGCCCTACAGGCAAAAGAAATAAGACCTTCATACAGGCAAAAGAAGACCTTCACACAGGCAAAAGACCTTATCTAAAGGCAGCAAATTTTCAAACTTTTACGTGATAAGACTTCCACGGCAAATAATAGGAGTCACTCACGGAACAAAACCTTCATGTGACAAGGCTTCCACGAAAGTAAGAGAAGTCGTTCACAAGGCTAACGACTCGGCCTGAGCCAATTTACAAAGCCATGCAACAACTTTTAACTATCGAAATGATAAGTAAAAGTTATACGCACAGAGCAGCGATTCGGCTAAAACTCTAAACGACTACAATTCGGTCAAACTATTTACAACTTACGACCCTTCTCCTAGTGAGAGGCTAAGTTAAAAACGTTTGGGCAGGCTTGTGAAAATATGAACTTAATAAAGTTTGAGGTTCAAGAAAAGCAACTCCCAGTCATAAGGCACGAAAGCCACAGCGTATGCATACAAAAGGATCAAGAATTCAAACTAAACATAGTCACTGAATCGATCCAAAATAGCATATGTGCATTAAATCATAAGTTGATAAAACGCCGAATACGGCTGACAGAATTTTGCAGAGTGTTTAAAAGGCCAAACAAACCGGCCAAGGACCAGAAAGTCTTTGCTAGACTCCTGTCCACCAAACAAACAAGTCCGGCTCTCGCCAGACAAAAGAAAAGTACATCAATTAAGAAGAAAGAGCATCCGCCTGAAGGGCCATGACCAGGACTCAACGCACCAGCTCCGTCAGCCCTGTCGTCATTCCCTGAGTCTTCACCTTCATCTCCATCATCATCGTCATCATCGCCCTCGGACTCTTCGGGGGAGAGACCCAACGCTTGGTGTATCCTTCGAACAGGGCTCCTTGTCGTCTGCAGCATCCCCTCGACATCAAACTGCCAGGCGTGGATCTGCACAAGCAATGTACGCTTGGCCTCAAGGGCCGTAAGCTTGGCCTTGATTTCCGACTGATCACGCAAGTTCGCCAAGTCTTTGGACAATGTGGTCTGAACACCCATTAACTGGGAGACCTGGTCCTTGGCAGCTTGGAGGTCGGAACGGGCTTTGGTTGATTCTTCATTTGCCCCCTTCAGATTCATCTCAAGAGATGCACGGTTATCATTAGCGCTGTTCAGACAGTTGCGGCACTCTTCAAGCAGTCTCTCCAAACCCTGAATAGAGCGTGCAAACCCCTCTTTCTCCTCAGAAAGAAGGTCCTTTTCCCTGGTGAGAGCATTGATTTGCTCAAGAAGATCATTGTTAACATCCGTTAACCGATTAACTTCCCCACCAAGGAAACCACACTGCTCGATCAAAGTTTTGTTGTCCATCAGAGCTTCAAGCAATTCTTTCTTCACCTCCACCACTTGATTAGCATTGTTTAGCCGGGAGCGAAACATGATCTCAGCGGCTAGCATGCTTGACTGAAAAGTAAAGTAAGTCATGGTTAAAAATCCGAGGCTAGAAATCTTTTCTAAAATAAAGCAGGAGAAACTTACCCAGGCAGAATCAGAGGCAATTTGGAAGGCCAGTTCCTCATCGGTTAATCCTCTCAGCACCCACTCTTCACGAGGACCGATGAGCAAGGAGACTGCCTAAACCAAGCTGCGTGGCCTGACCACAAAGTTGACATCGGGAGCAAGTTTCAAGGTATGTTTCCTCTCACAGAGCTTAGGTTCCCTAGCCTGTTCGGAGGGATAATTTGGCACGAACTTGTAACGAACTCCCTTGATGTCACCCAGCTCTGTCCGCCCCTCGATAGCCGACCGCCAAACAAACCTTGATGAGGAAAGGTTAGAATCACCTTCCACTTCTGGATCTATGGTCTCACACTCACGAAGAACGACGGGGGTTGCTCCCTCAGTAGCCACGTTTTCCAGATCCTCGAAACGAAATACGCGAGGACCTTGGCTACCCTCTTGGGAGGCTTCATGATAAGACCCAAATTGGAGCCAAAGTGCCAACCATCAAAGGCCAAGCTTGAGAGCACAAGGAAGGCAAGTCAAGGCCTTCGGATGAGGGCTCGAGAGTGATTTGATGCCATGGACTTGAGCACGCTTGAGGGAGGAACGACTACGGACCAAGGAGGGACACTTAGAGTCCATTTTGAGCCGTATCCATACCTCCCAGGAAGAGGCGGAGTGCCTCCCCAAAGAGGCGGACCGCCTACAAAAGTCCAGAGACTTGAGCAGGAGAAGGCGGAGCGCCTCCCACTGAAGAGCCCTGAGGCGGAGCGCCTCCCCCATTGAGGCGGGCGCCTCCCTCTGTTAAGTTTGACGGGATTTTGCATAAACTTCCTATTTTGACCCTACGTGGTCTTTTATGTCTTAGCCAACTTTGGGGCCTTTTTAGCCATTACGCAAGGGGTTAGGAAAAACTATAAATACACCACTTAGTCATTTATTTCATTAGCTAGTTTTGAAGATAGAATTGAGAAGATAAAATAGGCTTGGCCTTTCTTGTTGAAGCGTTGACTTCATGTATCTCTTACGTTGAATCCATGGTGGATCACCGCTAGTGTGAGTCCCATTTAATGGTTCAAGTCTCTTCTCCCTTGTGAATCAATCTATGTATTTTAGTTTGATTCATTCTTTCTTCTATTTCTATTCTCTCCAATCCCTTATTTCTTGTTATCTTGTGATTATTGCTTCCACATCTTAGTTTATCGCTTTCGCTTATTTGGGTCTTATCAGTTTGGTATCAGAGCTTGTGAGGGAGTGAACTTGTGAGGTCCTTAACTCTTTGGTTACAACTATGGCTTCGGATGACGATTGTGGAGGGTATGACTCATACGGAGATGATGGAGGCTATGGTTCCTATGATGGTGATTATGGGTATTGCTATGACGATTCGGGGAACCAAGGCTCCTATGATGATGAAGCGGGTCACTATGTTGATTACGAAGATGAAGAAGACTATGGAGCTTGCGAAGATGAGTGTGAAGAATCTTATGCTCCAAGTCAAGAATATGAAGATAGTGACGCTTCAAGGTATGATGATCCTACTTACTCTTCTTATGATGAATTTGAACATGATGATAGTGACGTAGAGAGAATTGATGATGAGGTTGATTATACGAATTGTGCATATGCATCTTCTCTTGGTGTTGCTTGTGGTGAGCAAGAGAGTAGTAGAGGACCTTCCATTAGTATGGGAGGTGGTGGTGGTTGTTCCATGGGAAATGAGAGGTTTGCATCTTCTAGTTCCCATGTGAATGGTGGAAGGAGAAATGGTATTGCTCTTACCGTTACGGGGGTGCATTGCTCTAGTAGTGGTGGTAGGAGAGGTGCTAAGGGCTATGGAACCAAGGCGAGAGGCAATTATGGGTTCCATAGTGGTATTTCTTCCCCGACTTTCAACAACACTTCTAATGTTGGAAGAGTGACGGGAAGTGGAGGTTGTTCTAGTGGTGTTGCCACTAGTGGAGGGATAAGGAATACCCGAGTTGATGGTGATGCAAGTCTTGGACATTCAAGCTCTTCTTTGGATGTGCCTATACGAGACTTGGGTGAAAGTAGGTTTGTTATTGGGGTAAATAGGGTTGATGGACACTTGCTCCAAATTGGTGGAACCGATGCCAATTGCATTAACCCAAGAGTAGTTCAAATGTTAAACATACCATGCCATGATCTAAAGTACCCCTATGAGTACAAAGGAGTTCGGGTTTTTAAGGAGGCACGGGTACTCATATCTCATAAGGGTTACAATGAGTATGTTTGGTGTGATGTGTATCCCGTACCGAATGTGGGAGTTTGGCTTGGTGAACCATGGTTGCACAACAAGGAGGTTCACTATGATGCTAAATGGGATATGTATCTAGTGGCCACGGGTCAAGGGATTTATGAGTTTGCACCTTACGGCAAGAGGGGCAAGATATCCCCTCGGTTACATGCTTGGGTCGTGCAAAGGAAGAGGGAGAAAGAACTTCAAGCCATGATTGAAATTGAGCAATCAAGAAGTCCTACAATCACAAGCAATGGTGGGACTAGTGCAAGAAAAGGGTTGACGAATGTCAACAAGGAGAACCCGAAGCCACAAGCTCCAAAGCCGAGTGGTTCACCAACAAGGAAGAAAGAGACCTCAAGTGATGAGTCTCTTAGTCCTAGATTCCGGGTTGATGTTAAAAGTCCACCTACTCCGGCTATGGGTATTCTTGGGCCTCGTCCCAACTCACCCGAATTTGAGAGACAAAAGATTGAGAGGAGTAAGGGAGTGACCGGTGACATTCCTCGAGTGGAAAAAGGAGAGGATGTGTTGAGTGATGTGAGTGGAATGTCACCACCCGAATCTACACCTAACCTTGAAAAGAAAATGAGGGAAAAGAAAGAGGGGAAAAAGAGTGAGGACACCCCTTATTCTAACCTTAACCCTTTCTCTTTTTCTTCTACTTTTGTGAATGCTTGTGTAGGTACTCTTGGAGGCAAAGCAATGGAGCCTCAAACATGTCCCAAGAAGGATAGACAAGGTGAAGAAACTCTTCAATGTGAGCTTCAAGGTGAAGAGACGATTCATGACACTTCAAATGCATTGAGTGAGCAAGATGGCCACTCAAAGGTAAGTGATAGTTCTTCCCTTGAACATGTTACTTCCTTGTCTTATGGTAGTGTTTGTGTTAACTCAACACTAATTGATGATTTGTATGATTACAATGTGTTTGCAACTAGTGTAGAGTCAAATGGTCAACTTGTGTGTAATTGTGAACCATTAGTTGAGAGGTATGATAAGCCACGTCATGATGTGAGCTCGATATTCATTGAACCTCTCTCTAGTGAAGATTGTGTGGTTGACCCCATTTGTGACCCTTGTTATGACACCCCACCTATATTTGATAAAGGGGAAGATGAGTTGAATGAATGCCCTATTCTTACCCTTGATGAATTTCTTGATAATGGTGGACCTATGCGTTATAGTGAGGTTGGTAGTGACCTTGAGGAGTCCCTAGTGAATGAGATGGATCGAATTGTTTTCAATGACTCCTCAGGAGAGAGTGAAGAACCTAGTCTTGATACTATATTTTTGGGTGACCACGAATTTGAGGTGCATGCTTTTACATTCCCATTGTGTGAACATGATCTCATTTGTGGTAGCGAATTGTATCGGACTAGGATTGGTAATAGAATAGAACCTCCATGGTTTGAAAAGTTAGACTCTATAGACGATCCATTGTTTGGAACTCCAAGTGGGATAAGTGGTCTTGATTTTGGTTGTGTTGAACCATCTTCTAGTAGTCCTAACCTTCATTGTGTGGACTATAATGATGAAGGGCCGATTTTGGAGACTTTCCTTTGGAGTTTGTCTAGTGAGGAAGATTGTCTTGGAGTTGGAATTGGAGGAGAGGAAGTCACTCTTGGTGTGTGTACGAGTGCTTCCAAGAAGGAGAGTGGAGTATTTGATGTTAGTTGCCAATTGAACTATTTGGTTTACTCCATCCCACATGTTGATCACACCTTGGGTGTTGGGCATGCCAAAGCCGATGTGTCACATTGTGATGATATTAATTTGAAGGCTTGGTGTGTTGCTCATGAGCTTAGGGGTCATGGGGAATTTGATTTCTACACCTTGCATGTTCCATATCCTATTGATCTCTTTGCTTGTTTTTGTGTTGGGTGCACTCTCATTTGGAGTCAAGTACTTGTTGTTTCCTTCGGAGACATAAGCTTTTTACTTGTTATTGATGCTTGGATCTATCACAAGAGTGTGTTTTCTCACACTTTTGCCACTAACCTACTCTTGTAGTGGGAAGCTTTGTTTGTGCTTGTTTTGAATGTAGGCTTGATGGTTTGATTTCGAGGACGAAATCCTTTCAAGAAGGGGAGGATGATAAGACCCAAATTGGAGCCAAAGCGCCAACCATCAAGAGCCAAGCTTGAGAGCACAAGGAAGGCAAGTCAAGGCCTTCGGATGAGGGCTCGAGAGTGATTTGATGCCATGGACTTGAGCACGCTTGAGGGAGGAACGACTACGGACCAAGGAGGGACACTTAGAGTCCATTTTGAGCCGTATCCATACCTCCCAGGAAGAGGCGGAGTGCCTCCCCAAAGAGGCGGACCGCCTACAAAAGTCCAGAGACTTGAGCAGGAGAAGGCGGAGCGCCTCCCACTGAAGAGCCCTGAGGCGGAGCGCCTCCCCCATTGAGGCGGGCGCCTCCCTCTGTTAAGTTTGACGGGATTTTGCATAAACTTCCTATTTTGACCCTACGTGGTCTTTTATGTCTTAGCCCACTTTGGGGGCCTTTTTAGCCATTACGCAAGGGGTTAGGAAAAACTATAAATACACCACTTAGTCATTTATTTCATTAGCTAGTTTTAAAGATAGAATTGAGAAGATAGAATAGGCCTGGCCTTTCTTGTTGAAGCGTTGACTTCATGTATCTCTTACGTTGATTCCATGGTGGATCACCGCTAGTGTGAGTCCCGTTTAATGGTTCAAGTCTCTTCTCCCTTGTGAATCAATCTATGTGTTTTAGTTTGATTCATTCTTTCTTCTATTTCTATTCTCCCCAATCCCTTATTTCTTGTTATCTTGTGATTATTGCTTCCGCATCTTAGTTTATCGCTTCCGCCTATTTGGGTCTTATCACTTCTTCCCTGACTTCTTCTCTCGCTTCCTCTTTCACTTCTTCTTCTTCTTCATCCACTTTCCTCTTTCCCTTGTCCACACGAGAAGGACCTGCCTCCTCCCCGTCACCAACTCGGGGACTCCTCTGCGGAGTTCTGTCGGCTTCCTCCTCGGCCCTTCTTCGGTCACTCCGAAGATGAGGCCTCCGCCCAAGAGGCGCATCTACTTCGACCTCAGTGTCAGAGTGATAGATGACCTCCTTGGCAAGACCCCCTACCCGTGCGGACTCGGGGACTTCGGCAGCAACCTCAGCATTGGCTTCCACGGGCTCCGGGACACTGGCCCTAGGAGGAAGATCGCCACCAGCCGACGAGGGTTGCCTGGTAGCCGCGGAAGTTTTACGGGCAGATTTCTTCCGCGCTCCGCCCTCTCCTTGGCTCCTCCTCTTCCTCTTCAAGGGGCTCAGTCCCTCGGACAGAAGTTCTTCACCCCTCTCCCTGCTACGCAGAGCACCTACCGAAGCTAGTATAGCCTCAGCTTCTGCAGCTGGGTCAGCGACAGGTTCGGTAGGTCTGTCCTAAGGAGGCGCGTGAAAGAAATCTCCCGAAGTGCCCAATCCTGCGACAAAGGTAAAACGGTTAGGCATGAAGAGGGACCAAGAAGGAAGAATTTTCGGAAATACTCTCACCGTGGTGTTTTACGGTCAAACTCCTGAGAGAGGCAAAGTATGCCCACTCTCTTTTCTCTGGTCCAAATCTCTCCAAAATTGGCTCGACCCACGCTGTCAGTTCATCAACAGATATGAACCCGTCGTAGGTCGCCTGGCCACTGCACGAAGAAATTAAACAAAGATTAGAGAAAGAAGGAAGAAGGATATGAAAAATAAGACTCGGAGACTTACGCATCTTATTCCAGACTTCTGGAAGGTATGCCTTGTCGTCAAAAGTTAAGGCCGAGGAGCGCACGAACAGATACCGGTGCACCCAGCCCCGGTCACTGGTATCCTCGGAACTGCGCACCAAGCCTTTGCTTCCGCGCATCCTGGCATTCACATCGCCGTCTTTAAAAATCTGAATACTATACAAATAAATAAAGTGCTTATACTCAAAAGATTGATCGGTTTCCGTCGCAGACCAATCCAAGAGTGTAACTATCCTATATATACTGGGGCTCAATTGCCCCGGGCAAAGAAGGTACTCCCTGCAAACTCTCTCCAGCACAGGGTGCAAGGGCAACCTGCATCCCACCGTGAAAGGGTAGGTGCCCATAGCTGTCCATCCAGCCCTGTGGGAAGTAATGTTTTCTCCTTCGGAGACCGGCAAGAGAGGGATTTCATCGCCCTAATTGCAGTCCAACCTCACATGAGGGATCACCTCCTTCGTGATCCCTGACTTGAACCTATACGCCGGCCAGTTGCGCGTGTCTCCCTCCCTGTTATGAAAGGGTTTGATGTTGCAGTCTGCCTCAAGTTCGCCCCATTTCTTGGGGATTATTTCCGCAGCAGTGGCTTGAGTAGCCCGCGGCCTAGGAGTGGCCGTCGAACTACCAGCAACGTCGGAACTCTGATTTCTCCTAGATCTGGAAGACATGATTACAGGAAGAGAATGGAGTTATCAAGAAAAATTCAAAAGCTAGTTCAAGGGTTTTTTTTCAAAGAACAATGCAGAGGAGATAAAAGCAAGTAAAAAGTTTCTCGTCAAGTGAATCCCTATTTATAGGAGTCAAGATTCAGATCCCCAACTTCTCTTGAGGACACGTGGAGGTTATCGGATAAATTACGATCAGATCAGACCGTCAAAAAAGGAGATAGGGTTAATCAAAACTTTATAGCGCCATCATTATTCTGAAGGGCAGCGGTCACCTCGCAATCAACAAGCGACGTGCGCACGTGAGCGAGGCGGTTAAAATCATTGCTTTTACTCTTGGGATACGCAGTAGTCACTTCAGAATAGACTGCGGTTCCACATGCGTGCAGGTTGTAGTTACTTTTTTATACGGCGCATTTAATGTGCACGACACAAGGGCTTGTCACCAATCTGATAAGATCCATACGTCATCAAGATTACATCATACGAAGACAAAGGGTTTGTAGAGATTACCGCCAAAACTCTCATCCACTCCTCGGACAGATACTCTGCCCGAGAAGTGCGGGAACTATCTGTATTGGGTAAAAACTGACTGGACTGTGAAGGGTGACACGTGTCTTCCACGTGGCACGACCTGACGTTTCAACGGGCAGACATTCAGCGGACAGACACTTTCCACAGGCAGACCTAAGAAAGTTACGAAACTTCTCAACAGTCAGCATGATTTGAATTGGCAGTTACCAGCGTCGCCGTACACGACCGTTCATTAAACGACCGTTAAGGTAACCACTGCAGCCCGACGGTTACAACTTTACCGAATGGTGCCTGGCGGTTACTCCAAGCGGTTTCACGCCCAACGGCTATCATGATCTCAACGGGTGCCTTTCAAGTCTATAAGTAGCGTTTATCTCAACCAATTGTAACAACTTTTTACTTTTTGTCTACATTATCAATAAGAAGACTCTCTCTCTTTCCGTCGTTCAGATATACTCTTTGTTCCTATTTCAATTACTGTTTCAGCGATTAGATCACCCAACGGGTGGTTATCAACCATTGAAGGATACGATACCTTTGCTTCTCTTTATTTACGCTTATGCTTTATATTAACGTTCTACACTAGTGTTACTTGATTTATTGCATAGATTCTTAATCTCAACTATTGATCGTGACTCCACAAATATAAATTTAATTTTTAATTGGCCTAAAATCGGATCTAGGTTAAACAAGTAATATATATAGATTGGCAAGAAACGATTTCAATTATTCTAAAAAATTTGAATATGTTTTTGACCTATAACATTGATGAATTGAATGTCCAGTCTTTATTGCCTGCTCATCAACGCTATGAGGAGAAAAAAACAGTAAAGGTGTTTGAAATTAAATATAAACGTAAACTATCAAAACTTGAGATGATGTGTGTATAAAAACTAAAACCTTGATAAACATTAAGGTACCTCTGTTTAAGTTTATCAGCATATATGTTTGGCTCAAGACCTATTTCAAAGCGTTGTATTTGCACTTGATAATCGTAACATTTCAGTCCCTGCAACAGAATCAACATAACTTTTTGTTTCTTAGAAATCATCAAAATCAACCTCAAAAACTATTGAAAGCAATATATATTCTAGTGCCTAATAGAAAAACGATGCTACAAAAGATAATCATTGTCCAGAGCATCATAAGAAGTACTCCTTATGATTTTTATCTCCCAAATGCATGTACATATATTGAATAGATAACATCGACAATAAATACTATATTTTTGAAACGACCTTAAGTAGTGGTTGAAGTTAGGACTCCGATTGGCATGCCGATAATTTTAAAAATTTCATAATATCCATTAGGACCTGTCTGTAAAATTTGAGTTAAATCAGACCTCGTTTGGTACGTATCAGAAGAAGGTTTCAGTTTTTACTGTCGATAAATATAAAAAAGAGATTTTTGAGCTCGGTTTTGGCGAATGAACTCCGATTCGAAATTCGAAAGCGTCGTTAGGTTCGTATGATTATTTATAACTTTTTTGAACTTTCGAAAGTGAATTTCGATGTTGTTCGGCTAGTTTCCGCTAAAATACCGAAAGTTAAATAATTTGACTTTTATTCTATTAAATTTGCATATTGAGTTTCGGGAGTCTGATTTGAGATCCGCCTAAGAGAGTATGCTACATATACTTTGTATAACTTTTATGCAAAAGTTGGAATTATTTCGAATACGTAGGGTACCTTTTTAATTTTCGTCGCGAAAAGAAAAGAAAATAAAATAAAAGAAAAAGACAAAAAAAGGAAAAAGTTAGGCGGTGGCCTTCATCATTCCTACCTATGTTATAAGCTAAACGAGTACAGAAACATGAGAACGAAACAGAAACGTGAGACAGAGAAACAAAACGGAGACGGGAAAGCCGAAAAGCAGCGGAAAAAATGCCAGCAAATGAGAAAAGAGCCGGAAAAATAGTAGAATTTTTACCCCGAAACATTCAGTTAATGATCTTAATGCATTATTTGAGTTTATTACGTATGTTTGAATATGTTTTAACGGTAAAACTTGAAATATTACACATCGTTTTAATAAGTTCAATTAATAGTTTAAAGGGTCAATTGGACCCCGATAATGGAATAAATTATATATTCATACTCAGTGAGTTATGGGAAACGTATAAATGTATTTTATTTAGGGTTTGGTTATGTGACCTTAAACCCTGTACATAGGCCTGGCCTACGTATTGCGTATGCGAATAGGGTATCAGGTTTCTACCTGGATTGTTCTAAGATATGAGGAATGAAGTCGTTAGCCTTATGTGATATATTTTTCTGCTCATTGAACACAGTGGGATCGTTTGGCAATGAATCCAAAAGAATAAAGAGGTTGTTGGGCAGCAGTGTTAACTTTGGAACGAGGTAAGCGTTTATATCCATTTCTTTGGAGGCACCTGGCCTCGTGGATTTTCTACCACGTGTTCCTTACGTGTGTAGCTGCCGATAGGCGCACTCATTACGCCTTAACTTTGGATTTTATTGTATATCATATGTTATGTCCTGTTGTTGGTGTTGCATTGAGGATCTTAGCATTGTACTTTAGCTGTGAGTTGGCATCCATTTCACGGCTATCGATGAGAGTCCCACGTCGGTAAAGGGTTATTATTGCATCACATTGCATTCATATGCATTATATGTCATCCATATGCATTACATTGCATATCATATTGGGTGCAGGAGTATTCCGCCCCAGGAGCAGGAGGATTCCGCTCCATTATATCATATTAAGGGTAGGAGGATTCCGCCCTAGGAGCAGGAGTATTCCGCTCTTATGTCAGATATTGAGTGCAGGAGTATACCGCCTCAGCTTTACATTATATCGGGTGCAGGAGTATTCCACCCTAGGAGAGTGCAGGAGTATTCCACCTCTGGTTTACATGATATCGGGTGCAGGAGTATTCCGCCCCATGAGCAGGAGTATTCCGCTCCAGTTGGTTATCAGATTGGATTCCCCTCGAATGCAGGAGTATTCCATTTCGGGATGGGATTACAGGCACATGTGAACCTTTTCATCACATTTCATTTCATTTCATCTCAATTCATACCATTGTGTAGACTTGCGGTACATGACTACTGTTCTGCTTGTATGTGCATTGCTTATTTGTTGATATGTTTCTGGCTCACATCCTTGGTTGAGTTTATAGTTTCTTATGTGTTTCTGATTATTATCTTGCTCTGCCTTTTTATAATTTAAATAAGAGGAATTTTTTCTGTCTATTTCTTTTCTCCCTAGCTAGCTATCCTATTTATTTGAGGTGGCTAGTCTGCCCCACTTATTGAGTCCTTGTGAATCACCCTTTTTTTTGTTTATTTCTTGTCTATCTATTTCATTTCGGCAGGTTCGCTCCAGGATTGAGTTCTCCACGTTGTGAAGGAGCAAAGACGACTTCAGCTGTCAGGGTGAGCCAGCTTTTATTCCGGATGGCCACCAGATTATTGTTTATTATTTCAGTTGCATTTTACTCCCTTCAGGAGGTATCTGTCTTCTTTTGTACTCTTAGATGTCTATTCTGGATAGCCCTTAACCTTTTATTCCAGATGGCCACCAGTTTATTGTTTATTTTTCAGTTGCATTTTACTCCCTTCAGGAGGTATCTGTCTTCTTTTGTACTCTTAGATGTCTAGTCTGGATAGCCCTAAACCTAGTACGTTGGGTGGTTAGCTGCAATTTCTTTTGTACAGCTTAGAGGTATCTGTATGTCTGTGTGTTTTTTTTTAAAAAGTCTTGTTCTTATTTATGAGTTTGATTTATATTCATTTTCCTAATTAAATTGGTAAGGGTTCGCCCGACGGGTCTAAGGGAGGATGTCGGGTACCCGTATGGCCTAGCCGGATTCCGGGTTGTGTCAGTTGGTATCAGAGCCCGGTTTAGAGTCTATCCAGACTAAGACAGTGGCTAGTAGAGTCTCGCTGATGGGTGCGTAGATGTCCGTACTTATCTACGAGAGGCTATGATGGAATTTAGGAAGTTTCACTTCCTTCATTTTTGATCGTGCACCGGTCTAGGATGCAGAAGTATTTTCATTAATTCCTTCATGGTAATTGTGAACCCTCGTGCGACAAATCAGCAAACGGTATGAGTTCAAGACGAAGCAGTCTAGCCTGGGGCGAGCACTGACGAAGCCCCGAAAGTTGTGGATCGTGGTGACGATCCGGTTGCGCAGGTCCCAGTTGTACGAGCTCGCGATGGGAAACGTCGCAGGGCCTTGTGGTTCTCTTAGTTCTCTACGATGCTTTTACGAGAATCTTGGCGGCGCAAATACTGCAAGAACCTATTATTCCCTGGGCAGCCTATCAGGTTGCCGCATGTCCAGAAGTTCGGTCTCAGGGAGCTCCTATTCTGGTTCTTAATATTGCTGTAGTGAATTATGTTCCGGAGACAACATGTGTTGTGCCTCTAGTTATTTTGGATGGTTAGTTAGCCTAAGTAATGGCTCGGTCCGAGTGTCCGAAGAGGTTGCATTATTTTACACGGTTGAACCTTTCGATACTCTTAAGCAATGCATCAGATAAACCTCGTAATTCTTTTAAAATAAAATGATGTCAGCATATCCTTCAGGCTCTTGATTATATCGAGCGGTATGGTGTTGATTATTCTGTTTTCCAGTTTCAGGGGTCCAGCGTTGAATTGGTGGACCGCTCTCTTATTAGCTAACTTGGTTCGATTTTTCTTCTACATCCGTGAAAAAGTTCCTTTCGAGTAGCGAGCGAGATGAAAAGTGTTGCCAGTTTGAGTGGATTGGACAGAGTAGCCTGATGGTTAGCCCATTGGTGTTTCAGAATATGAGATTGAATTCTATAGAATGGCTGAATATGCATTAGAACTAGTCCATGAGCCTTTCGAGCGATTCAAAGATTTATTGACGACCTTTCTCCTTCCTTGAGATCCCAGATGGCTCGAAAAATTGAGGTTGTGACTTCATTTGATTTCGTTGTTGATATTACTCAAAGGTATTACGCATACCATAAGTTAGAGGGGAAAAAGTTAGGGCGGGTGAGCAAGAGATCCCGTGGCCCTAGTGGGCAACCATGGTACCTCATTTGGAGGTAAGAGTTCTGATTATTTTGGGAGGTCACCTTCCAGGTTATCTCAGCTTGTGTCACGCGAATCTTAGAGTGCGCCAGTAGTTCGTCCATATCAAACCTAATTTTTCTCTTTATAGCTATCAACAATCTTTTCAGCTTCCATTTTTAGTCGAAAAGGTGTTATCATTGTTGTGAGTCTGGTTATCCTTTGAGGAGTTTTCCCTTACTCCGGCAAGTAGACAGTCGTCCTTTCTCCTGTCATCAAGCACCTGCACAGTCGCATGGAATTTCATTTAGATCTTAATAAGCAAGAGAAATGCCACCATCCAATAGAGGTCGGGAGCGTAGTTGTAGTGATTCTTCTAGAAGTAATTATCAGGGTAGAGGCTCGGCTCAGCTGCAGAGGCAGTTCTAAGAACTACCAGTCTGGCAGGATGCTGAGGTATCCGATGTAGTGCACCCATGTATTTCTTCTTCCATTATATGTGAGTAAGATTTGATTCTTCCGATCTGTCTGGACTTCGTTTATCTTACCATGTTTCCATAGATTCCTTGAATATTGTTTCTATCAAGAATCAGTTGTAGTTGAGAGACGAGCTTCTGGTATGATTTATTCAGGGCATTTGTGAGACCTTACTAGTTATCTAGTTTAAATGTGAGAGATTTTGAGTAAGTATCAGTATGGTCTATAGTGGCATCTTGTTGTGCCACCTTCTCTTATTATGTCGAGTAAGTTTACCTCTCTCTTTGGAATTCAGTATTGGTAGGATGATGAGATTCTTATTCGTCATCATCAGAAAGTGTCATTATTTCTTTCGGTGTAAAGTGGTTAGTAAGTAATATTCGATCTACATATCTCCTCTTGGTTCAAAACGCTAGTAAAGTCATGTTATCGTATAAGCTTGTCTGGATTATAAAAGGGTTTTCTGGTAAATTATTACAGTTTCCTTATTATTGGGAGATTAAATTGGCATAGATGTTCCATAAAGCTCATTTAATGTCTATTTCTTCAATTGCGATTTTTTTGCTAGCCTAACTCGGAAGTAGGCTAGCTCTGGTAGCCAAGCAATAAGAAGATGAGCTTCCTGAAGTCCTAATTATTTCTATCCCGGTATATTACCATTTCTTCCTCGTCCAGAAATAGTGAGTTTTGGCGGTTAGTAGCCGCTTGTGATATTCCCTGTGTTGAGCCAGAGTGCGTGTCAAGGTAGCCGGGTAGCACATTATTGTGTTTTAAAGCTACAAAGAGTAATGAGAGGTGTCATTTGACCCCCTGAATTGAGCTATCGAGCGATGATGCTTATGGAAAATGTATGGAGTTGGCAACTCGAAAGGGTAGTTTGGTAGCTTAGATCTGCCTACGTTCGACTTTTAGCTAAATCTTCCTTAGTCCAGCAGACTGTGCGGGGATGGTTATTCCTATTCAAATAGCTGCATCTGCATGAGTTTTTGCTTTAAGTGGAGGAGTCTTCCTCCAAATATTGAATGGTAATACTAAATCTCTAAGGCGTTGATATCACTTTTGCCACGACCCAACCTATGGCCACGACACTAAACCCACTATTAATCTATTAATGCCAGAGATAAGCTGGCAACCTGATCAAATATATACGTACCTATCTGCTGAAAGCATAAAGTCTGGAAAGATGACACGATTTTAACTTGCTGGCAATTAGACCATTGAGCTACAAATTCTGCTATGTCACACTTCTTTTCATCCCACCAATAAATCTGCTTAAGATCATGGTACATCTTAGTCGAACCTGGATGAATAGTGTATTTGGAATAATGTGCCTCTATCATAATCTATCCACGTAAATCTACAACATCAGGAATACAAAGTCTATCTTTATACATGAGAACACCGTCAGTAGTAACCCTGTATGGCTACTCCAATTTTCTTCTGACTATCTATCTGTATTCAACTAGAACTGGATCCTCATACAGACACTGTTTTACTTCATGGAAATTTAGAGTTAAAGGTCCAGTGCAGCTTGTCGACAATCCATCATTGGTATGCATATCTCTTTCATGCCTCAACTCTTTCAGAAGTTACTTTAGCGTTATAAGTGGGCATGTAATCAACTTTGTTGCTGGTATTCTGCCTCGGCTTATGGTCCAACTACATGTCTCTTTTATTTTTACTTTTTCAAGTCAATATATTTCCAGTTCAAAGACAATACTCGGAAGTAGATATTCAGTCTGAATATTATTTCTGGTCTGCATCATACTATCCTGTAGTATTTGCATGATCCTTATCCTTATATGATAGACCCTGTTCAGATGAACCTTTGACATACATTAGGATGTGAGTAACTACATTCCCACAAGAAGCTTGCGAAATAATCCTAACATCAACTGAGGTGTTTCATAGGGCATTCGTAAAAATAATATAGCTTGCATCAAATCTTCTATAGTGTGTAGTGACAAGGTACTTCAAAAGCTCCCCCTATTGCATCAAGCGCGAGCTAATTCTTAGTTTCATCGATCTGTTCTATATCGAAAGGTATATCGACGAGGTGATTATCGGCTAAATCATGTTAATTCATTCAATGTTCCATGAATCTTTGCTTTGAAAAAGTAAAACTCTCCTCTTGTGAT
Organism: Petunia x hybrida; assembly: GCA_037355625.1. NCBI lineage: Eukaryota > Viridiplantae > Streptophyta > Magnoliopsida > Solanales > Solanaceae > Petunia > Petunia x hybrida. Next base: position 226,359 of record JBBBVM010001177.1, on the reverse strand, counting down.
CGAGGAAGGGTCAGTTTAGTCAAAATAAGCTGGGCAATGGTGTTATCATATTATCAAGATATGTTTTATTCAAAGAGTTCGGTGCACGTGTTATAATTCTGATCCTTAATAATCAGGAGATAGGGCCCGTGGAGTAGCTTATGAAAGTCGTTCAAGTTTTCTTCGTATCTGTGGGAATTTTTCTTTCGACTTAGGCTCGTTCGAGGACGAACGAGAGTTTAAGTGGAGGAGAATGAAACGACCTTAAGTAGTCGTTTCGGAAGTTAGGACTCCGATTGGCATGCCGATAATTTTAAAAATTTCGTAATGTCCATTAGGACCTGTCTGTAAAATTTGAGTTAAATCATACCTCGTTTGGTACTTATCGGAAGAAGGTTTCAGTTTTTTTTCTCGATAAATATTAAAAAAGAGATTTTCGAGCTCGATTTTCGCGAATGAACTCCGATTCAAAATCGGAAAGCGCCTTTAGGTTCGTATGATTATTTATGACTTTTGTAAACTTTCGAAAGTGAATTTCGATGTTGTTTGGCTAGTTTCCGCTAAAATGCCGAAAGTTAAATAATTTGACTTTTATTCTATTAAATTTGCATATTGAGTTTCGGGAGTCCGATTTGAGATCCGCCATAGCGAGTATGCTATATATACTTTGTATAACTTGTATGCAAAAGTTAGAATTTTTTTGAATATGTAGGGTACCTTTTTAATTTTCGTCACGAAAAGAAAAGAAAATAAAATAAAATAAAAGAAAACGACAAAAAAAGACAAAAAAAAGAAAAAGTTAGGCGGTGGCCTTCATCATTCCTACCTATGTTATAAGCTAAACAAGTACAGAAACATGAGAACGAAATAGAAACGTGAGACAGAGAAACAAAACGGAGACGGGAAAGCCGAAAAGCAGCGTTAAAAATGCAAGCAAATGAGAAAAGAGCCGGAAAAATAGTAGAATTTTTACCCCAAAACATTCAGTTAATGATCTTAATGCATTATTTTTGTTTATTACGTATGTTTGAATATGTTTTAACGGTAAAACTTGAAATATTAGACATCGTTTTAATAAGTTCAATTAATAGTTTAAAGGGTCAATTGGACCCCGATAATGGAATTAATTATATATGCGTACTCAGTGAGTCATGGAAAACGTATAAATATAATTTATTTAGGGTTTGGTTATGTGACCTTAAACCCTGTTCATAGGTCTGGCCTACGTATTGCGTATGCGAATAGGGTATCAGGTTTCTACCTGGATTGTTCTAAGATTTGATGAATGAAGTCTTTAGCCTTATGTGATATATTTTTCTGCTCATTGAACACAGTGGGATCGTTTGGCAATGAATCCAAAAGAATAAAGCGGTTGTTGGGCAGCAGTTTTAACTTTGGAACGAGGTAAGCGTTTATATCCATTTCTTTGGAGGCACCTGGCCTCGTGGATTTTCTACCACGTGTTCCTTACGTGTGTAGCTGCCGATAGGCGTACTCATTACGCCTTAACTTTGGATTTATATTGTATATCATATGTTATGTCCTGTTGTTGGTGTTGCATTGAGGATCTGAGCATTGTACTTAAACTGTGAGTTGGCATCTACTTCCCTGCTGTCGATGAGAGTCCCGCGTCGGTAAAGGGTTATTATTGCATCACATTGCATTCATATGCATTATATGTCATTCATATGCATTACATTGCATATCATATTGGGTGCAGGAGTATTCTGCCCCAGGAGTAGGAGGATTCCGCTCCATTGTATCATATTAAGGGTAGGAGGATTCCGCCCTAGGAGTAGGAGTATTCCGCTCTTATGTCAGATATTGAGTGCAGGAGTATACCGCCTCAGCTTTATATCGGGTGCAGGAGTAGTCCACCCCAGGAGAGTGCAGGAGTATTCCGCCTCTGGTTTACATTATATCGGGTGCAGGAGTATTCCGCCCAGGAGCAGGAGTATTCCGCTCCAGTTGGTTATCAGATTGGATTCCCCTCGAATGCAGGAGTATTCCGCTTCGGGATGGGATTACAGGCACATGTGAACCTTTTCATCACATTTTATTTCATTTCATCTCAATTCATACCATTGTGTAGACTTGCGGTACATGACTACTGTTCTGCTTGTATGTGCATTGCTTATTTGTTGATATGTTTCTGGCTCACATCCTTGGTTGAGTTTATAGTTTCTTATGTGTTTCTGATTATTATCTTGCTCTGCCTTTTTATAATTTAAATAAGAGAAATTTTTTCTGTCTATTTCTTTTCTCCCTAGCTAGCTATCATATTTATTTGAGGTGGCTAGTCTGCCCCACTTATTGAGTCCTTTTGAATCACCCTTGTTTGTTGTTTGTTTCTTGTCTATCTATTTCATTTCGGCAGGTTCGCCCCAGGATTGAGTTCGCCACGTTGTGAAGGAGCGAGGACGACTTCAGCTGTCAGGGTGAGCCAGCTTTTATTCCGGATGGCCACCAGCTTATTGTTTATTATTTCAGTTGTATTTTTCTCCCTTCATGAGGTATCTGTCTTCTTTTGTACTGTTATATGTCTAGTCTGGATAGCCCTAAACCTAGTATGTTGGATAGTCAGCTGTAATTTCTTTTGTACAGCTTAGAGGTATCAGTATGTCTGTGTTTTTTTTTAAGTCTTGTTCTTACTTATGAGTTAGATTTATATTCATTTTCCTAATTAAATTGGTAAGGGTTCGCCCGACGGGTCTTGGGGAGGATGTCGGGTGCCCGCCCGGCCTAGCCGTATTTCGGGTCGTGTCAGCTTTTCCTAGAGAAAATAATGCTCATATCCTCTCTCAATTGACACAATTTATATAGGACTCCCTGCAGCTTTATTTTTTTTTTATTTTTTTACAATTCAAAATATTTGACCAAGTGGTTTATCTTTTGTTGCAATTCAAATTTTAAATATTTATGATAAATTTATCCATTCTATCCATATGTTGTATTTAAAGAAGATGCAGATTTAGGCTTATCTTAATTTAGTTGAGATATATAGAGTAATATACAATCAAATTCAAAAAAAAATTACATTTCTTTTCAAATTTAAAATGTTATCCTCCCATTCAAATTCAAAAATCGATACATCTAAATATTTGATTAAACAAACGGGCTGCCATTGAGTTTTTTTACTCTATCTTCGTATGGACATTCCGAACTATTCGAAATACAATTCAAACTAAGTCATTTTATTTTAATACTTATCCTTTTATTTCAAATGGTATTAACATTAATTATGAAGGAATAAGATAGCCATTGGTTCAAAATATAATACTATGTAGCTGCCTATATAATTTTGTTAAGATAAGGGAGTAACTTTTATCTTCTAGAAGTAGTTACCATCTTTCAATTCAAATTTTAAACAAAAATCTTATCCTAGTTTTGTCATTACAAATATTGTCCTAGTGTCCTATTCTAAATTTTATCCTAAGCGTTATTTATTTTTAATAATATACAGATTTTTTAAAAACTAATTTAATTCAGATGAATTTTTGTATGCCCCCTAACAATTGTGCCACTAATAGAAGTGTTTTCATCATGGTGAACTTTGCATGTACATGCATATTATTTATAATAAGTTTTAATATGTTTGTTCAATGAAATTTAATCAAAATTAATTTTTTTGTAGTAAATATTAAACAACATTTTTCGAGTTAGGATGAGAGAAAATCATACTGATAAAATCACGTTACTGAAATGTTAATATATAAAGCCCAAAGTAGAAATAAAAAGAAAACATTGTTTTGCATCTAAAGTATGTATGGAACTGAAACAATATAGTGTTAGATTCCTCATAATGGTAACATCAATTACTAACAATATAATTAAACTCAAAAAATCTATACTGGAAAAAAGAGAAGAACATGTTTACTGCCTCCATATAATTTAAGTATACCTTTTAAATTCGAGCATAGTTCGAGAGAAATATGTGCATACATATGAAAACTTAATAATTTTTTCGAGTTACAAGTAGAGACAAATTGATGAATAATTAACGATGATGAACAAATAATAATTGGAGTTAAAAATGTATAAAGTTTTTCAGGTTATTTTATCACACTTTGATCATATCTATTCTTCAATTTTATCCGTGCATCGCATGGGTGTTATACTAGTACTTCTTTACAAGGGGATTTGAGAGCAGAAGTCACTAGTTAGGTCCCTTAGTTTTATTACAACGGAAGAAAAACACAGAAAATAGAAATTCTCACTATTTTTAATTTTTGAGCTCTTCAAAAGCATTTTTATTTTAACATCTGTGCGACAGAACTTGGTGGCACTTCCAGCAGGGTTGCCATGGTTTCTTATTTGATATCAAGCAAGACTTGCCTTAGCAACAGACTATGGTGATCTGCCGATTACTAATGAGTCATCGGGATCTCTTTGGTTTGTGGGTAGAGATCCTGGCAATCCGCCAAGATTTGGCCAAAATCCAGACAGATCATCATAACTTGTGGTGTAAGAATTCACCTACATAATTTTTATTTAAATTAATTAAATCAACTCCAAATGACTCCATATATTTAATGCACACACTTTGCCAAACCAACCCTACAATTTGTTAATGGTCAGTTCAATTCAAATCTTAAAAAATTAATGTACCTATCATGTCAAGATTAACCGAACAAGGTTGTTATATAAAAATATACGTAGTCAAGCTCAACCCTACAATATTCTACTATCAGTTTCATAGCATATTGGAGATTTGAACTTCAACTTCAATTGTTTGAAGATAGACAAACTAGCCAGCATCTGAAGGTATGTCCACGAGTAGCTGAAACTATCATAATGTGCCAAAATGTGTGCACTTCCCCGGTATGTTGAAACAAACTTACAATGATCAATACATTTAGGGGTCGTTTGGTTTGCGGGACTAAAAAATAGGGGTATTCCATAAATTCGGGATTATATTAATCCCTGGATTAGTAATCCCACATTCTATATGGGATAAGATAATACCATAAGTTTGGTATAAAAGTTGGCCCAGTTTAGCTAATCCCATCAACTAAACATGGGATAAATGTAAGAATTTTTACAAAAAAGTATAATTTTTAGAAGTTATTTACAAAACATAGCATTTTTTTTTTTTTTTTGCAAAATTACCCAATATAGAAGAAAAGAAAAGTTAATTACAAACATAGAAAAATATAACATAACATAGCAAAACTTTACATTTTTCTCTCATTTCTCCTAATTTCACTTTTCCTCCTCCCATCCCTAAATTTCACTTCCTCCCAACTTCTTTTAAAGGAACCAACCAGCTCGTATCTCGTTGGATCTCAACTACCAACCACCTTGTATCTCGTTGTATCTGCACTATTTTTGCACCGTATCTAACTGTTTCTGCACTATTTCTGGGTTTTTTGCACTAATTTTGCATTGTATCTAACTATTTCTAGACTGTATCCAGTTGTTTCTAGACTGTTTCAGCAATATTTATCCTCTGTGTGCATTGTTTCTCAATATTTCTGAACTATTTCACTTTTTTTTTTGCGTTGTTTCACACTATTTTTCTATATTTTATTTTAGACTGTTTCATCGTTGTTTCAAACTATTTCAGCAGCGTTTCAGACTGTTTCAGCATTGTTTCAGACTGTTTCAGCGCTGTTTTTCAGCATTGTTTCAGCCCAAAAAGAAAAAAAAAGCGAGTGAGATGATGAAATTATGCTATCCGGAGCTTATTTGTTTATGAAGAATTTATCTAGCTACCCTTGTCGAACTTTGATCTAATTCCTTGTTGTTACTAGATTACCATGTATTCATCTTTGCCTATTTTCGTCATTCTTTATCTTAGTATCTGTCTTAGTTATTTGTAGCCAGTCATGAGAAGTTCCATACGGAAGCCGCCAAGGATTATTGGAAATCAATTAGGGAGCTGATTCCTAATGAAGTGCCAACAATTGAAAAGAAGAAAGTGAAAAATAATGAGGTGAAGAAGCCATCGGCCGCTGTGATCCATGGGCCAAAGCCTGGGAAACCCACTGATCTATCGAGGAAAAGGAAGATACTAATAAAGCTTAAGCATAATACTCCTATCCACCTTAAGCCTACTCCACCAGCAAGCCCTTTTACAAATGTTGAATCAAGAAATCCTGAGTAAGGAGAGAGATTCTCCACACGAACGACCCATCAGGTTCGAACTGACATAGGTGAATTGGACCAAGACCTATCTTACACCAAGAAGGAGTCGTGTTAGTTACGCAGTTCGGTTAGCAGGCAGGCCGCCTTCCTATCCTACCTCTGCAGGTTCACCGGTTTAAAGAGTCCTCTATCCGGACTCCCTCTAGCCCTCTGTCTGGCCTAGAGAACGTCTCTAAGCTCGAGAGTTCCTATCTCCTCACTTAAAGCATAACCGGGTCCCCTCTCCCTATTCCCTTATCATGCAAACAAGCCAAAATTAACGATGTCAAAGTATCATGCTACGTCTACTAGTCCTTTTGATTACGTTCCCAATCTGAAATGTGGACAGCTAAGTGTGCAGTTGTCGCAGCAGTAGCTACCTCCCTTAAACTTGTTGCTGTTTCTTGATTGGAAAATTCACCAGAAAAAGTAGATAGTCATCGCAGTAGGATTCCGACGACCTTTTAACTATCAATCTACAACAGAAGATGTGCAGAGGAGGCCATTGATGTAAGTTTTTGAGTCTAGAAAATATGCATGGTCGTCAGAGTTAGGTTTTGGCCAATTTCTAATGTCCGATCTATGGTGATATACAACTTTTCTTGAGAAATGAAGTTCAAATCGGGAGTGAGGGGGTTGAGACGAACTCGAGCATGTAGAATGTTTGGTCGGAAGTGGGTGGTTGTCGTTGCTGGCAGTTGTTCAACGGTGGAATCCGGCGGAGTAACAAAATGGGCAGATTTGTCTTGTGCTTTGTGACTTTGGGTTTTTTATTGCAATTGGAAGAAATGTTCAAGGAAAGATATTGTTATGTCTTGCAATTAGTATAATATTATTATTTTTTGGTAATATAGGGGCGCAGGTTGAATATTTATGTAAAAATACCCATAAATATAGTCTCAAATTTAATCACAAAATTACTAATCCAATCTCACCAGCTAAACGAACTCTTAAAGTTGTATTTTACCCTTTTTCAACTTTTACTTTGTCGCTCAAATTTTAATGCAAAAATTGGGGGGCTTTTGGGTGACTTCACTTTCACTTCTTTAAGCTACATGACATTTTCTTGCAACGGTTCCAGAAGATTAAGAATAGATACTAAGGTGAATCCAGTGAAAGAAAGTCCAAAATAGCATCTCCAAAGCTTAATATACAGAACTTACTGATCTATACTCCCTCAATCCCATTTATTTAACAGTATTTGACTGCCATTGGAGCTGAAGAAACCCTTTTTAACTTATGGTGTATAACAAGTTATAGGCATTTGTGTGGTTGTTAATATTTTATTAAGGCTATAATGTGAATTATAAAGATAAATTATTTCTCAATATAGAACAGTATCAGTCTTGTGGAGTAGATTGTCACGACCCATTTTTCGGAATGAGCTATGACCGGCACTCGGTATCTAAGCTTGACCGAGCGAACCACATGTACTTATCTATCCTGTCTTAACCATGAGAATACATGCAACTTAAACACTCTCTTCAACATAAATATTCGGGATAATAATGATAAAACTATTATGAAACAATGCGATACCATAAAATATTACGGTAAAGTTAAGTTTCCGTGTAAAACAATGTGATACTGGACCACAACCCAAAATACTAGACTGTCTATGAAGCCTATACTGATAAACTGACGCACTGCGCCCGACATGAGCTTCCTGGCTAGTTCATAACGTAATAAATAACTAAATAGGCTGACTCAAAAAGAAAGTACTCCACGAACAAAAGCGGAGCTCACCAATAACACTAGAAGTGAGGGGAAAATCCTAGCCCGTCGGCTGCGTATCTGCAACACTGGATCCTACGTTGCATCATAGAACAACGTAGTTCCCAAAAGAGAACGGCAGTACACCACGGTGTACTCAGAGAGTCTCAACGACCCCCTGCTAAAGCGGGAACGATACGTTTGAAAAAAATTCGAAATACACATAATTCATTAAAACCATGAGAACATAAAACATTTAAAGATAACTGAAATAACTTGAAACAATAAAATCCTGAACTTTAAACATAAATATATATATATATATATATATATATATATATATATATATCGTTTCTTTACTTTTTGGGGAGTACCAATTAACTCTGACATAACATGATTCCATAAAGCCACTGTCTGATCGGCACGGGTTCGATCCCTGCCTGATCGAATATGCCCCTTTACTGTGGCGCCACACAGTTTCAGGTGATAGCATGCTGCGCGTTTTGTGCCCTGCCCATGTCAGGCAAATTTTATTATTAACTCCTACTCTGGCACGAGTAGTTTCGGGGTCAACATTAACCACTAAAGGTCACGAAACTCTTCTCAGAATCTCAAGGTAACTCCCAAAATATTTCTATAAAACCTTACTTGACCACTTTAAGCTCCAATAAATTCCTTGAACATAATCCATGAGTATAAACCATAATTTCTTGAGTAAAACTTGACATAAATGTATGAAGGCATTATTCAATATAATTCAAGTAATTCTTTAATCCATAAAAAAAAAACTTGACATATAATATAACGTAAATTACCATAACAAAATATGAAAAATAATGCGTATAACTCAAGTATAGGCTCACGGATGATAACTTGAATGAGGTTTAGCTAATATGCACCATCTCGCTCCAATTAAGCACATATTAACTCTTTAAGACATTTTATCAAACACTTTATAGGCTGACTTTTGTGAGTAAAACCTCTTTAGTAAAGGGTTATATCAACTCACATCGATTACTTCTCGACCCTAAACGTAAGCTCCAATTCACGCACTTCACGTCACCCAATAACTACGATAACTACCAATTCGAGTAATCAATACCAAAGTTTCAATCTTTTTTCCCAATTCAAGAACTTAGATACAAATTCTAAATATAGGTCTTGGAAAAACTTGCTAATGAATAAAGTTTACTGTGAGGTTAAGTTCTAGTGTATAATAGCATTGAAGAAAATTACTTTAGATTAAATTGAAGATGGGTTCAGTTGAAAGCTTCCGGGGATGTGAGTTTCAGTATTCTCTGCTTTCTCCTTTGTTGCTACGTTAATGGATTTAAGGGAGGGGTGGGAGTACTTTAGTTCCAGACGTCTCAAAGCCCAAAAGGGGTCTGATTTGAACTCCTTCCTTCTTGTCTATTATTTAATTACTTTCTTTTGTTAAGTAGCCCTCTCTTTTTGTATGGCTACTTAATATATTAGCAGTACACTATTATTTAAATTTTAGCCAATATAAATTAGTTTTAATTCTTGGCCTTTTGCAACTCCTCCTTCAATTTCCAACATTATTGAGTATTTGCATCTCATCCAAGATAATTCCATAATTCACGTTCACCATATACTTAATACTCAGACCTCTACATACATAAGGAACTATTTTACGTAAATATTTCTCATGCCAATAAGTGTCCTAAAACTTAGGAAATATTGAGGAACGTCACATAGACTTAACCGAATAGTGTCACATAAACTGAGATGGGTAAAAATTTCGTGCAGGGGCCTGTTTGGCGCGCGTTAATTGATTTGTAGCCGTCAAAAATAAATTCGCTGAGAAATAGCTACCTCCGGACAAATTCCAGTATAAATACTGGGGCCTTGAACAAAACTTGTTCAACGCCCCATTATTTATACTGGAAATCTTAAGTAAACTAACCCCAGTATAAAAAACTGGGGCTTTGAACAAGTTTTGTTCAAGGCCCCAGCATTTTGTTATGGGACTTTGTATAAAGCTTCAGTCTCATAACAAAATGCTGGGGCTGTAAACAAAACTTGTTCAAGGCCCCAGCATTTTGTTATGGGACTGAAGCTTTATATATAAAGTCCCATAACCCATAACAAAATGCTGGGGCTGTGAACAAAACTTGTTCAAAGCCCCAGCATTTTGTTATGAGACTGAAGCTTTCAAAGCCCCAGCATTTTGTTATGGGACTAGTCTGGGGTGTTTTTCTAACACTAATGGAGCTTAAGTGTGCGCGCGAATTTTTGGCTATTCTTCAATAAATTTAGAAACGGTTGATAGTCCCCAATGAGCGCGTCCAAAAATGGCTAGTGATCAAAATTTCCCTTGAGATAGAGGAAATAGTATATGTAATCAATGATTCAGCTTAACAAATTAACATCAACTTGGTATGACAAAAGAATTGCACCAATGATCAAAACATAGTACAAAGGTAAGAGATCCACTCGACGCAGCCAAAGGAATCCAAAAGATGAATCAAATGAAGTAACAAGTTCTTGCTAACTCAAAAATCAAGGATTAAATTAATTCATTGACAACACCAATCACAGAAACCTCTGCTTCCACAATGCAACAATCATTTACAAGGAAGCCTTTTTCAGGATCCTTTAATTTTTGTAGTGGCATAAATGTTTGCCAACCCCAGCCTTTTACTTGAGCTGAAAACCAATCTGAATCACCTGCCACAGAGCAATGTCACATTATTCAAAGGAAAAAAACAAATTTAGAAACCAAAGAAATTAAGGATCTGTTTGATATGGATTGTGAAGCTACTTCTGATTAATTAGATAAGCCATTACAGAGTAAAACTTAACCAGTTTCATTATAGTAATAGTTAACTGAATAACGAATTCAATCAAAGTAAAGCCTCATAGATAGACACATACAAATTAACCATTTCTTTATATTGAACAAAATATGGATGCTGCGGAAGTTCAAAAGAAGCTTAAACATCAACTATCCCAGTATACATATATGAGAAATTAAAGGACTATAACTCACAACCTTTTATTATTTTATCACTATGTATACGATCTTATGCATTGTTCGAGGATTCCATCCACCTCTAAATTAGATTAAAAGGAAGACAAACTATTTTCCGAAGGTTCAATCTGATTCAATTAGCCCAATGAATGAATATAGTTTATCCGAGAATATTTCGGCAACATTATTTCTGTTGGATCACTTAGCACTACCTATGTAGAACGGTATGCCAATTCATCTACACAACCTAAAAAATGTCATCGAAGGGATGTCTACTACTATAAAAAAAAATTGTTATTACTTCTTCATGAAACAATTTCAGTTCTGCACAGTTATTCCAAATGAAGGGAAAATTTAGAGTCAAGGAAGGATATAGTTGATAAACGGATTTCGTATAAAAGACGTCTTTTTATTTTTCCAAATCAACACACCAACTAATGCAGGTATCCGAATTAATACACAAGAGTAAATACTTACATATCTCATCATGTTCACCATTAAACTGGTTTTTGATAGAAATTTTGTGTTTTGCCCTGACCCTTTTTCGGCAATCAAATCCTTCAGCATCAACTGAATGAATATATATGGAGATGCTCTTGCCATTTTGTCCCGTACAACCTGTAGGATGTAGTTTAATTTTCCTGCATCAAAACATATGTCACGACCCAGTTTGGGACCGTGACCGGCGCTTAGGAACTAAGTCCCTAAACAAGCCTTATCAATATTCTACAGAAAATCGGGCAAATTTTCCCCTGTTTTTAGGCCTATCCAAAATTTTACCTGCTTTAAACAAACAGAAAACCCAGCAAAAACAACCAATATTCTCACGCATTAACCATCAAAATACCACATTTATCTCCCACAGGCTACGAGAACGTCTAACAGGCTTGTGATAAGTTCATAAAGACCATATACTCTCAAGACTAGCTTATAAATAAATAATCCAACTGACTAAAAGAATGACTGACAAATGACTAAATGGAGCGACTCTAAGAGTTTTCAAGAAAGATAATAATGAATAAATAAAGCTCTTGCCCACGCGAACTAATGCGGGGCTCACCAGGATTGTCAACTCGCGACTCTAAGAATGAAGATCCTCGGCTACGGCACCTGCTGTATCTGGAAGGAAAAATATAGCGAGGAGTGAGTCGCAACTCAGTGAGTAACAACGCTTATCCACAACCTTTTTAAGTGGGGACAAGTCAAAAACATGCCAGTAGATCTTATGCAGAAATATACATATAATTTAGTTGTTACTTTCAGAATAACAACAGAAATCAGTCTTTTCAAGCACTTCTTGTAAACAGTAACCAATATCAAACCAGTAATAAATTCAGTAATCACTATATTAAATCAAGTATATAGGTTAGGGAGATTTCCAAGAACAAACCATGTAATCAGTATAAATTCCCCTCTGAGGAAATCAGTAACGGTAAGCTAGTTCTACCTTCCCACTAGCAAGGACTGTAACGGTAATCCGGAGTATACAAGGTGCACCAGGTCTAACGTACCCGTCGTTAGCTACGGGGTCTGTCAAGGCTCATCCCAAAAATATATTTATTCCCTATACCAAGTACAGGGCATTCGAGTAATAATTCAATATTTCACATAGCAGTAAAACATGTCAAGTAGCAGTAAAAATCCAATCTTGTAACGGTAAAATACTTCAAATAATTATTTCAGTACATATCTTCTAAAAGGACTTGTCCCACATGCAGTTTAAACATTCAGTAACACATTTACTTCAAAATCAAGTAGAAACCATGCAGGTTATGAAAATACAAATTGCGGTAAGGTCATCACTCACAGTACAGACGCGTGTAGTTTAAGCGTATCTTCCACGAGAAATCCAACACCTCGTCCAGTCAATCTATAATCACATTATAGCGATTCCATATCAATTTTCCAAAAAAATATAGTTGTACCACTATTTAGGCTAACTCTTACTCCATTAACAGTACAAACACTTTGGTTTAGTGTACTCTTAATTCAACTAGTTAGAAGATATTGTGATCTAAATCACTTTTGAGAAACCTAAATATTTGTTTGAGTTAAACATCATTCACTGTCGCTATGAATTAAGTTTCACTACTATGGATTCCTAGTTGAAATAAATATTGTACATTCTTGACCTCTCTGTAGTAATAGAAGAATCCCGGAGCCTACTTATTATTCACCAGTAAAAACTCATAAATTGTCTACAAGATTTATAAAAAGAGAAAAGAATCATACCTCAGTTAAAGCCCTATAGTGTTGCAAAAACAAAAAGAAGACTCTTCTCCTACTTCTATAATATCACGCCTGATCCAAGATCTTTTCTTTGTTTGTGTATTTTGAACCCTCACGTGTTTTCCTCTGTTTTGCCAAAGCTCAGTTTCTGTACGTTTTGATCTTAGGGGAGATAAGCCAACATGGGCTTAGGCCCACTCACGTTTTCCTTCTTTTTTTTTTTTTTTGTCTTTTAAATTGACTAATTTGCCCTTTATTTAATAGGGTATTATATTCTCTCCCCCTTAAGAAATTCGGTCTCCGAATTTAAACCAAGAGCATACCTGTAGGTTGAAACAAGTGAGGATACTTGGCTCGCATATCATCTTCCATTTCCCAAGTGGCTTCCCTAGCAGTATGGTTTTTCCACAAAACTTTCACGAACACAATTTCTTTTCTCTGTAACTTTCTTATTTGACTCTCAACTATGGCTATTGGTTCCTCTTCATAAGATAATTTCTCATTAAGCTGTATAGTCGGTGCCTCAAGCACATGAGAAGCGTCTTGTACATATTTCCGTAACATAGATACGTGAAACACAGGATGAATAAAAGATAACTCTGGAGGAAGAGCCAAACTGTAAGCAACGCCTCCAACTCGTTCAAGTATCTCATAGGGTCCTATGAATCTCGGACTCAACTTCCCTCTTTTCCCAAATCGTGTCACGCCTTTCATCGGGGAAACTCGTAAGAATACACGATCCCCAACTGCAAACTCTAAGTCCCTTTTTCTTTTATCTGCATAAGACTTTTGCTTGCTTTGAGCTGTGAGCAATCTCTGCCTAATCAACTGGACCTTATCAATAGCTTCCTGTATCAGGTCTGGTCCTAAAACCTTAACTTCACCGGCTTCAAACCATCCAATTGGAGAACGACAACGCCTACCATATAAAGCCTCATATGGAGCCATCTGAATGCTTGCCTGAAAGCTGTTGTTATAAGCAAACTCAGCTAAAGGCACGTAAGCATCCCAACTACCTCCAAAATCAATAATGCAAGCTCTCAACATGTCCTCCAATATCTGTATAGTACGTTCAGACTGACCGTCAGTCTGAGGATGGAATGCGGTGCTCAGTTCTACTCTAGTACCCAATTCTCTTTGAAAGGACCTCCAAAAGTGAGAAGTGAATTGTGATCCTCTGTCAGAGATAATGGACAGTGGAACTCCATGGAGTCGGACAATTTCATTCATGTATAGCTGTGCATATCTCGCACCACTGTAAGTCATTTTAACAGGCAAAAAGTGTGCTGACTTTGTAAGTCGATCAACAATCACCCATACTGAATCATAACCTTTAAGTGTACGAGGTAGCCCAGTCACAAAATCCATAGTAACTCTTTCCCACTTCCACTCTGGAATCTCAAGCCGCTGTAGTAGTCCTGCGGGTCGCTGGTGCTCAGCCTTAACCTGTTGACAAGTCAAACAACTAGCAACAAAGTTAGCAATATCTTTCTTCATACCTTCCCACCAATACAATTGGTTCAGGTCACGGTACATCTTAGTGGATCCAGGATGTATAGTGTATCTAGAATGGTGAGCTTCCTCGAGAATAACTCGTCTTAGCCCATTAATTTCTGGTACACATAACCGGTTACCTAGTCGGAGAACCCCATTATCATCAACAATCATATTCTTGCTCTTACAAGCTAGGACTTCATCCCGATATTTGCACAATCGTTCATCCTCGTACTGAGTGGCTTTAACACGTTCTACCAATGAAGACTTGGCTGGAACATAAGCCAATAACACACTAGAATTAGTCACGCTGAACCTGATACCTGTACCTTCGAGCCTGTGAATATTCTTGGCCAACTGTCTCTTTACAGGAGCTATACGTGCCAGACTACCCATGGACTTTCTGCTCAATGCATCAGCCACAACATTGGCCTTCCCTGGATGATATAGAATAGTGCAATCATAGTCCTTGAGAAGTTCCATCCAGCGACGCTGCCGAATGTTTAGATCTCTCTGCTGAAAAATATACTTTAGGCTCTTGTGATTAGTATAAATTTCACATGTTTCTCCATACAAGTAGTGCCTCCAAATTTTCAATGCAAATACCACTGCAGCCATCTCCAAATCATGATTGGGATAGTTCTGTTCGTTCTTCTTCAATTGTCGCGAAGCATAAGCTATCACACGACCATTTTGCATGAGAACACACCCTAATCCCACTCTCGAAGCATCACAAAATACCGTGAATCCTCCCGAACCGGATGGTAATGCTAGAACTGGTGCGGTGGTCAAACATATCTTGAGCTTCTGAAAACTCTGCTCACATTCATCTGTCCACTGAAACTTTGCATTTTTCTGTGTTAGCTTGGTCAATGGTGCTGCTATTCTTTAAAAATCCTGCACAAAACGCCTATAGTAACCTGCTAATCCCAGAAAGCTGCGAATTTCTGTAGGAGTGGTGGGTCTGGGCCATTTCTGCACTGCTTCTGTCTTTCTAGGATCTACCAGTATTCCATCCTTGGATACCACATGCCCAAGGAATGCTACGTAGTCTAGCCAAAATTCACACTTAGAGAACTTCGCATAAAGCTTATGTTCCCGCAATGTTTGTAGTACAACTCTCAGATGAGCCTCGTGTTCTTCTTGACGGCGAGAATACACCAAGATATCGTCAATAAATACAATGACAAATCTGTCCAGAAACGGCTTGAACACCCTATTCATTAAATCCATGAATGCAGCTGGAGCATTAGTCAACCCGAAAGGCATCACAAGGAATTCATAATGCCCGTATCGAGTTCTGAAAGCTGTCTTAGGAATATCTTTGTCACTAACTCTGAGCTGATGATAACCAGATCGAAGATCAATCTTTGAAAAATGGGCAGCTCCCTGCAACTGATCAAACAGATCATCAATACGAGGTAAAGGGTATTTATTACGTACCGTTACCTTATTCAGCTGTCTGTAGTCGATGCACATTCTTAAGGACCCATCTTTCTTCTTCACAAATAGCACTGGTGCACCCCAGGGGGATACACTTGGTCTGATAAATCCCTTGTTCAATAACTCCTGCAATTGTTCCTTTAGCTCCCTCAACTCCGCTGGTGCCATACGATATGGAGGAATCGATATGAGTTGCGTGTCAGGTGCTACATCAATGCTGAAATCTATATCCCGCACTAGAGGTAGTCCCGGTAAATCCTCAGGAAATACATCGGTGAACTCTTGCACCACTGGAAGCATTTCCAAGCTAGGAGTCACATTACTTGTGTCTCTCACCATAGCTAAGAATGCCCAACAACCTTTCTTCACTAACTGCTGAGCTTTTACAAATGATATGACATTACACATTTCTAGAATTTGATCCCCTTTCAGAATAAAACTAGGTTCATTAGGCATCTCGAACTTAACTACCTTCGCATGACAATCGAGGGTAGCATGGCAAGAAGATAACCAATCCATACCCATCAACACGTCAAAATCAACCATATCCAGTACAATTAAATCAGCTAAGGTATCCCTACCCTCAACTCGAATCTGACAAGCACGATACACATATTCAACAAGTAAAGAATCTCCCACAGGATTAGCAACTAGAAAAGGATCATTCAATATTTCTGGTTGTCTATCAAACCTCAAAGCAAAGAATGAGGACACATAGGAGTGGGTAGATCCTGGATCAAATAATGCAAGTGCATCAAGTGAGCAAGCAGAAAGAATACCTGTAACCACAGCATTTGAGGCCTGAGCATCTTGCCTAGTAAGTGCAAAAACTCTCGACTGGCCTCTACCAGCAGTCCCCTGTCCTCGATTACCCATGGCACGATCTCCGGCACCCCTGCCTCTGTTACCTCTACCAGCAGTACCTGTATTATTACGAGCAGTCTGCGTAGATGCCGCTGCCTGCACAGAAGCCTGGCTAAACTCTCTCTGAGGATGAGGGCAATCCTGTATGTGATGTCCCAACTTGCCACACCGGAAGCACCCTCCAGCCAGAACACGACACAGACCCCAATGTGATCTACCACAAGTCTGACATACTGAATCAGTAGCATATATCTGTCCAGAGCTATGATGTCCATATGATAATGGTAGCCCCTTAGCATTATCTTTGTGAGGAGGTGCTCTAACGGATGGCTGGGAAACCAAGTTTGCCCCTGTC
Source organism: Petunia x hybrida (assembly GCA_037355625.1). Taxonomy (NCBI): domain Eukaryota; kingdom Viridiplantae; phylum Streptophyta; class Magnoliopsida; order Solanales; family Solanaceae; genus Petunia; species Petunia x hybrida. The sequence goes on along the minus strand of JBBBVM010001177.1, from coordinate 209,161 downwards.
TGAAAACCCTGTCGCTGTACCTGATTCCCTGCTCTACGGTCTGTGCTAACTCCCTCAGTGAAAGATCCCCCAGTCTTAGCCTTTTTATATGAATCTTTAGCTGCCCGTGATTCACGACCCCTGTTTTCAATCTTTCTGGCAAGGTCGAGTGCATCAGAGTAATTCAAATTCATCTGCGGAGCAACTGCATTGAATAAACGGTCAACCAACCCGTCAACAAACCTCTGAACCCGAGATGTTTCATTGGGCACTAGGTTAGGTGCATGAGCCTGAGTCTGTGGCTGAGCCTGAGTCTGTGGCTGAGCCTGAGTCTGTGTCTGAGTCTGAGTCTGAGTCTGAGTCTGTGTCTGAGTCTGAACCTGAGTCTGAGTCTGAGCCTGAGGATGTGCCTGTGTAGGTATCTGAGGTTGCGTTGGAGCAACATTCTGTTGACTAGCCCTTTCCTGTCTATCCATTCTGGCATTCAAAAGTTCAATGGACCTTTGCATAGCATTAAGTGCCTCAATAGTAGCATTCTCATATGACGGTGGAGGTGGAATATCCTCAATTTTTGGAGTAGGCTCTCTGGTAGCTCTTGTAGTAGCACCAGCCCTCGTAGCAGTAGCTTGGCCTCGTCTCTGAGTATTACCTCCTTTTCTAGCCGAGGTAGATGACGGCCCAGCAGTGGAGGAATTCGGAGCAGCTCGGGCCGCCTTTTTAGATCTTGTCTTACCAGCCATCTGAGTAATAGAATAACTAATGTTAGATTCATCTATTTAGCAGTAGTCGTCTCACCCGTACGGAAGTAGCAAGAAAGAAGGAAAGACACGAAACATCCTATCACGCCCTCGCAGTACAGACGCGTGTAGTTTAAGCGTATCTTCCACGAGAAATCCAACACCTCGTCAAGTCAATCTATAATCACATTATAGCGATTCCATATCAATTTTCCAAACAAATATAGTTGTACCACTATTTAGGCTAACTCTTACTCCATTAACAGTACAAACACTTTGGTTTAGTGTACTCTTAATTCAACTAGTTAGAAGATATTGTGATCTAAATCACTTTTGAGAAACCTAAATATTTGTTTGAGTTAAACATTGTTCACTGTTGCTATGAATTAAGTTTCACTACTATGGATTCCTAGTTGAAATAAATATTGTACATTCTTGACCTCTCTGTAGTAATAGAAGAATCCCGGAGCCTACTTATTATTCACCAGTAAAAACTCATAAATTGTCTACAAGATTTATAAAAAGAGAAAAGAATCATACCTCAGTTAAAGCCCTATAGTGTTGCAAAAACAAAAAGAAGACTCTTCTCCTACTTCTATAATATCACGCTTGATCCAAGATCTTTTCTTTGTTTGTGTATTTTGAACCCTCACGTGTTTTCCTCTGTTTTGCCAAAGCTCAGTTTCTGTACGTTTTGATCTTAGGGGAGATAAGCCAACATGGGCTTAGGCCCACTCACGTTTTCCTTCTTTTCTTTTTTTTTGTCTTTTAAATTGACTAATTTGCCCTTTATTTAATAGGGTATTACAACATAAGGCCGTCTATTTAAGCAAACACCAAAGTTAAATAGTTAAAGAAAGAAAAGAAAATATGAAATATGTGAAGGCATCAATGGCATACCATTTATGATTCCCAACAGTAAACTCTTCCGAATAACATGCCTCACTTAATTTTGAAAACTCAAAGATCTTCCACTCGTGCTTATATGACTTGATGCTTTTCGACAAGGACAGACATTCACCAACTCCTTGGTTCTTGATGACAAATATCTCAGCTCCAAAAATGCAATTGTCATCAACGAGGTAACCATTAGTTGGCTCTTTCAGTGACTTGTGAGAAATGAACTTAGAGCAACCCCATTTGGACTTAATCTTGTGAAAACGCCGCGCTTGACCTGAAGTAATATATTAAATAATCATTCTATGCCAAACACATATCTTATGCTCAAGTTCAGTTTGAAAAATTCCCTTGGAGAAGGTCCAGGGAATGTCTATTTCTGTAAATCGTGTACAATCCCATAATTAAGGTTTTCTTTTTCCAAGATCAAACTTTTTTGTTCAGGGTTTAGATGTTGATGCCCATGCCTAACTCACGGCAGCTACCATGATCATAGATGTCCCCACTTGAATCATAATTTAATTGGATCGTTACCAGGTTGGGGAGTTCGATAAATAAAAAATACCCATGTAGATGTTTCAAAAAACACAAGTAAGACTATAAAAAATCCTTTCTGGTTTTCTTTTCCTTTTCTATTGATAACGAAATTCACTCCTTCCCTACCATTAGACGAAGGTATCCACACTTGAATGGAGGATCAGGATCAGGATCAGGTTAGCCTAATTCCTTGAGGGGGTTCTAACACGTGGAAACACTCTTTAATAGTACTATATCCTTAAGCTGGTCGTGGCCAAGAAAGTTCCGCTTGAAGCAAAATGAATCTTTACTTTCTTTTTTCTTTCCCTTTGGTAGGAGAAAGACATATGTGGATGGATTGGTACAATTATTGGTAGTAATATAGTCAATATTCCAAGAAATTGATGAGGAAGGAAAAAAACTGAATGTAACATAGAAGAAGAATGAAAGCGGATTTATACCACGTATGACAAGATAGTTGTCACAAAGATGATTAAACACAAAGAAGCTAAAGACAACATTAGCCTCCCAATCTGCTGGTAAGGAGCTGGTATCTGCAATGGCCAAGTAGACAGAGACGTAGTCATTTCGCTCTATGTTGTCATCTCCGTCCGGATAGATTATCATCCTCCTGAACGTTTTCCAGATAATCATATCATACACATGAAGAGGGCTCTACACATATAAGTCATAAAAAAACTATTTGGGAATTGCAACATCAAGAATGTTCTTTAATCAAGTCTAACCTGTGTTATCTAATGCACTTATGGAGCTGACCTTTAAAGGATAGAATAACAATAATCCCTTTGATTACTCTTAACCTCCAAATTTAACCTTTAATGGATAGAATAACACTCAAAATAAAGCATTACAAATGCAATACAAGTAATCTGCATTAACAGCAACTAATTTTAGCTTTCAAGTATAATCCACTCAATACACATTGTTTGCTAACTAAGTATAGTTCCTCAGTTGATTCTCCATCATGTATTTTGATCATAAATCTACTATTTTACAACTTTTTAAGTGAACCCTCTTAATTCCATGTTAGATAAAGCTAACGAAGTAGTTACTTAGCAGTCAATTTTCCCCAAAACTTTCACCAGAAAAGCTATTTGCCTCATACCCGAGAGTTATTTTCTAAAGAAACTCAGGGGAAATACAGAAGACAACAAATAAACCAAAGTTTGAGAACATAGAATGGAAGTTTCATTACCATTTATAGTTGCAGGCCTCAAATTCATTGGACTCATACATGTCAATACCATTCTCTGATAGTTTGGAGAAAGATTCAATTTTCAGCATGTAGTGTGATGGGGATGCCTCCCTAACTTCAACGGTAAACTCTACACATTTTTCAAAAACACAAACCAAAAATAAAAGAAAAAACAAGCTCCAAACACAAAGAAACTCTTTTTAATTAAAGATATCACATCGACACTCAAGGGTGTGGCCTAATGGTGAATGATAAAAATTATCGCTTATCTAAGTTCAAATTTCAGTAGAGGCAAAAATACCAGGTAATTTCTTCACACAAAAGTTACCTGATACCTTTGCTGGTGGGACGCAGCATGTAACCCATGATATTAGTCGAGGTGCAGGTAGAACGCTAGTCGAGGTATGCAATCTGGCGAGACACCACGTTTTGTTTTTCAAAAAATAGTTAATTAAAGATATCACGTAGTGTGTTTAACCATGGTAGCATGACTAGAACTTGTGATGTATACTTAACCCACATGTTATAAGTCGTCCTCTTATTACTACGCCAAAACCCTGGAGCAATCCTGTAAAAGAAAAGGTTGTTTGACTTCCTATATAATAAATAACCTCAGTTCAAAAAAAAAAAAAAAAACTGAAAAGTAAAGAAAGAAAAAGACACGAGTGTGTGTGAATACCTTCATCTTCGCAAGGAATTATAGCCATGTTTGCGGAAGGTGAAAAGAGAGACAACGTATGGTCACCAACAATAAAATTCTTCTCTATAAGGAGAGTCCAACTTAATCTAGTACTCCTTAATATTATGTAAAAACTAAAATGTATATACAACCCCTAAACTTTGTCCGTATATTTCACAACACCAAAACATAACTAATCTTTTTTTTTTTTTTTCTCCAAAAGTCTATCTAACTTTACGTAATTAACCTATATGGTCCTCTGGCTGGATTTCTAATTTCCGTGTGAAAATTAAAGACGTGACACCTATAAAATTTTGAAAATAATAAAAAGGCTTAGTTTTATCTAGGACCGACCATCCAAACCCAACCCACTATCTACTCGGCCGAGTTAGACTAAAAAATGGCAGCCTAGTGCATAAAGTATCCCGCGTTCACGAGGATCCGAGAAAGGGTCCCACCCCTAGGGGTGTGATGTGTGAAGCCTAACTTAATAACTGTTTCTAAGGCTTGAACTCATGACATATTGGTCACACGAAATAACTTTACCGGTTGCTCCGAGGCTCCCTTTCTGGCCCAACTTAGACAAACCATTTTTATTCCGAAAAAAAAAAAAAAAACAAACAAACAAACTCATTCACTCATATTTTTCCTTTCTCTCACTGATTGAATCCCACATTTGAAGATTCAAATATTTTTTTCCCGTTTCATTTTTTATGACTCTGTTTGACCAACGTGGAATTAGAGGAAAAGAAAAAAGTACTAATATTGTACCTTTAAATAGAAATAAATGATATAATATTTTGGTGGCTATAAAAGCTTAACACAGCACCGGAGATGATTGTGTAAAGCAGGTGATTCAATAAGTCCACTACCGTGGAGCTATGTTACCCAGACTGAAGACATGGCCGTCTCTACCATAAAGCCAATAAGGCAATGGCTTGGGGCCCCTAATAAATTGGGGCCCCACTTTTTACTAAAGATGTATTACTACTATTTATATTATACAAAAAAAAGTTCTTGTATATTCAATCTCAAAATTGAAGAAAAATTTAAGGGAGAGCACATAATAGGACAGTGGAAAAATTATTACTCCCTCCGTTCCACTTTAGATGAACCTATTTGACTTTGCACGGAGTTTAATAAAGAGAGAAGACTTTTGAAACTTGTGGTCTAAAATAAGTTATAGATATTTGTGTGGCTACAAATCATCTAGGAATGCGTAAAAGTGAATAATTCTTTCCAAATTTAGAAAGAGGTCATTCTTTTTGAAACAGACTAAAAAGGAAATAGATTCATCCTTTTTGAAACGGAGGGAGTACTTTTTAGTAACTGTAGTATCCTTAATTCCTTATTTAGGTGGGTATCTATTTTGTTGTTGGCTAACTTACATCTTATAATTACTTTTTTTTACCATTCTTATTCTTTTCTTGTTGAATATTTGAGTCTTTTGAATAAAAACTCAAACTCTCTGTTTTCTACAAACTTACTTCTTACAAGTTACAAAGATCAAAATTTTCTTTTTTGGTGTCTTCTTCAAATATACAAGCAATTGCAAGAACAATCATTATATTGAAGCAGCACCAAATACTACTTTGACATTATTATATCAATTTATCGTTTTTAAAATTAAAATTATTAAATCTTACCTAAGATCAATGATGTCTCAAGAGAGATTAAATGAATTAACTATATTTTCAATTGAAATGGAATTGTTAGAACAAATTTATTATAAAGGCTCCGCATCCAAAAAGGTGACAAAAGTAGACTTTAATTAAACTAAATATGACAATTTTTCTTCTTCTTCTTTTTTTTTTTTTTTCAAAAAAAAAATCAGCACCTCCCCGTAAAGTTTCGCTTTAGGCCCACAATTTGGTTAAGACGGCCCTGACTGAAGAGGAAGATGCTGAAGCTCAACTTTTATCCTTAGTTCTTGTAATTCTTGTTTTGAGTAGGATAGAAGTGAGTGGAACATATGAACTAGGGATAGTGAACTTTGGGGCCTGATGTCCAGAGCCACCAAAATCTAAGTCGTCTGTACATGTTATGTTTGGTTATAAATTAAGAGAGTAAAATTTGAAGTTTAAAGACCAACTATTTTTAATACATCGAAAGGTGTCATTCTATAAAAAAGGAAAAAAGGAAAGAGATACAGGGAATAGTATATTTGATCAATGATTCAGTTTAAAAAGTTATCAACTTGGCATGACAAGATTTGCACCAATGACCAAAACATAGTACAAGATAAGAGATCCAGTCTATGCCGCCAAAGGAATCCAAAAGATGCATCAAATGAAGTAACAGTTTCCTGCTAAATCGAGAATCAAAAATCAAGGTTTATGTGAAATTATTGACAACACCAATCACAGAAACCTCTACTTCCACAATGCAGCAATCATTGACAAGGAAGCCGTTTTTAGGATCCTTTAACTTATGTAGTTGCATAAATGTACTCCAAGTGTAGCCCAATGCTTTGGCCGAAAACCAATCTGTATCACCTGCAAAAAAGCAATGCCAAATTATTCAAAGGAAAAAACAGATTCAGAAACCAATGAATTTGAGTTAGATTGTAAAACTGTTGCTTCTCATCATATAGATAATACCTTATAAGAGACTAAAACTTGACCATTTCACTATAATAATAGTAAACCGAGTAAAGAATTCGACCAAAGTTAGCTCATGATATGAATTAATCACGTTTGTCATTATGTAATTGTACAATGTTTGAGATTCCATCCACCTCAACTTCATATTAAAAGAAGAAAACAATCAAATGAATGATGGTATATTTTCTGAAAGTTCATGTTGATTATATTCGCCAATGATTGAAAGTGGTCTATCAGAGAATTTAGGCAACAATTTACTTTACCTGTGTAGAACAGTATGAAACTTGATCTTATCATGATGTCGTCAAAAGGGACATCTACTACTATAAAAATAAAATTGTTATGATATTCAATTAAAAAGAAATATCTCACGCGAGACACCAGCTTCATGAAATCCGAACTTTCTTCTTAACGAAGACAATTCAGTTGTTACACAGTTATTCCAAGTGAAAGGAAACTATAATATTTATGGAGGATACAGTTGATCAAATGGATTTCATTTATAAGGGTGACGACTTTTTTTTTCTTAAATCAACACACCAACTAATGCAGGAATCCAAATTAATGAACAAGCGTAAATACTTACTTATCTCCTCATGTTTACCATTAATCTGATCTTTGACAGAGATCCTGTATTTTGCCTTGACCCTTTTTCCACAATCAGATCCTTTAACATCGACAGATTGAAAAGAGATGGAGATGCTCTTTCCATTTTGTCCAGCACAACCTGTAGGATATACCTCTAGTTTCCTGCATCCAAACACAAGAACTTCTATTTACGTGAACACCAAAGTGAAATAATTAAAGAAAGAAAAGAAAATATGAAATATGCGAAAGAATTAATGGCATACCAATTATGATCCCCATCAGTAAACTCTTCAGAACATGCCTCCCCTAATTTTGAAAACTCAAAGATCTTCCACTCGTGCTTATAAGACTTGATGCCTTTCAAAAAGGACAGACATTCACCAACTCCTTGGTTCTTGATGACAAAGATCTCAGCTCCAAGAATGCAATTGTCATCAACAACGTAACCATTAGTTGGCTCTTTCAATGATTTGTGAGAGATAAACTTGGAGCAACCCCACTTGGTCTTAATCTTGTGAAAACGCCGCGCTTGACCTGAAGTGATATATTTAATAATCACTGCTATGGTATAGCACAAATCTTATGTTCAAGTTCACTTGGAAAAGTGGTCTATTTCTGTAATTTTTGTACCATGTGTACATTCCCATAATGATGGTGTCTTTCTAAAACCAAAACATTGTTTTTCAGGGCTTAGACATTGACACCTGTGCCTACCTCAAGGCAGCTACAATTATCATAGCTATCCCCACTGGGAAAAAAATTTAGTTGGATTGCTACCCTGTGGGGGAGTTTGATATAATACAAAATACCCATCTTATTTGCTGTACGGCCTCACAGAAGTTTCAGACGGAGATTAAAAAAGCCTTCCTGGTTTGCTCTTCCTTTTCTATTGGTAACAACATTTGCCCCTTCAGTAGGGTTAAACATGGTATTCGTGCTTGGATAGTTGGATGGCAACTCAAAATCAGCCTCATGATACCTTATATTCCTTGAGAAGATTCTACCATGTGGAAACACTCTTTACTGAGACTCGAGCCTTAAACATGTGCTGACCAAGAATTTCGCTTGAATCAAAGGGGAAATCCGTCCTTTCTTTTTCTTTCCTTTTGGTAGAAGAAATACGTATGCGGTTGGATTAGTACAATTATTAGTAGCATTATAGCTAGTAGTCAAAGAAATCGATCAAAGAGTTCAAGGAAAAGAAAAACACTGAATGTAAAGTAGAAGAAGATATGTACCACGTAAAACAAGATAGTTGTCGTGAAGATGATTAAATAAAAAGAAGCTAAATACAGCAGTAGCCTCCCAACCGGCAGGTAAGGAGCTGATATCTGCAACGGCCAAGTAGACAGAAATGTAGTCATTTCCCTCTATGTTGTCGTCTCCATTTGGATAGATGATCATCCTCCTGCACTAAGTCCATGAACAATTTCCAGAATTTCATATCATACACATCAAGAATGTTCTTTAATCAAGTCTAACCCGTGTTTTAAAATATAAAGCATTTATTGAGTTTACCTTTAAAGGATAGAATAACAATAGTCCCTTTGTTTACTCTTAACCTCCAAACTTACCTTTAATGGATAGAATAACACACAAAGTAAGGCACTACAACTGCAATACAAGTAATCTGCATCAATAGATTTAGCTTTCAAGTGTAATGCACTCCTACACTTTGGTTGCTAGTTAAGAATAGTTCCTCAGTTGATTCTCCATCATGTATTTTGATCATAAATCTACTATTTTACAACTTTTTAAGTGAACCCTCTTAATTCCATGTTAGATAAAGCTAACGAAGTAGTTACTTAGCAGTCAATTTTCCCCAAAACTTTCACCAGAAAAGCTATTTGCCTCATACCCGAGAGTTATTTTCTAAAGAAACTCAGGGGAAATACAGAAGACAACAAATAAACCAAAGTTTGAGAACATAGAATGGAAGTTTCATTACCATTTATAGTTGCAGGCCTCAAATTCATTGGACTCATACATGTCAATACCATTCTCTGATAGTTTGGAGAAAGATTCAATTTTCAGCATGTAGTGTGATGGGGATGCCTCCCTAACTTCCACAGTAAACTCTACACATTTTTCAAATTTCAAGAATCAAACAATAGCACCATCCAGCATGAAAAAACACAAAAACAAACCAAAAATAAAAAGAAAAAACAAGTTATCAATTTCCAAACACAAAATAAGTTTTTTAATTAAATATATCACACACGCATCCAAGGGTTTGACCAAGTAGTCAATGAAGTGGGTTAAAAACTATGATGTCTCAAGTTCAAATCCCAACAAAGGCAAAAACACCGTGTGATTCCTTCATACTCGTCCAAACCTTGCCGGACAGAGTTACATGGTACCTTTGCTGGTGGGAGGTAGCGGATAACTCATGAAATTAGTCGAGGTGTGCAATCTGGCCCAAATACCACCATTATTTTTTTAAAAAATAAAGATATCACATAGTCAGAAACTAACTCTTAAAAAGTGTTAACTGTATTAAAAATAATAATTTTATAACGGCCCCCGTCAACCCTTTCCTCTTAAATAACAGAAAGGTTTAAATATGTGGAATGACAAGAACTTGTGCCTAACATACAGTTACAAATTGCCCTGTTACTACTGCACCAAAACCCTAGTGATATTAAAGAAAAGTTTGTTTGACTTCCTAAACAATAAATTAAAATAAAACAACTGAATAGAAAAAGAAAAAGACATGAGTGTGCAAATACCTTCATCTTCGCAAGGAATTGTAGCCATATTTGCGGAAAGTGAAAGACGGAGCACGTATGGTTCACAAACAATAAAATGCTTTCACTATAAGGAGAGTCCAACTTAATATAGTATGTCACGAGTTTTACTTGACTTTGAAGAAGGGCTTTGTTCAATTAATTAAAAAACTAAGGGAGATTTACAGAAATATACAACCCTAACACCATATTTACAAAAAATAGCAATACTTTTCCATTTTACAAAATATAACAATAGTATTTTTACATTCCATATACAAAATTCAACAAATACCTACAATTTAGGGTTTTACCTACAATTTAGGGTTTTATCTCCTTCTTCCTTACCTTCTCCCACCATCACTGCCTGGAGGCAGCTGCCACCACTCACCAGCCACCGCCGGCCACCAGACAGCCGCCGCCGACCGCCGCGGCCACCACCGGAATTATTATTTTTTTTCTTTTTTGGATCTACAAGATGTAACATACAAAAATACAAATATATACATTGCAAAATTTTAAAAATTTACTGTTTTGAAACTATAAATAACCAAATATGCATAAACATACAAAAATATACACAACAGATACAAAAAAATACAAAACCCACAAATACAAATAACTATCCATTTTACACAAGCATACAACAACATACACATATATACAAACACATACACATACAAAAAGGTGGATATAGACATTCATATACAAAAATATACAAAGATATACATATTTATATATACAAAATACAAAATATACTAATAACATACACATTTATACATATACAAAAAAGAAGAAAAGAAGCTGATCGGATGAACATAGGTGTTTTATACAAAAAAATACAAATATATACATGTATACATATACAAAACGAAAAAAAAGGAACCAAATCGGAAAAAACCACCGGAAATAAAAAGATCGGAGCAGCGTGCCAACGCAGTGCAGCAGCGCCGCCGCGAGGAGCAGCGCCGCTGCATTGCGGTGGCAGCAGCAACGACAAGGCAGATCTCGCGCGACAGTAGGGAGAAGGAGAGAAGGAGTTGGTCGCCGGTGAAGGATGGGTTACGGCGGCGACGGCGGGGTGGGATGGGTGGGTAACGCAGGGAGGAGAGGGGAGAAAGAGAGAAGGGGAAAACTTAGGGTTTAGTGGTTTGTAGTGTGGAAAATGAAAAAATGGTATTTAGGGTAAATTTTTAAAACTATTGTTATGTTATGTAAATAGTGTAAAAGTATTGTTATTTTTTGTAATTAAGCAATTAGGGTAGTTATGTGGTGTAAATTTTCCAAAAACTAATCATCATTATTGTGTTTATCTTGTTTGTTTAGTACATGAATCTTATTATTTTAACTAAATTGTAGATGTTAATTTTTATTTTAAAGTTTACGAAAATACCCATCAAATTAAAATATTTACCCACCTCTACCCATAAGTTTCATATTTACAACCCCTACCCATAAAATATTTACATGCCCTACCCTTCTAGAATTATATCCTATTATTTATGCAGTATACCTTGTATACACTCATATCTAGACTTGTATACTACTTCCTCCGTCCCAATTTATGCGGCGGTATTTGACTTGGCACGGAGTTTAAGAAATAGAAGTTGACTTTGTAAATGTTTAAATTTATCCTTGAAAAAGTAAGAGAGAGAAAAATTGTAGTAATCAAAAAGTAGTTGTTGTTGTGTTTGCACTGCAAATTGTAGTAATGAATTTGTAGTAATCAAATTTATGTTTAGTTTTGTTGTTGTGTTTGCATTGCAAATTGTAGTGCTCAATCCTAATGTAATGTAATGAATTGTTCTATCTTAATGTAATAGTTTGTCATTGCATTTCATTGCCTACTATTGTAATTGTTCTATCTTATTTGTTCAAGTTTGTGCGACGCCCTTTTATTCTTCAAAACATAGCATCATAACATGAATAGATAAGCTAAAACATAACATCATAATATGAAGATAAAGGGTAAACCTAACAATATAGCATTAAAGGTGAATAATATTTGGGTTGTACATTAATTGGGCAGAGGGGATGTCATATTATTACCCCAAAAACATACACCACCGTAGTGATAATATGACATCCCCTAGCAATCAATAACCGAATGTCAACCCTATAAAAACTGTCACAGAAGCTAAATACACAAGTTTCATAGAGACAAAGCTAAATAAACATCAGTTTTTGCAAAAACAACATAGACACTACTGTGTCCATTCAAATCAAATCATCTTGAGTCTTGCCAAATGGGGGAAGAAGGAAATGTTGGGGTGTTTGTGACCTAACTCATCTGTTTTAATTTTCAAACTTGTTATTTTTGTTTTTGTGTTTTTGGAAATTTTGTCTATTCAGGTTCTCTGGGAACATTTGTTTGTCATCATCAAAAAGGGAGAATTTGTTGAGCATTGGTTTTGAAGAATGACAAAAGAGAAGGACTCAGTGGTTTCGGCGGAGAACCTAGTCCTTGAATAGAAGGCACGACTGGTCGAAAAGATCTGAGGGTTGCAAATCCCTGCGGAACTAGGAGTAGTGGCGCGTGAATGAATATGCATCCTAGTCAGACTAAAAGAGGCGGTGCCCAGGTTGTGTCTTCAAAGTATGAATAGGAGTTGGACTTCAATAAGGAAAAGAGTTACAAGGAATCCTGTCTTACCATAATTACAAGGATTCCTTGTGAGACTCAACTAGGGTTACAAAGCCCATATAAATATAAATAGTTGATACAGCTGAAATTAGTTATTCACAAACTGAGAGTTGAGAGCATACAAAGGCGATCTAATAGTTTTCTACGTGACATAACTGAAGAAGACAACTGGTGTACTTGAGTTGATTGAGTCTAGATATTCTGTCTAGGTTCTTTGCTTTGTAAGTTGTCTTGTTGTGAACAATCATTGTTTTTACCTATTGGCTTATCGTAGAATCATATGTATTAGGTGAACTTTCGAGAGATTACTTTGTAAAGCTAGAGTTTAGCTTTGTTTAGTGATTAGGGTCTAGAGTGTAGCCCCTTGGTTACAGAGTCTTGTAATCAGAAACTTGCTCTTTGTGTTAGTGGATTGAGTTCTAAAATCCCAGAGTGTGGGTCGTGGTTTTTCTCCCTTGAGCAAGGAGTTTTCCACGTAAAATCCTTGTGTCCCGGTGTGTGTGATTGGTGTGTATTGTGGTGGTAGGGTTGCAAAATTGCAGAAGCAAGAATAGAGTTCTTGACTCAGGAGAACCGAGTTCTTGAAGAATAAAAATTGGTGGACACTATTCAATCCCCCCCCCCCTCTAGTGTCCTTAGGATGTGCATATATTATAACAGAACTACTGAAAATGAAGAAGAAAAGTGCAGACTCTAAGAAATCCAAGAATGAAGAATCTCTGAACAAATTCTGCGATTACAATGGGGACGAAGGGTGTGAGTAGGAGAGAAAATCTACTAAGTAGTTACAATCAATGAATGAATCATTTTTCCACCATTCCCAGCTTGTATGCTAAGCTATACTCTAACTATTATAACTGCTTTTCGAACCCGCGTGTATTTATCAAATTGCCCTTCGAGCCTAACCGCCTCAACTAACTTTTGAATTCCTTTGGTATTTGTTTTTCTCCTTTAATTTTTAATTATCTACATTCCTAATTACTAATCAGCTCATAACAGTCTATACTGTAATTTCTTTATAATAATCTTATTTAGAACGACCAGACAATCCAGGACACTTCAGATCTCTAATATTAGTTGACGAAGAAGTAACACCATTTTAAATTGCAGTATTATATTCTTTACTTATTTATACTGCATTTTTCAATGACATCATTGTTGGTAAATTCTTTAAGATGGGATGGGGATCCAAATAGTTCAGTTAGTATTTTGTTAGTGTTACAGTGTTACTGCTGCATTAGTACCTAAATGAATGAAAATATGCTTTTCAAGTTCAACAAAATCTGTTAAAATGTATATTAGATGATGCATAAGTTTATAGCACCAACAAATTGTCAAGGTTCCAAATCTGGATTACACAACTAACCAAACAGACGACTATTGATTAAACAACTTATTATATCCGAAAACACAACTACTGATTGCACATCCAATATCTGAAAGAACACATCCAATATCCAAAAAGACAACTATTGATTAATTAGTGGTGGTTTGACTTGGTGGTGCTGTTGAAGTTAACACTTGCTATCTAACTTTTGCATTCATGTGCTGTAGTTGTGAACTTGTAATGTCAGCTCTCCCCTTCCACTAGAGACACCACAAGGTTGAAAACCAATATAAATGTTGGTTGGATTTGAACTTTTCAATTTACTCCCAGTTCTAACAAATGTCACTTGATGTAGCAGGCGAAGATATACTATAGAATGGGTAAAAAGCAGCAAAACAAACGAAATGCAAAACAAGAAATGTTACTAATAATTTGAAGAGATTCTTAAATTAAGGACAGGTGTTCAAGTTGTGGGGCTAGAGTAGCAACAATATCCACATTTTTAGGCGCTGTTTTTGTCAACGTACTCTGATAAAAGGGGTTTGAGAGGTCTCTCCTTGTTGAGTGTGTACTGGACTGCCTGCGTCTTCACCCAAATCATCACGACTGCCATATCTGTGGTAAAGGTATCCACGCCTTCGGTTAATTATAGCTACACGTTCAGCTAACTCCACAGCTAGCTTTGGGAACCTCTTCATCACCATCTATTTTGCTAGCTTCCTTCTTTGCTAATCTGCGATAAACTTCTAACGCCAACAAGGGCTTTTTTTTTTTTTTTTTTTCAGATCTCATTTCCACTATCCACAGGTAAAGAACGTGCACTGATATCTAAATTTCAGGGGAAAGGAATGCGAAAGAGGTCAAATTTTTGTTATTGATATTCCTCCTGGAAACAATCTGCTTTGGCTCTATTTATAGCCAACAAAGCAAACCAAAGGCATAACTAAAATGCTGAATTTTATCAACTGAAATTCGAAACTACAGCAGCACTAAAACTGGAACAGAAAAATCTAAAACAAATAAACAAAATCGCAACAGTAGAGAAGACCGTGTCTTCAGTTAATCTAGTCATGGTTTAAATCCTCTTCAATCATAAGATTTCAAAAGTAATTTTTCTTTCTTAAACACCTTGTCTTAGTCTAAAGATTCACATGAAATGAAACAGATAGGATACTAACTAATTATCCAAAATATACTATAACGGAGGCTTGAGTAAAAAATAGGATGACACGTGAAATAGAACATATTTAATTGTTGGATCAATCTTCATATCCTCCTAGAGCTCAAATAAGTGAGGCTTCCACTGCAACACAAGGAAGATGCGACAGGGTCCTTTCTTGTGCTAAATATGTACTTATAACTAGGATAAAAGTAAAAATATTTCGGTAATGAAAATGTAGTGAAAATTAGAATTTATTGGACAAGTTCTAGATAAAACCATGATTTCTCCACTTTGGCCGTCATCCTTTCTTTTAAAAGAGCTTCCTTGACAATTGACCTTGCTGGTAGCCATGATTTTGCGTGGTAATTAACACACTGGTGGCAATAAACCTGTTTGCCAAGTATCAACAAGGACATTTAGGTAAGACAATATATTAACATAGATAGGTTAATGGAAAATGGCCCAAAAGAACTGAAAGGTGTCTGTTAAGAGAAACTTCTAGAAATTCAGCACCAGCCAATTTCGTAGAACGTTCGAAGCCTTGATTCTCCTTTTGTGGGGACTGCTCAGTGTCATTCCAATTCAAGCTGAATCTCGAAACTCTTCAAAGCAATTATGTGTGTACTAGATAATTCAGGGCTTGTCCCTGTCGCACTGATTAATTCAATCATCATACGCACCCACAAAATGTTGAAAGAATATGTTGGAACAGTTCGATTATCTCATTTAACAGTTACTACTAATCTGAACTTGGAATTGGCTATATTTGGTCGAACATAAGTTGGTAAGCAAAAAAGAACCTGAGGATCACAACTTGTGCATCATTAAACTTTGACATGAGACGAATTATGAAACAACCAACAGATTCATATAGCACAATATATAGAAGGTGCCAGTATGTGTGCTAACTCTTTAATTTACAGGAGCAAGAATCCGAGATGACTCTAATGTAGGAGAGATGACAGTAGTAGCCACTGTTGATGAAAAATGCCAATTAAAGAACAAAGTTTGCCTTGTTATGGCTTCTGAATCTCTGATATGGTAGCAAACTAAATAACCTTTTACAGGCTTCAATCTTAATAAGAAAGAGGCTGGTGAGTGTAAAGAATATAGATCTATACGTAAACATAAAGTTCTGGTACAGATTCGCACACAAATTATGGATAAACTAGTTGCAGAAAATCAAAATGCACTCATTAGAGGGGGTCGGACTTGCTTCATCCTCAATCTCTAAGCTACTAACACTTTGACCTAGGCCATGTATTTCTCTTAGTTATATGGGAGGCTAATCAAACTAATGAGTCTATATTTACAAATCGAATATCAGAAGACTCGATCATCTCGATAAAGAACAACTAGAATTGATTAATACCATAACCTCCAAACATCATCCATAGGAATATACTATATCCAGCTTAGCTTTAAACATACAATTTTGAAACAATAATTAATCACCAAAAACGCTGCGCATGGAGGTGAGTGCAATAATCCTATATTATAAGATTGAAGGTGTGACCCAAGTTGGAGGGGAAATCGGGCTTATTGACAATCCAGGATAAAAAGAATGAATTTTTCCATCTTCAAGATTGTAAGCTCCCATATCTCTTCCCCCACCATCTTCCAGGTTCCTTTTTTCGTAATACCACTCATCAGTAAAATATATATGCTTAGGCTTGATAAACTTATAGGAAGAGGAGTCAATGGATGTTGCACCACCAAGACCCAAGAAAATTGCATAATCTCCAAAAGTTTTAATCTCCTCCTTCAGTTCACCTTTCATTACATCTAATTCATACACACCAAAACTAACGGTCTCCCATTCGGCCGGCCATTCACCCAGAAGCCTGCCAATAAGTAATAGTGCACCGGATACCTCGACTAGGTACAATCGAACCCTCTCATTGAATATAACTTCTTGTATCAAAACACGCACATCTGGGTTTATAATTGGTTGAAGAATGCCTTGAACGTCAAAAAACCAGACTTGGGAAGTCATATTATCCACAGCATAAAATCGGCCCTTATAGTAAATTATATTCCAAACGTCAACCAAGTAACCAATACAAGTCCAGTTGAGATCTCCAGGACGCCAAGTAGCTATAATGCATTCACTACCTGCATTATAGGAAACTGCCGGTACATAATCTGATGTAAGACAAGGACTTGCGGATAAGACAACATTGCCAAATTTGTGGTAATCGACTTTGTAGACGTATAAATTTTATCGGATTTAAATCCATAAAATAAGTTGGCTATATATTAAATTCAAGATATATCAGTCCTCATAAATTAAATGGGTTAGTATAATTGGATTAACTATTTAAGTCCAATATCCATGGGTTTAATAAAAGTACAAATTCATTGGGCTACAAGTAATAAGCCCACTTTATTAGCCCAAAGCTAATGGATATCATCTTATCCTAAAGGCCCAAAAAAATGTGCCACATGGCAAGTGACGTGGCGCCAAGTCAAATAAAATAGCCAATTGGATCATGCCACACGTCAAATGATGTGGCAATCCAAGTCAAACCCCAAGACCAATGAAAATACGCCATGTGGACATGTGGCATGTTATGGCCAATCAAATACGGCCTAGTCATTGCTTAAATCTGATTGGCCGGTTCACGGGCCAAGGCCCGTCAGGGTTTCTTGGTGGCTACTCCACCCCACATCTATATAAAGGGGTCAAATCCATCATTTCAAAAATAGAGGAAATCAGAAGCAAGAATCCATAACAAGAAGCAAGAAAGAGCTCGTGGATCAAAGCAAGAGATTTCTACAAAAGCTGCAAGCACTCAAATATTTCTCTACAAGTTCTAGAGATCAAGACGAAGATTCAAGATCAAGCTTCAAGCCCTTGAATCCAAGTACAAGTTCAAGATCAAGACCAAGTTCAAGATAAAGCTCCAAGCTCTTGAACTCATCAAGTCAAGATCAAGATCAAATCCAAATCCAAATCCAAACTTCAAGATCAAGCTCAAAAGCCCTTGAAGTTATTATTTTGAAAAGACGAATCAGAGGAATCATAGAGATTGTAACACTCATATTTGGATAAATAAAATATATTGTTGCAATATTTTCTTGTCTCGATATTTATTTTCTTGACGCGAATTTAGTTGTTACAAATTCTGGCACGCCCAGTGGGACAATCTCTACCTCTCATCTCAACTTTTCAACTCACGAAGTTCAGCAACACTGAGATGGCTTCCAAGAACACCAACTCAAAATCTGTCGTTGCAAAATCTGTCTGGCCTCATGACCTTGATGCCAATTCCAAGTTCTCTTCTGAGGTTCAAAGCTGCATGAATGCTACTAAGGGAAGCTTTGGACCAGTTACAAGAAACAAAGCAAACTTGATGGGACAACAAGCACATCAGGTGCCGCCCGCATCAACTCCAATTTTCGGTTCTTCATCTTCCAAAGGAGCAGGATCATCTACTGAGCCATTGGAAAAAGGAGAAAATATCGCTGAGATTGTTGAAAACACTTTGGCTCGACTTAGGCTCTGCAGATCCAGAAGTCCAGTAGCGAAGAAAGATGATGAAGTTTCAAGCATTGGATCCTCCCCAACCACGCCGCGCGAGTCATTCCAGTCAAAGATCAATCTATGGGAGAATCCATGTTATTCTCCATCATCTCCAATAGCCGTGCAAACGATGGCGATTAATACTTTAACGATGGAGGAACAACTTGCAAACTTGACAAAGGCGATTGATAGCTTATCAAACTATGTCAAGGATCAAGACGCTCGCATCAACAAGATGGAAAGCATGATGGAGGGAGAATCTAGCCATGCACCAGGAAAACGTCCAGAAGTTCAAGAGGTGATTAATACTCCAGCGAAGCAAGTAACACCTGCTAAGGAAATCCAAGTTTCTGCTGATGGGGTGATTCAAATCGACCAACTGAAGGAGTTCATTATGGGAACAATCAAGGATAAGTACGAGGTTTCTTCCAAGTCTTTGCTTGCATATGAGAAGCCATACACCGCAAGAATCGATAGCTTGAAGATGCCAATCGGTTATCAACCCCCAAAATTTCAGCAGTTCGATGGCAAAGGAAACCCAAAGCAGCATGTGGCGCACTTCGTTGAGACATGCAACAATGCTGGAACCTACGGCGATTATCTCGTCAAGCAATTCGTCCGTTCCCTCAAAGGGAATGCTTTCGATTGGTATACAGACCTTGAGTCTGGTTCAATTGATAGCTGGGAGCAGCTGGAACATGAGTTCCTCAATCGCTTTTACAGTACAAGGCGTACCGTAAGCATGATAGAGCTTACAAACACGCAGCAGCGAAAGGAAGAACCAGTCATTGACTTCATCAACCGATGGAGGAATGCAAGTCTCAACTGCAAAGATAGACTCAGTGAAGCTTCAGGAATTGAGATGTGCATTCAAGGTATGCATTGGGGGCTTCGCTACATCTTGCAAGGCATAAAGCCAAGGACTTTTGAAGAGTTGGCAACACGTGCTCATGATATGGAGCTAAGCATGGCATCTACTGGAAAAGAAGGGCCACCACTCACCGAACCTCGCAAGGGAAAAGACAAGCAAGAAGTCAAGAGATGGAGCAAAGTCGTACCCAAGGTTGAAAGCAAAGAGTCCATGAATGTTGATGCCAAACCTGTGAAGTTCACCACAAAGTTTAGCAAGAAACAAAGTGTGAAGACGACTTCTTTCAAGGATAAGACAGGTCGGAAATCAACTTTGAGAGAGATGCAAGATAGGGAATACCCATTCCTTGATTCTGATGTTCCTGCAATCTTCGATGAACTTCTGGAACTAAAGCTCATTGAGCTACCAGAGATGAAGCGTCCTAATGAAGCTGGAAGAACGAATGATCCAAACTACTGCAAGTACCATCGGCTTTTAGGTCACTCTCTTGAAAAATGTTTTGTCTTTAAGGACAAAGTCATAGAGTTGGCCGACAAAGGGGAGATCATACTCGAAGATGAAAAGGAAAATGCAAACCAAGTTTCCATCATCTTTGGCTCACAAGATCCCATTGCGATCTGCAACTTCACTGAAGGATTCGAAGGGCAAGATATCATGATTAAGTTTGGCGACTTCGAACCCGTTCCAGCAAAAGGATCATTTTCTCCCCCAAAGCTGTGTGAACAAAGTATGAAAAAAGCATCGCTCGAGGAAGATGATGATGGTTGGATATTGGTGACTCGACGGAGGCGTCGTATGGCTAGCCCACGAGATGAACCAGCTGAGAAACCAACAAGGAAGAAGATGGTAAGGAAGCCGAGGAAGCAAAAGGCGATCGGACGTCCGCGAGAGGCAAAGGTGGAGGTTTACCATCACCAAAAGTCGCGTCAGCCAGTAACCTTAGAGGAGTTTCTACCAAGTTGGTTCCGCATGAAGATCCCTAAAGATGATACGAAGGCCGCATGCTGTAATGCTGATAAAGTAGAGGAGAACAATGAAAGTCCAAAGCCATCTTCACCTGCGAAGTCAGAAAAACTCACTGAATCTACAGCCGGAGAAGCAAATACTTGTGAAGCAAAGATCACATTCACAAGTGATGATATCCTACTTGGGGAAGTTCCTCACAATCGTCCATTGTTCATGGTTGGATATGTGAATGAACAAAGAGTGAATAGAATCTTGATTGACGGAGGATCCGGAATCAACATTCTGCCTATTCACACAATGAACGAACTTGGCATTTCAAGAGAGGATTTGATTGAAAGCCGTTTGATGATTCATGGATTCAACCAAGGGGGGCAAAGGGCCATAGGTGCTATAAAAATTGACCTCACTATTGGAGAAATGACTTCAAGCGCATGGTTGCATGTGATCGATGCAAAAACTTCCTATAATATCTTACTGGGAAGGCCGTGGATACATGAGAATAAAGTCGTCCCATCCACTTATCACCAATGCCTTAAGCATCACGAAGATGGTATTGAGAAGAAAATCGTTGCTGATGACAAGCCATTCACTGAATCTGAAGCGTACTGTGCTGACGCTAAATTTTACTTGAAGAATATCGTGAATGAAGTCAGGGTTGATAACATCGCCAAGACATTGGATCCTAAGATTGCAATAAAGAAGGCTGAGATTGCGGCTGGGAAAGCAAAAGTTGTAGAGGGTGAAGATAGAAGCCACTCTATTCAAAGGAAACCACATAAGCAATACTTTGCACCTTCAGGCAAGAAGACGGGACCTGCGCTCTGCTACGTCCCAAAACTGAAGGAGAAGAAAGACCAATCATCTGACCTGCAAAGTGACGTGCTGAATGGATTAACCCTTCCTATCAAGCGGCTTGATGCTTTAAAGTTATCCTCGAATTTGCTTGGAAAGTTTGTGGCCCGAAATCTGCCGGAGAATAGTGCACTCCCCATAAAGCGCACAAACGAGGGCTTTGATCCAAATGCTTATAAACTATTTGCAAAGGCTGGGTACGATCCCAACGAACCATCTAAGTTAGGGAAGCTCCTACCAGAAGGATCAATGAAGAAATCACGTGAAGGCTTGGGTTTCGAAAAACCTCCACCAGTTCGCATCTCTATAAGGAGGGCAAGCATCAATTATGTCGGTGCTGAGGATGAGTCCGTTCCTTCGAATAAAAGAAAGTCTGTCTTTGATCGGCTCGGAGAACCAACTGCAAGAAAATCTGTCTTTGATAGATTGGGACCATTGAAGAAGAGGAACAAGCTCCAAAAGGGTGATGTAAAGGCGAAAATAACCATTTCTCCTGACAACCCAAAACTTTCGAGAGGTTGCCAAAGTCTGATCCCTTCAAGGATGAAGCGTCAAGCAAAACTAGTAGTTTCATGTGGAGAAGTGTTAAAGGCAAAGACTCACACTATAGTCCACACAAGGGAGCGTGAGGAAGATGAAGAAAGTGTAGGATCTTCATATTACGTCGTTGCAGAAGAAGAGCATAATGCTTCATATCCAAATAATGTCAAGAATGAGTCGGAGGATATTTCTTGGTGTCACCACATATCTTTCAATGACGGAGATCTGCAGGAAGATGAAGATGCTAAAGATGCTCCACCTGAGCTTGAAGAAGGAGTGAAGGCGACAGTTGACGCATTGAAAGAAATCAACCTCGGCACAGATGAAGAACCAAGACCCACATATATAAGTGCTTTGCTGATGAAGGATGAAGAAAGTGCTTATGTAGAGCTGCTGAAAGAGTATAGAGATGTCTTTGCTTGGAGCTACAAAGAGATGCCTGGTTTAGACCCCAAAGTAGCGGTTCATCATCTGGCAGTTAGAAATGGTGCTCGTCCTGTTAAGCAAAGCCAACGCCGCTTCAGGTCAGAGCTGGTACCCTTGATCGAGAATGAAGTCAACAAGCTTATTGAGGCTGGTTTTATTCGGGAAGTCAAGTATCCTACTTGGATTTCAAGTATAGTCCCTGTAAGGAAGAAAAATGGCCAAATTCGAGTTTGTGTTGATTTTAGAGATCTCAACAATGCATGTCCTAAGGATGAATTTCCACTCCCCATCCCAGAACTCATGATTGACGCCACTACTGGATATGAGGCAATGTCTTTTATGGATGGCTCATCTGGCTATAACCAGATTCGCATGTCTCCTAAGGATGAAGAACTCACAGCGTTTCGAACTCCTAAGGGAATTTACTGCTACAAGGTGATGCCATTTGGCCTGAAGAATGCTGGAGCTACCTATCAAAGAGCGATGCAAAATATCTTTGACAGCATGCTTCACAAAAGTGTCGAGTGCTATGTTGATGACTTGGTGGTGAAATCGAGAAACAAGAAGGATCACCTACAGGACTTGAGAACGGTGTTTGAATTGCTGCGAAGATACCAACTTTGGATGAATCCTTTAAAGTGCGCATTCGGAGTTACTTCTGGTAAATTCCTTGGTTTCATTGTTCGACACCGAGGGATTGAAATTGATCAAGCTAAAGTCGATGCGATTTTGAAGATGCCCGAGCCTAGAAATATTCATGAACTAAAGAGTCTACAAGGAAAGTTGGCGTATCTTAGGAGATTCATTTCAAATCTGGCCGGAAGATGTCAACCATTCAGCCGTCTTATGAAGAAAGGTGTCCCTTTCGAATGGGATCAAGCTTGCAGCAACGCATTCGAGAGCATCAAGTCGTACCTGATGAAACCTCCAGTTTTAGCTGCACCTATACCTGGAAAGCCGCTGATATTATATATTGCAGCGCAAGAAAGGTCTGTTGGGGCGCTTTTGGCTCAAGAGAATAGTGAAGGGAAAGAAAATTCCCTTTACTATTTAAGTAGGATGATGACACCAAATGAGTTGAAGTACTTGCCAATCGAAAAGTTGTGTTTGGCGCTTGTCTTCTCCATTCAAAAGTTGAAACACTACTTTCAAGCTCACGTCGTCCGACTCATTTCCAAAGCAAATCCTATAAAATTTGTGATGTCGAAACCAGTCCTTAGTGATCGTTTGGCGAGGTGGTACCTCCAGTTTCAACAATTTGAGATTGTGTACGTCCCTCAGAAAGCGGTGAAAGGACAAGCATTAGCAGACTTCTTGGCAGACCATCCGATACCTGACGATTGGGAGCTCACTGATGAATTACCTGATGAAGATGCAATGGTCGTCGAAGTTCAACCATCGTGGAAGATGTACTTCGACGGTGCTGCACGTCGTGATGGAGCTGGGGCTGGTGTGGTTTTTGTAACTTCCGAAGGAGAAGTTTTCCCATATTCTTTCACGCTGACACAACATTGCTCTAATAACGTCGCAGAGTACCAAGCACTCATACTTGGCCTCGAAATGGCAGTCGACATGAAGCAATTACAGCTGCAAGTATATGGAGACTCTAAATTGGTAATTAATCAGCTTTTGGGTAGCTATGAGGTAAGGAAACCAGAGTTACAACCCTATCACAACTATGCACAGAAGTTAATAGGATGGCTTGGGGATGTAACCCTCCAGCATGTGCCGAGGAAGGAAAATAAGAAAGCTGATGCCTTAGCGGCTTTGGCGTCAACACTTACCTTGCCTGAACAGACACAAGTTACTATCTGCCAAAAATGGGTAGTACCACCATTTGATGAAGGCGTGGATGGTGAAAATGAACTTCAGCGTCTTGTTGCTGTTTCCGAGGCTGAGAAGGAAGACTGGCGGAAACCTATAATTGATTACCTCAGTCACGGAACCCTTCCAGAAAATACGAGAAGGAGAGCCGAAATCCGTCGTAGAGCACCCCGTTTCCTTTACTACAAGGACACTCTATATAGAAGATCATTTGAGGGAGTACTTTTGCGATGTTTAGGAGATGATGAAACACTTCAAGCTTTGGAAGAAGCACACTCTGGGGTATGTGGATCACACCAGTCTGGGCCGAAGCTTCACTTCCATATAAAAAGGATGGGGTACTACTGGCCAACAATGGTGAAGGATTGCTTGGACCATGCTCTGAGATGCAAAGCTTGTCAGCTCCATGCAAACTTCATACATCAACCACCTGAAGTATTGCACCCAACAGTCGCGTCTTGGCCATTTGATGCTTGGGGACTAGACATTGTTGGACAGTTGCCAAAGTCTTCTGAAGGAAACATGTTCATATTAGCTGCAACTGATTACTTCTCAAAATGGGCAGAAGCTGTCGCTCTCAAGGAAGTAAAGAAGGAAAAGGTTGCAAACTTCATTCGAGTAAACATTATTTACCGCTTCGGTATCCCTCGTTATATAATAACGGATAATGGCAAGCCATTCGATAATAGACTGATGAATAAAATATGTGATCTCTTCGGCTTCAAGCAGCGCAAATCTTCCATGTACAATGCTGCCGCCAATGGCCTAGCCGAAGCATTCAACAAGACCTTGTGCAATTTGCTTAATAAGGTTGTTTCCAAATCCAAGCGAGATTGGCATGAAAGGATGGAAGAAGCTTTATGGGCATATAGGACAACTCACCGCACACCAACGCAAGCAACTCCTTACTCGCTTGTTTATGGAGTTGAAGCTGTGTTGCCGCTGGAGCGTCAAATACCATCCTTGAGACTTGCTCTCCAAGAAGGGCTCACTGATGAAGAAAATGCTCGCTTACGCCTTGAAGAGTTGGAGGCTCTCGATGAGAAAAGACTCGAAGCTCAGCAAAGCCTTGAATGTTATCAAGCTCGTTTATCTCGTGCTTTCAATAAAAAGGTTCGCCCAAGATCTTTCCAGGTTGGTGATCAAGTCCTTGCAGTAAGAAGACCCATCATCACTTCCCATAAATCTGGGGGCAAGTTCACTGCAAAATGGGACGGACCGTATGTTGTGAAAGAAGTCTATTCAAGCGGTGCTTATAAGCTTATTGATGTCGAAGGAAAAAGACTCGGTCCCATTAACGGGAAGTTCTTGAAGAAGTACTATCCTTGAAAGTTGAAATGCTCCTCAACGCACGAGCCTAAACTGCAAGTTGACACGCTCCTCAACGCACGAGCCTAAACTGCAAGTTGATATGCTCCTAGAAGCATGAGCTTAAACGGCAAATCACTACGCTCCTTTGATGCACGAGCATAAATTGCATAAAACTCCCGGCCCGCAAGAGTCTAAACTGTGCACGGCCTTAAAAAAAAAAAAAAAAAAAAAAAAGGAATGTCCGCTAGGTTGAAAACCTCGAAAGAGGCGTCCTAGGCAAAAGTTAGGACTCAAAAAAAAAAAAAAAAAACAAAAAAAAAAAAAAAAAACACTTCTTCTATGAACTACGTAATGACTTGATCCTCTTCATCGAGGTACGTAGGCAGCTTAGAGCTCAAATTCTAAGTCCAGTCGCCCAAAATGAAGAAAAGTTATATCCCTTGTCAAGTTTCACATTGTTATGTATAGCTTACAACCTAAAGAAAACATGATTACTTGTCAAGGTGTTTCGAGTTCTGGGTCAAGTTCAAATCGTTATTCTATGAAAGCCTAGAGAGACTCTGCTCAAGATGTTCAGTGTATAAAACAACCCTTTGTACGTTCCTATTAATAAAAGGATTTTGTCATTTGGATGATTATGCATCAAGATGTGAAGTTGCCGTTAGTGATTACGCTTCGTGCTGAAAAATCTACACGTAGTAAAATCAAAAGGAGTATTTATGCATTTAAAAAAAAAATTTCACCGAAAATATTCACAAAGCTTTTTGGCTCCAAATTTTGGATATGTTCTATATCTTGAAGTCTGGTCTCTAGGAAATCAAATGGCTCACGATTCGAAGGCTAATACATCAAGATATAATTTTTTTTAATAAAGCCGCGCAGAACTGAGATCAATCAGCGAGACAGAATCCAAAGCTAACTTCAAAATAATATCTGGAACGATCCTGAAGGCTTTTAACTCTAAGTTTCGGATATGTTATAGATCTTGAAGTCTAGTTTCTGGAAAACTAAACGGCTTGTAATTTGGAGTTATGTGCGGTAAGATATACTGGTTTTGGCAAGACTGCGCAAAACTGAAATCGTCTGCAGGGCAGAACTGTTACATGATTTCGAATATTCATCCAGAACGTTTCTCATTGTTTCCGACTTTGAATTTCGGATATTTTGTAACTCTAGATGTCTAGTTTCTGGAAAAGCTAAATTTTCACGAGTCGGACATTCATATAATAAGATATGAATTTCCTACCACAAGTGCGCTATGCTGTTGGAATACAGTGAGGAAATTGGAAAACACAATTAAGAGAAGAGGGACACAATATAAGGCAAAAGTGAAAGAGTCTTATTAATAATAAAAATACCAACTACTAAGTCCAATGCAAGAAGTAAAAAAATAAAATAATTGTAGCCTAATCTAGAGATAACTTGAAACTGAGCAAGTCTTGACGGCTAGCCTCCAGGCGCTCTTTCTTCCTCTCCAAGTTGGCTAAGTCATCAGCAGACTGTGAAGCAACATCAGGGCAGGTCTCATACTCCTCCTTAGCAATCGAGACTTTTGATTTGGCTTCTTCAACTTCATATTCTGCAGCTTCCAGGAGGGCTTCTAAGTCCTTCTCCTTCTCACGCAACTTTTCAATCTTCTCTTTTACCTTGCCTATGGATTCGCGGATGGATACGACCTCTTCAACCTTCTCTTCCTCTTCAACCATGGCAAGTGAAAGGCGCTCCCCAGCTTTTGAAAGCAATTCTTGTTTTGTGGATTCTGAAACCTTGTCAGAAAAGGCGGATCGAGCCTGATCATACGAAGTGGCGAGCTCAAAGAAAGACTGCAACATGTCCCTCATTGGGGTGAGGTCAACACCTTTTCCCTCCATCGCTGCAAGAACCACTTTTGCATCTTCTTCATGGGAGGAGGCTAAGTCCAAATCAAAGTTTGAAAGCTTGCTTTGAAGTCCTTTCCAAAGTTCTGAAACGTACTTCTGGTTGATGTTTTGAACAAGCTTGCTTCCCACAAATACAGACGCTGCAGCTGCTGGTTTCTTGTTTGAAGTGGCGCCGCATTTGTCTTTAGAGCCATCACGAGAATGAGAAGTCACCACTTGCTTTGCTTTGGCAGTAGCAGATGATTTCCTTAATATTGGTCGTGCAATAGACTCATCACTAGTTTGTGGTTTCTCTCGTTGTGGTACTGCCATAGCTCCAATGCCATTTGATTGTATGAAGGACGAAAACTGTTAGTAAAAGCATCCAAGTACAAGTGTGCAATAAAAAAAAATAAAAAGTTGTATACCTCTTTGATAGGAGCAGTCAAAGTCTTTGAGGAAGAACTACCACTGTCAGCAATGTCAACCATATGTGGGTTGATTTGATCCAGCTTGTCTGAAGGTGCCTTTACTCGCTTCCAACACCGATCTCTATCGCTACTCCTACTCTCATCTGGAGATAACCGCTTGTTCGATGCATGGGCTCTTTCACGACCAACCAACGGTGTTGAATTCTTAACGCTTTGGTGAAGTTGAGGTCTCTTGCCTTTGTCTTGCTCTGCAGGATTAGCCTTTGAAGCAGGCAACCGGTTATTTGTGGGATGTTGATGTCTGTCCTTAGGAGGAGGGGTATTGGCAGGTCCAACACCGTCGATCAAATATTGCAAGTTTTCATCAAGGAACTTTGCGTGTGTTTTCTCCCACCAATTCTTATAATTAGCCGAAGAAAATTTCTTCATACTGACTGTAGAAGGAGGAAAAGTTGCTTGCGGCATAGTCTTGTGAGACACACAAATTCGAAAATATCTAAGCCCTTCCTCTAATGAGGCGCTACGAATATCATTTGTCAAAAAACCTGGGACATTCTGATAAAACCCAAATTGGCGCCCAAATCGATGTGGACTATAAGGCTCGATGATGAAAGAGTCTCCATTCCTCAAAGGGAGATAGTTAAACCGTATGCTCATGAAATAGCTTGAGTCCAACTCTTCTACAATATTATCATCCACATAATTGTGAGGTTGGGGACTCTTTAACATAGTTGAAGTCCAAGCTACGACATCTCCTCGATGTATGCGTTTTCTAGCATCCTCTTTGTTGAAGTACTTAGCAGCGCCCTCTCCAGAATATGTCACCATTAGTGGAACAGATGGCTCTTTAGCAAGTGCATAGTGGGTCTTGAAGTGATAAGCTAGCCAACCGTAAACATAGTGAATGGGAAAACGGACCTTGATAAGATCAAGTCGCGACAATCGTGAAATCTTGTTCAAGTTATTGTATATGCTTGCCAATACTGGAACTGCAAGGCTAGTTCTACGCCCGCATGCCATGGTTGATGCTATCTTGAAAGTTCCCGGCCGAATGAAGTCACCATCTTCAGAAGGAAACACAAAGGTACATAACCAACACGACAGGAAGGCGGCCAGATACGTCTCTTCTACTCTTGAAGGCTTCACTCCTAGCTTGGAAAATACTGCTTCATTCTCTGTTGACCATTCGGGTGCCTCAGATATAACTCCAGTAGGATTATGTGTTGACTTTAAGCGCCCAGTTTTTTGTTCCCTTCTTGGAGGAGCAGGCCTATATCGCAAAGTTCCTTTGTACCAGAAGTTGATCCACTTGCTCAAGGGGACCCTTGGGTTATCATTCTTTCCTTCTTGGAGATAATGAAAAGCTAAGAACAAGTGCTCGCAGGCTCGGGGAATGAATCTCACCTTTTTCTCATCCTCGCCTATAAGTTCCATAATTGGGGGCACCGTCTCTTCATAAATAGAACCCGCTATGGGCAAACCTCCCAAGGTATGTAGGTCCCAAAGAGAGAGAGACATTTCACCAACCGAGGTAAGTAGCGTATTTGTCTTGGGACACCAACCTTCAAGGAATGACTGCAAGATGTTGGAGTTTCGATCATAGGTGAAAAGTGAAGCACGGACAGCATCGTGAATTTTTGCAGCATTCAATTCTTGTTGGCTTCGGCTAAGTATGTCTTCAGTCCATTCCCAATACCCTGGAATGTGTTGATATTCACCTTGAGTTATCATTTTTTCTCCCCAGTACGTCTCTCCTCGGATGATGCGACGGCCTAAACTTGGAAGGGCGCTTGCAATGTTTGCGTGACGATGGCTGTGCGCTTGAAGACTCCACGTCTTGCCGGATCCAGCTGAATTGTGATCATTCTCTAATGTCCAGTTTGCAACATGAAGTGAGTTCCTCAAGGATGGCCATGCACTCGCATATTGACCAATTGGAGTATGCACCAAAAGCTTGGTTTGAGCCGCGCCGTCTTCAGTTTCAATTATGAGATACTTGAGTTTGGATGATGGAGAGGTATAGTCTCTGAAGTGCACCATCTTGCTCCGCTGTAAGAACAAGTAAAGCTTTGATCAATCTCGGGATGAAGAGAATCAACATAAGGATGATGAATGATGAAAGTCTTCCATGGGATCGTCGTCGTTAAAGTGGGAGTGCGTTGCCACCCCAATCACCTTAAACTTGACTTTCCCATGAGTATCGCTCCAAATAAGTCTTCCATGGGATTGTCGTCGTTAAAGTGGGAGTGCGTTGCCACTCCAATCACCTTAAACTTGACTTTCCCATGAGTATCGCTCCAAATAAGTCTTCCATGGGATTGTCGTCGTTAAAGTGGGAGTGCGTTGCCACCCCAATCACCTTAAACTTGACGTTCCCATGAGTATCGCTCCCAAATAAGTCTTCAATGGGTTGTCCTCGTTAAAACAAGGGTTGACTTCTTTAGAATCATCTTTTGGCCTACATAAAAGAAAAAGAAGAGCAAACAAAAAAAAATATGCGTCCACTATATGGTGCAAGTGCACCCAACAGATCAAATCCATGCATGACCATTTTTGCTTTGTTACCAAGAACATTAATAAATTTGCTAAGATCATATTGCTTCAAGGATTACTTAGAGCAAGCTGGCAAATTTCAAGTTGACTTTATTTGCGAAACATATATGTTTGTTTCACATAACTTGAAATTCAAAGTTGTTTTGACAAGTTTCCAAGTTGTTCATTCAGATATGAAAATCGGAAATCCTATAGCAATAGAAGGCGCTGAATATTGTGACGAGAGGGCAATTTATATCAGTAACCATGCATGACCATTTTTGCTTTGTTATACGTTTTTATCTTGTTTGAGTTTCTTGGCAACAACAATATTACTGTTGTCATGAGGATGAATTTTTTTTTCTAATACAAAGCAAGGCAAAGAAGTACAAAACTTTGTGATCAATTCATGAAACAAGAATGAATAACGTGAGGAGAACAAACAAGAACCAACCTATAAAAACACAAACAAATTTTTTTTTTGTGCAGGCTATAATAATCAAGAATTATTATTCATGCGCAAGAATTATGTGTAATAATATAGGACCAGTTTGTTTAACTCATTACAAACTAATTAAAATAAAAGAGATGGGATGTAAAGACTGGATACTCACATCTTAAAAGTGCTGCGTGAATCTCGTTTTCTTTGTAAGCCGGGAAGATATGTGTAAAACGTTTGAGGCAGGGCCCCTTTATATAGATGTTATTATGTGAAGAATTTGAGTATAATATGGAGAAAGAGAATTGAATCCTAATGGGACACGAAAGAAGAAGCTGGGAGTGAAGTCACCGCCGACTTCAACAATTGTTACCTCAAATTTTAATAGGTAACCACTTTCAAGGATGAAAACTGGAGTATAGTCAATTTTTTTTTGGTAGCCACTTTCAGCAATTTTAACTGAAAGACAGTCAATGTTTGTATAATTTTCCACCACGTAAGTTCTTCTGGGGTTACAAATTGAGATAAAACAGTGTGTGGAACAAGCCAACCAAGTTACTATTTTTTTTTTTTGGCATTAATTGGAGATAATCCACTTGAATAAAAAAATTTACTTCAAGTCTAGTCCTCATGTGTCAACAAATATGACCCCGACAAGCCTTGAAGTAGGGGGCATTTGTAGACGTATAAATTTTATCGGATTTAAATCCATAAAATAAGTTGGCTATATATTAAATTCAAGATATATCAGTCCTCATAAATTAAATGGGCTAGTATAATTGGATTAACTATTTAAGTCCAATATCCATGGGTTTAATAAAAGTACAAATTCATTGGGCTACAAGTAATAAGCCTACTTTATTAGCCCAAAGCTAATGGATATCATCTTATCCTAAAGGCCCAAAAAAATGTGCCACATGGCAAGTGACGTGGCGCCAAGTCAAATAAAATAGCCAATTGGATCATGCCACACGTCAAATGATGTGGCAATCCAAGTCAAACCCCAAGACCAATGAAAATACGCCATGTGGACATGTGGCATGTTATGGCCAATCAAATACGGCCTAGTCATTGCTTAAATCTGATTGGCCGGTTCACGGGCCAAGGCCCGTCAGGGTTTCTTGGTGGCTACTCCACCCCACATCGATATAAAGGGGTCAAATCCATCATTTCAAAAATAGAGGAAATCAGAAGCAAGAATCCATAACAAGAAGCAAGAAAGAGCTCGTGGATCAAAGCAAGAGATTTCTACAAAAGCTGCAAGCACTCAAATATTTCTCTACAAGTTCTAGAGATCAAGACGAAGATTCAAGATCAAGCTTCAAGCCCTTGAATCCAAGTACAAGTTCAAGATCAAGACCAAGTTCAAGATTTAGCTCCAAGCTCTTGAACTCATCAAGTCAAGATCAAGATCAAATCCAAATCCAAATCCAAACTTCAAGATCAAGCTCAAAAGCCATTGAAGTTATTATTTTGAAAAGACGAATCAGAGGAATCATAGAGATTGTAACACTCATATTTGGATAAATAAAATATATTGTTGCAATATTTTCTTGTCTCGATATTTATTTTCTTGACGCGAATTTAGTTGTTACAGACTTCTTTTTCTTTAGAAAATGCCAATAAGGATTCTTCGGGAGGAAGCTGAATTTGGGTACGTGAGAAAGGATGCAACAAGTTCATCTCTCCTGTATTTGACACGGTGCAGAGCCATCCCTCGGATGGAAAACACTCTCGCCCTCTAGCTTCTGGAAGAAATATCCGTGTGACTTTCTCCTTGGAAAGAGAATAAAATTCTCGATAATCCTCGTCTTTGTCAGCAAGCATAAGCAGCGGAACTTGGGGTGAAAGCACATCAAAAACTTCCTTGGAAGCAGCCGCTCGCCAAGAGGTACAAACAGCACCAAAAGCAATGAAATCTTCCATCACTTTCACCCGCTTCGCAATCAGGCTAAGGAGATCACGCGGCAGTTCTGCCCAGTTCCCCATAGATTGATGCGGCAGCCAAATTAGATCAAGAAGATATTAAGAGGGTCCTATAAATTACCATGCTTATCACTAGTACATTTGAGGTGCTCTATTTGATCAACTTCCTATCGACTGCAACGACGAAGAGAAAGAATAGCTGATTTAAAAATATGTGATTATCAAATTATAACATAGGCGACCACCAAATGTAACAAACGTGATCAATGAAATATAACATAGGCGAGCGATTTATATGTAAACAAAATTAACTTGTGTATATGTAACCAATCATGTTATCAGGAAACAAAACAAAACAAAATAAATAGGTGGTTGTGTAGATCAAGAAGAAGATGGTGGCAAGACAGATGTTGTACTATTTTCAATGTCTGGTAGGAGTTGAAAAGATTAGAAGAAAATGAAACTGGCTGCATATGGGGAAATGTAAAAAAATCAAAATCTCAAGAAAAAAGGAAAATGATTCAGAAATTAACATCCATCCACAGTTATTAAATGTTAAAGAAGGGAACATACCTGTTTTATTTTCAAGTTAGTCGTTGATTATGCCACCCAAATATTCTCTCTCTTGACAACAAGGAAAATGTGTTTAGAGATTAGGGACTTTTATTCCATGTTATTTTGTTGAAAATCTTCATTGACTTCCTTCCATTTTTTCCCATTTGGCTTTAGGCTTGATTTATTTTTGTAGTATATGGTCCAACAAACTAATAAGAAATTATGGTTGAGCCAGCTAACAGGAGATTTCTGATTCTAGGGATCCTAGGCTCCACTGTGTTTGGATGAAAAAATGGATTAGTTCGACAGACCTCTTCACCTTTGACATGTAGTTTGATGAAAAATGTCAAATAAAGAACAGAGATTGCCTTTGCTATGACTTCTGAATCTCTGATATGATACCAGATTGAATTAATCTTTAGAGGCATCATTCTTTATAAGAAAGAAGTGATTGTAGACCTATTAGGCCTCGGGAATATATAAAATTCTTTTAGGTTCTTATAGATAAACTAATTGCAGGAAATCAAAATGCATTCATTAGACCTGCTTCATCCTCCACTCTAGGCTAGTAACACTTTGCAAACCAAATACATAAGCCTCGATCGCACAAATAAAATTGATTAAATACCAAAACATTGAAACACCATCCATAGAAAAATAGTACACCCAACTTAACTTTAGGCTTAGAATAATGAAACAATAATGCTTAATTACCAAACTGAAAAAGAGACAATAATGGAGGTGAGTGCAATCATCAAATTACTATAAAAGTGAAGGTGCGACCCAAGCTGGTGGGGAAATCGGGCTTATTGACAATCCATCTTCAAGATTGTATGTTCTCATAGATTTTCCACCACCACCTTCATCAGTAAAATATTTGTGATTAGTTTTGACTCCAGTAAACTTAAAAGAGTCGATGGAACTAGCTGCCACCGAGACCCAAAAAAGCTGCATAATCTCCTCCTCCAATTCACCTTTCATTACTTCTAACTCATAGACTTGAAATTTAATGGTCTCTCGCCCAGTCCATTCATTGGGAGATCGGCCTACAAGTAATAGTGCACTGCATACCTCGACTAGGTAGAACCAAAACACCCCTTGAAATATCTCCCCAGCGAATCAAGCACAGATGGCTCTACAATTGGTTGAAGAATGTCGCAAGGTCCCGGGCGTGGAACATCATAAACCCAATGCTGTGGTAACTCATCGAGAGCTGCAACATTGGAAGCAAGTTTTTCATTTATCTTTCTCACAATATCTGGGAAGCATTTGGAGATAATGTTTGCTTGAATTTTACCAACTTATGTGCCAGAATGGGATTGCTAACCGTGGACTTGTTTATTCTGGATAAAAGTAAGTGAGTTTTGAAAAGCCTTGCCTCCACACTATGGGCTTCTTCATAAGATTCATTTCCAGTTGGCCAGTTCTATTCCTAACACAAACATAACCAAGTCCTATATTCACATCTTTTGCAGAACTTTCTCCAGCAGATCTTCAGGATCTTTATCCACCTTGGTCACAACTGTGGCTGATAGAACATTCAAGATAATGCTTTCCTCTGGTGTATATATTTTCATAATAATACCTGAAACTTGTCCAAAATATCTTCTGGCTGTCCATGAACATTATGGATGAAGTATAGATTTCATGGATGGCATCAAGCAGATCCAGTAGATACACCTCCTGTCCGCATTATCAACCATATAATGTTCTTGCGCACCTCATTATCAGTCTAAGCTACAATTTATCTTTCTTTAACATCTCTTCTAATTGATACTAATTAGAACAGTTAGGGTAGATTTAAATAGAAGTAATACTGACTTCTTTTTTTTTTTCTTATAAGTAAAATATTAAAAAACAATTTAATTTGCAAAATTCACTAATATTTGGGACCACAAGGAGTTTCAAACCATTAGGTATTCAAACTACTTCAGATTATAGCCAAAACATCGCATGAAAAACATACTTTTAATACAAGAAAGATCAATATCAACTTTGACTATTTTATGCTGGTTTTCAAGCTTACTGCAACTGTCTTCTTTTATCTGGACTAGTAATTGGCTATATATCATACATCATTAAGCGAAGTTGATAAGCAATAAAGTACCTGAGGATCATGAGTGCAAACAACTTGTGCATCTTGAAACTGGAACATGAGACGAATCATGAAGCAACCAAGAGCTTCATCACAATGGAAGGTGCCATTATGTGTGTCAACTCGTTTAGTTCCAGGAGCAAGAACCTGATACGACTGTAATGGAGGAGAGATGACAGTAGTAGCCACGGTTGATGAAAAATGCCAATTAAAGAACAGACTTTGTCTTGTTATGGCTTATGAATCTCTGATATGATAGCAAATTAAATTAACCTTTGTACGCCTCCTTCTTAATAAGAAAGAAACGGGGAATTAAAGATAATCGACCTATTATCCTCCAGGGCATATATAAGATTCTGTTAGAGATTCACACAGAAACACTAAAGAAGGTTGTGGATAAACTAGTTGCAGGAAATCAAAATGCATTCATTAGAGGAGGTCGGACCTGCTTCATCCTCAACCTCTAAACTATTAACACTTTAGTGTAGGCCGTGTATTTCTCTTAATTACTACAAAGTTGTTGCTATTCAACTTCGTTAAAGCAGGATCGATAAAAGAACATGGCAAACAAATAAAATGACATGCTAGAAGGAGATAGAAAGTGGGAATGTGATGAGTTGCAAACCGAATATCATAAGCCTCGATCAAGCACAACTAGAGTTGATTAAATACATAAAATTCAAACATCATCCATAGGAAAATATTATATCCAACTAAACTTCAAACTTACAATTTTGAAACAATTATTAATCACCAATAACATGGAGGTGAGTGCAATAATCAAATATTATAAGAATGAAGGTGTGACCCAAGCAGGTGGACAAATCGGGCTTATTGACAATCCAGGGTAAAACGAATGAATTTTTGCATCTTCAAGATTGTAAGACCCCATATCTCTTCCACCACCATTGATGTGCCTTTTTTCGCAATACCACTCATCAGTAAAATATATGTGATTAGGCTTGACTCCGCTAGAGGAGGAGTCGGTGGCAATGGAAGTTGCACCACCAAGACCCAAAAATATAGCGTAATCTCTCAAGCTTTTAATCTCCTCCTTCAATTCACCTTTCATTACATCTAGTTCCCACACTTTAAATTTAGTGGTGTCCCAACTCGACCATTGAATATCGTGATACCTGGCAACAAGTAATAGTGCACCAGATACCTCGACTAGGTAGAACCAAACGTGGTCTATCAATACATCATATCGCAGCGAATCAAGCAGGTATTCATCTATAACTTGTTCAAGGACACCGTGAGCATCAAAAAGCCAGACTTGGCAACAATGATTATCCGCACAATAAAATCGGCCCTTATAGTAAGCCAAAGTGGAGACGTCGGTCGCGTAGTCAGTCACGCACTTAATAAAAGTCCAGTTAAGGTCTCCAGGTCGCCAAGTAGCTAAAATGGATACATTATTTCATAACAGGAAACCGCTCAGTACATAATCTGACGTAAGACAAGGACTTGCAGATAAGACAACGTTGGTAATTCTGTGTTAAAATTATTTTTTCATCATCATCAGCACGTAAAAAAGCCTCCAACAAGTTCGGAAGGAAGATGAATTTGGGTACGGGAGAAAGGATGCAACAAGTTCATCTCTCCCTTGTGATGGAAAACACTCTCGCCCTCTAGCTTCAGGGAGATATACAATGCGTGACACTTTTTCCTTGGAAAGAGAGTAAAATTCTCGATAATCCCCACCTTTGTCAGCAAGCATAAGCAGCGGAACTTGAGGCGACAGCACATCGAAGTTGTCCTTAGAGGCAGCAGCACGTCAAGAGGTACAAACACCACCAAAAGCAATGAAATCTTCCATCACCTTAACACGCTTTGCGATCTGGCTAAGGAGATCGTTAGGCAGTTCTGCCCAGTTTGCCATAGGCGATCTGGCCATAGGGAATTTTGAAGGAGAAGATGTAAGAAATGTTTTGACGGTTAGTTGCAAATGGTAACTGATTGTGGCTTTGCATTAGCTGATAGTGATAAAAATATTTTCAATTTGAATAACCAAATAATATCTCCATTAGCGAGGAGCCGCAACATTCTGTACAAAATCTAGTGGAGATTTAACTATTTAAGGAACAATGGGCAAGTAAGTAAAATTACATAAATCCGTTGGAAATTTTTTTATTAAATTTAGTATTAGTTTTATGTTTATATCACATAATCAAATTTAATTTCGCAAGGATAGACTAGGGATTCAGCCGGTTTTCGAAAACTTTAGTTCAGTACTTTGGTATTCGGTTATTTGGAGGTGTGTGGAAAGACCATACTTTTTATACTTCAATTCCATTCAATTTATTTTAATTCGGCTTCAGCTCGATTTACACCATATTTCGCTTTAGGGACATTTACACTGTGTGCCCATACAACCTAAAGAAATTACCCCACTTACCCCTATCAAACTTATGTACCCAATAAATCTATAATAATTACACACCTACCCATTGCACTCATTCCGTGAAAAAAATATAAGTCGTTCTTCTCTCCTCTATTTCTCTTTCTTCCTTTACAAAATCCACTTACTTTTTATTTCTCTCCCATTCTCATCTTTTGATTATTGCAAAATATCATTGAAATTAATGACTCTCTTCTCTTCTTCCTTTACATAACCCAATTACTTTTTGTTTCTCTCAAATTCTCATCTTTTGATTATTGCATAATTCATTGAAATTGATGGAGATTTATGTATTTATAGTTAATGTGTGAGGGTTCTAATGATTGCTTACTACATGTGTTTGAAGAATTCATTTCAAATCAAAATTTTTGTTTGATTTGAAGTGGGTGTCTCAAATTTGTTGTTTGATTTGAAGTGGGCGTCACGAAATATTATTTCTATTGCTTTGAGAAAGTTCATACTAAATTTTGGCTGCCTTTGGAGTTGATTTGAGGTGTTTGGAAGATGGTTTTCGAATATCCACCATTGTTGAGCTCGAAGCTCTTGAATGTAAAATTTTAATTTTTTTATTTATAGTTTGATTCTAGGCATACTTTCTGTACGGATGCGCGTCTTTAAAACGGGTGTAGTAAAATATTGTTTCTAGTACATTTTGAAAAGTTCATGCCAATTTTTGATCTCTTTTGGAGTTGAATTGAGGTGTTTCGGAGATGATTCTTGAAGCTCTTGAATATGAATTTTTTTTATTTATTTGTTATTTGTTTCGACTTGGGTGTTGTAGAATATTGTCTCTAATATCTTTGAAAAATTCATGCTAAAATTTGATTGAATTTGGAGCCGATTCGAGGTGCCTGAGATTGAATTTATGAGTTGAAAATCAAAGAAGAAAGTGTATAAACTATATACTACAATAGTATACTGTTGCAGTAAATTGTGACAATATACTATTATAGTATATAATTTTTTACACTTATACTTCAATTGTATACTGCATTAATTTATTAAAATAGTATATTGATGTGGTATATAATTTACTATAACCGTATACATTTATAGTATATTGTATACTTTTATAGTATATAGTATTATTCTTTATTTTAATATGTAAGTTTTGAAATAGTATACACCCATTTTTTGTTATCACTATACCCTTAGAGTATACTATATAACCTTGATTTACTGTATTATTTTATAGTATAGAATGCTATTTTTATCTTTGAAGAATGTATGCTTTGAAATAGTATACTCAGATTTTTTGTTATAACCGTATACTTTTAGAGTATATTGTATGCTTTTACTGTATATAGTCTTATTTTTTCTTTGAAGAATTCTATGTTTGAAATAATATACTCCAAATTATTATTCTTTTTCATTTTAAATGTAGTATACCTTTTTGACATATGTTATACACATTTTAGTGTTTCGATCAAAGTGTGAGCTCTATAGAACAAACCGGTGTTTTAGTTTTTTTGCTCTTTTAAATAAAATATATGTTTTTGCTATATTGTATACTTTTTGGTACACAACTTTAATGTTTGTGAGTTGCTATCGAACAAATGAATGTTTCAAATTTTTCTATTTTGAATTTAGTATACCTTTTTGGTATACCATATACTCTTTGTTGAACCCCAAAAATTACCCTTTCTTAAAGAAAAAATAGGTTTCGGGTATAATGTTCAACAAAATGGGACTCCAAAGGGCTTCTTTGGAGTCACCACCTAATTTAGGAGAATTAGGAACCAATTAATTAAATAGTGCGTGCAAGCACTCCGTTTTAAGGAAAATGGTCTATTTCAGAGATTCTAAGTAAGAGGTTCAATTACTTTCGAAAGAAGGTTTCAATTTGAAAGCACTTTCGAAAATCCGTAAAATTACGGTTAATCCTTCCGTTTTCACAAAATAGCTCAAAATGTTGATTTTCAATATGTCGATAAAATGGTTTAAGATTAATATCAAAATCTAAGATTATAATAAATTATACTTTAAAGAAATATGAATTTAAATAAACTTAGACTTGAAAAAGAAAGAAAGAAAGAAAGGAAAATAAATAAATAAATAATTTTTGCTAAAATAGGAAAACCAATTAATTGGAAAGAAGTTGTACTTTCATGGATAAAAAAAATGAGTTACTTTTTATTAATTTCGAATTTTAATTGCACGCATTATTTAACTAAAAGATGCACAATTCGTAAATAAGATGGAGATTCTAAAGAAATAAAATATTCACAAAATAACTCAATAAATAACTAAACATTCATTCATAATCAATCAAATAAATAATTATCTACGGGGAATTCCTATAGACATGCAATTTCTAAGGATGGAAAAGAGGAGGTTTAGAAGAAGAACCCAGGAATTTGGAAAACTCGCGGGAGCCTTGAATTTATTTACTTAATTTTTATACATTTATGCCCATGAGCCTAAAACATCACATGGCTCAACAAAGCATTTTAAATTTCTATAGGTCTTGAATCTTGAGCCCGGACTCGACCCCAATGCAACTCCAAGCCAATAAGCCAATCCCAATTGGTGAGTTTTGATCAACTCATTCCCAAGTTGTTCATGTGAAGAAAACAAGGAAATAAGGATTAGACTGAGGAGTTTAACATAAAATAAGTAGTACAGAAGGATACCCTATCTGTAGTTTACCATAGGAAACAAAATATTAATTAGCATGCTTAGGTTTGGATCAGGATGCTGACTGCCAAATTTGAACAAAACCATACCCATCGGCAATATAAATGAGCTACCCATATAACTATTATTTCAATAAGTTAAAGGAGAAATGGATTCAAGTCGGTTCATTATAAAGAAATATCTGTCAATGCCAACACTCAAAAATTCTACTCAAGCTATAAACAAAAATGGCCAACGTCATATAACTAAAAGGTGAACTAAAGAACTAAAGAATTCAAGTTACAAACAGCTACACATATAGAATTGACTTTAGAGCTGAAACACATGATAATGAACTGAAAACGGAAACATTTGGATAAGATGCAACTTTAATAAGCTGTTGCAATCTCATTTCAGGGATTTGGGCAGATTATCATGTTAGGCTTGACTTTCTTTAGAGTCTTTCAAAAAGGGATGAAAATTTTCATGTGAGTTACAAAGAAAACCTGACTTAAGTACTCAAGCACCGGACAAGAAAGATTCACTAATTTAACTCAAACTTGACAGAAGTTTAACTCTACAGTTAGCATCTCTGAAATAAGACTATTTCGAACAAAGAAGACATTTTTATCATGGCTAAAATAGACTTTAGTAGCAGCATATCATATTGACCAAAAAGCAAATAGCAAAAGATTCCAAAGAGACGTTATCCTAGTCAAGACTTAATTAACTTAATTCTAGCAAACTTAGTCATAGGGAAAAGGCTGAAGTTTACCAAAGGGATAGTTTACTATTTTACTTGTATACACCTTCAGAAATAATCATTCAAAGGTTATAACTTTAAACATAAAAGCACTAACAGAATTCAAATAGACCAAGAGGAAGTTAAAACTTGATTCACATGGTACAGAATACATGTATCAACCGAGGACTAAGGAAGTTTAAAGAAAAATCAGTCCAAGAAGAAACAAGAAACAAGAAACAAACATCAGATTCTGGACCAAAACCAAGCTTTAACAACAGACCTTTTTTCAGCCTATAGAAACCAGAAACAAACAACCTGAACACTAACTCCTACTGCCTGAACTACTCCCTCACTTCTACTAAAGAAAATCAGCACCTCTAATTCCCTTCCTCAGGACCTGAACACTCGACTAGAAACTCCCTCACTACCTCGGCTACTAACAGCATCCTCAACTCACACCTGGACAGAACCAACCACTCAGATACTGACTATGCACTCACCTGAAACTAATTTTAAAGCCAACCTTAGGACTGAATAATCTGCATTTACTCACAGAAAGAAGCCACCTGAACTTCCTCACTCAGACCACTTGAACTCTCCTTTCCAATCTCACAAAAAAAAACTCCCTGGAACAACTCCATAGACTCCAACAGAGAACACACCAGGCATCTCACTGACCAACCTGCACTTCTTTCAAACAACCTCACAGACCTAAGACCAACTCTTACACACCCTGCAACCTGCCTTAATTACCCTTGCTACACCCTCTCCACACTACTGCATCCTCCCAACAGCCAAGCAACCAGAAACAACCCCTTACATACCCCTCCACTACACACTCCCTCAGCTCACATGGCCAAACAAACAGGGAACTGAAACATTGCCTTGCACACACAGCTTAGAAAGAAAAGTAGGGTTATATGCATTGGAGAGATATTGAATTTGGGGAAAAGATTCATTCAGGTAGAGAGAGAGTGGGAGAAACAAACGAGTTCATGCAATGCACACATATCAAGTAATGAATGCATCCTATAATGTGAAAGACCATTTTACGCACGATGATTTTGAAAAGTGCTTTGTGCCACATGTCTCATTTTATTTGGTAACAAAATAGGGAGCCTAAGAGATAATATTGCATTTATTGGATCTTATTACATTTGGATGATAACGAAATAGTGTGAAAAGCGGAAAAGACTAAATATTGCTAGGAAATTAGATCATGGCCAAGTAAACATCTTTCATGCCGATCCATCTCCAGAAGATTCTTCTTCTTCTTCTTCTTCTTCTTCTTCTTCAGATGAATCTTCCTCGGCCGAACTTGCCCCTGATGAATCTCCTTGGAAGATAATATTGTCTGCATCAGTTAAGAGCCGGGATATGTCAAATGTGAAGCTCTTCAACATTTCCCAAGCCTTTCTTCCTTTCTCCTCTATTCCTTTGTTTGCCACAGAGCTCATTCCTTCGCTAGCCCATACACCTATAGACTTCGGATGTCTACGATTTAGGGTACAATCTGCTTTCTCCCTGCTTGTCTAAGTGCCCTTAAAGGAGTGTATGGGTAAACTCCTCTAAAGCCCACTAAGATGAGAAACGAGTCCCTTTCCGACTGTGTGATCACTGTAGTGCTGGGAAAGTAGTCAAACATCCATTGTATATTTTCGGACGTCAATTGAGAAAGCTTATGGCGCCAGCCTTCGGTGGTTGTTGGCTGGTCCCACTTCTCGAGAGCATTGTTCATGCTGGCGGTATGAGTCAATGTGTAGTTTTCTCTTGGTACAGAGTGAAAGCCTTGGTCTGTGTTGTTCTTCTTGTGCAAATGCTCTATCAACCAAATTTGTAGAAGCAAATTGCAACCTTCGAAAAAGCTAGCACCTTCTTTGCATCTTTCTAAAGCTCGGTACATTTCTGCAACAATCATCGGTACCAAAGTGTATTTCTTGTTGAAGTCTTTGAGTAAGGTATCGGCAGTTGATACCATGCAAACATCAACTCGTCCTTTGTGTTGTGGAAACACGACAGTCCCTAAAAAGCTATTAACAAAAGCGAGCACTCTCCGCTCTTGCCAATCTGCCTGGTTAATGCTGAGATAATCTTCGGATTCCTAAAATGCTTCTTCATACCAAAATTTGATGTATAGGGAAGTCAAAGAAATTCCCAACTTCCTTATACTGTCTGTGCATAATTCGGGCTTAAACCCTACCATTTCGAAGAACTCCTCGGCTGTAGTGTTCTCAGGCATCAAGATTTCTTCACTTTCAAATGGCAATTGAGTTAACCCGCCTATTTCCTCTAGTAGTGGTGTCAACTCTACACTCCCGAAATGGAAAACCGCTCGGTCCGCATCCCAATAGTGTACTGCTGCTTCTACTATCCCTTTCATTGTCGTATGCTTCATCAGTGAAATAAGGTTCCCCAACACTGCCTTAACTCGGTCTTGTTGATCTATACTTAGGTTTCTCCACCAATCTTTGAGTAACTGAGGGGTTTCAGCAACCATGTCAAATGTTCTATTAGCCATGATCTTTTGGAAAAGGTGAAGGAAGGAGGAAAAAAAAGAGCAAGGAATATGCCTAAATTTTGGTTGTAAGCAAATGATTAACGTGTGGCACGAGCTTTTGAAAACAATGCAGTATGAAATATGAAGAGAAGTGTCGTTATGGATTGAGAACCCTTTAGACGAAAATTTTTAATGGTCT
Source organism: Petunia x hybrida (assembly GCA_037355625.1). Classification (NCBI taxonomy): domain Eukaryota; kingdom Viridiplantae; phylum Streptophyta; class Magnoliopsida; order Solanales; family Solanaceae; genus Petunia; species Petunia x hybrida. The sequence goes on along the minus strand of JBBBVM010001177.1, from coordinate 165,476 downwards.
TTTGACATGCCAAGAATGCCAAGTCTTTATATAATGCTTAAAGGATAAACGTGCGTTATGTGTCGTCCCATCTATCGAGCGGTCATTTCTGCTTCGAAATTGGCTTTTAAGGCCTCTTCAGTTACCATTGAAGCCTTTGAATAGCATTGAATACAAAATGATTTCAATCCTTTGGGAATGGACGGTCGTTTCTGATTCAATTTGGGCTTTTAATGCCCCGTAGGTTACCTTCGTGCCTTTGAATGGCATTGAATACAGAACAATTGCGACTGTTTATGAATAAACACTCATTTATGATTCAATTCGGGCTTTCGACGCCTATTAGCTGAACTTCGTGCCTTTGAATGGCATTGAATACAGAATAATTCCAACTTTTTATGGATAAATAATCATTTCTGATTTAATTCAGGCTTTTGACGCCTATTAAGTAACCTTTGTGCCTTTGAATAGTATTTATCCACGTTCAACCCTTTAAGCAAATAAATCATAATGTATGAGTTGTGAAAGAAATGCACAAGTTTTAGAAAAATGCACATATTTTCTAAAAAAACTTCAGTATTGTAAATATGCATATATGAAACAAACACGTTAGTTTTGAAAAAATATAATTAATAGAATCTAGACAATATTAAAATTAAAAAAAGAATCAAATTAAGTGAAAATTATTTAAAATTTTTTAGCAATTTTATGAAAAGGATGCACATATTGAAGTATTTCAAAAATAATTTTTAAAAATGAAAAGTAAGAAAAACGAAACAAACAAGTTAGTTTAAAAGAATAGATAATAGAAACTAGACAAGAAAGAATTATGAAGTGAAATTGTTTAAAAGAAAAGGATTTTACAAATTTATAGAAAATTTGACAAAATAGTAGAAGTGCGGGACGTATTGTAAGAACCTTCCAAGAGTGGATTTGCTAGACGAGGACATGGTTCACCCAGGTGGACAACCAAGGGGTGGGAACGTTTGAAATTGTTGGTTGTACCACGAGCCAACTATATTCCAAACCGTTCCTCCTAAAGGGTTTTTAGAGAGTGAAACGGCTGTGAGATCCACGTAACCGCTCGTGTGTGTGCAAAGTGTCGTTTTCAGGAGTGGAGAGTATGAATGAAAATGTCATAAATATTACAAGGATACAAATATAATAGTAAAATAAATAAAGAAAGAAAAACAAAAAAAAGGAAAACAAATTAGTAAAATAATAATAATAATAACATAAAGCGGTTAGTCATAATATAAATAAGCAATAGAAATCCCAAAATAGAACCCGTTGTGGTTAGGACTTTGAAATTCCCAGCGGAGTCGCCATTCTGTCGCACCCCATTTTTCGAGCTCGAATCGAGTTCAAAGGTCGGGTTTGACTGAGGCTGACTCGTTTGGAACGAGTTTGGAGTCGCCACTTAATAAGTTAGGGTAAGTGCACGAAAGACCATTTTTGCCAATGGCCTTTGGGCACAGGCCACTAATACCAAAATATTTAGTTTGTGGCCACTTTCGCTTAAAAGATAGAACTTCAGTCGAGGACCCTGGATTGAAGTTCAGTCCATAAAGATGGAACTTCAGTCCAGGGCCATATGGATTGAAGTTCAGTCCTTAAAGATAGAACTTCAGTCCAGGGCCATATGGACTGAAGTACAATCCTTAACAATGGAACGTCAGTCCAGGGCCATGTTGACTGAAGTTCAGTCCAGTCCTTAACGATGGAACTTGAGTCCAGAGCCATATGGACTGAAGTTCAGTCCTTAAAGATGGAACTTCAGTTCAGGAGCCGTATGGACTGAACTTCAGTCAGTGAACAGAACTTAAGTCAATGTTTATTTAGTAAAGGCCCAAAAGTGGCCTCTAGTGTAAGACCAATAAAAAAAATAGCCACAAACTAAATACCGGTATTAAAAGTGGCCTCTGGGCGAAATTTTTATTAATAAGTTTGTATAAAGGCGTATTAGGTCACCTATAGTGTCTAAGTTTCTATACTAACTCCGGGTAGGTCTTACTAACAAAGATTCTACGGGTAAGAAGTCCTTATGACTTGGGGAGAAGGTGTTAGGCACTTCCCGATTCCCACAAAAGTGGATCCCAACCGGATTTATGTTTTGGGATTTTAGACATGCAAAGAGATCTACTAATATAAAGTGGTCATATTCCAAAACAACATCTAGGTCATGAGCCAAAAGAGCAATATCAAACTTAGAAATGTTTTATCCCCACCAAAATTGGTCTGAAATATCACGTCAAACTAAGAATAGGTCATTCCAAGCAATTCTTAACTTAAAGTTTAGGCTTATTTCCATGCTCAACATGTTCAGTGGTCAACCGATTTCTAAATTTACACTTTCGACCTAAGCTCATTGCCTAGTCGCAATTTTGGCCCTTAATTATAACTCTAGATTTCAGAAAGCTAAAACTCAAAATTGGGTTACCTCTACAATTCTGAAACGAGTTAAGTTCCTTTTAAAACAGTAAAATGTAAACGTTCTTTCAACTTCGCAATAACTTAAACATATCATCGTATGTATGAAATGTAGCCACTTTTGAAAAAGATGTTTTGACAATAATTATCAAACACCTATTCCCAGTGGCATTTTTGTTTGGGGTTCTATTAAAAAATATAAATATATTTTACACATATAAATTTACATAAATGAAAAAAAGCATTTTTCAACTTTGCCAAAATGCAAATAGAATATTTATAAAATTTCATGGACACATATAAATATATTTAGGAAATATATATATAGTCGGGCAGTTTTAAAAACGCAAGCAGATTATGTGATAAACAATTTATAGCGACTGTTTGCAAAAATAGCCCTCATCCTTATTTTCATGTATTTGCAACCCCCAAAGCCTATACTTCTTCTTACACACTATTAGTTAATGTAAAGAAGATGGTGGATTTTTCACAAGAGTTTAATTTTCAGAAAAAAAAATTGGCCTTAGATTTAAAACTGGCCAGTTTTGCGATTTTGCAGAACAGACCCCAATTGAGGCAGACTTGCAAAAATGGCCTCTGTTTCGAAAAAAAATCAGATTATATTTCCTTTACATTCCAGACCTCTAAAACCTGATTTATGCTTAAAAATACCGGTTTCAGACCTGTTAATGAGATACTTCCACTTTCAAACTTGCTAATAATAGTTCAAAGGGATTTCCAGCATATAAAACTTCTAAAAATAGTTCTTCAATTTGAATTTTGAGGCAAATCAGAGTGCATTTATATTGTCAATCTGTTGCCACTGCTAATCCTACAAGTATCTGTTGCCACTTCTTGAAGTCCCTGCCTCGGATGTGAATGTGTATCGCTAGTTCTCTGCAGACCCTCTCCATGTCATATGCTCCTTGCTGAAATATGATCCTGTTCCTTTCCCTCCATATCACATAGACCAGCATAACAAACACAACATATATAATCTGTCTCTTTCCTGATTTCTCTTTCGCTATCTGACTTACCCAGCTTATTTCACTTTGCCAGTCAGCTGTACTTCTTTTTATACCCAGCCACTTCTCAGCCGCATCTATAGTGCATTTGTTACAGAGCATTGGAAGTATAGGTGTTCAATAGTTTCCATGCCACCCCTACAATATACACATTCCATTGGCACTTGGATACCAAACTTCATCAATCTGTCAACAGTAGCTAATCTTTGCTGAATTGCTAGCCACAAAGTGAACTCAAATCTAGGGTGAATTTAGTGCTGCATAATCAAGTGTTTCCAGTGTACGTTTGGAATCTGAGGAAGCATGTGCTGGTACATCTTTTTTATAGAAAACTTTCCTGCATTGTCCTGCATTTGCATTAGCGTTATGCTTAATCCACCTTGTAGCTTTGTGTCTTGGAGAATTATCTCTCTGGACTCTAGCACATTCCTTACCACCCAGGATGCATTTCTAGGGATGGTACAATGTTCAGCGCTGCCACCTTTTACGTAGTATGCATGTACCCACTTTATCCAGAGGCAATCCTTTTTGCTTCCTATTGCCCATAATTGTTTGATGATTGCTGCCCTATTCCAAAGCTGTAAATTTATTATATTGAGTCCTCCAGTTACTTGAGGTTGACATACTCTTTCTCAAGCAACTAGTGCCTTCTTTGAAACAGTTATGTTGCCTGTCCATAGGAATAACCTGCATAGAGTCTCTATCACTTTGATCACTTTCTTTGGGATAATAAAAATCTGTGCGCAGTATGTTTGCATTCCAAACACCACAGCCTTTATCATTTGGATTCTTCCAGCATGTGATAGTAGTTTTGCAACCCAGCAATTCATCTTGCCTGTAATCTTCTCAATAAGTGGTGCATACCGGTTAATATTCAGTTTCTTGGAGGATAGAGGTATCCCCAGGTACCTGAATGGCAGTGTTCCCTCAGTAAACCCCAGAGTCACCAGTATTTCCTGCTTTGCTTCTGCTGCTATTCCAGCTATATATATGCAGCTTTTATCAATGTTTGCTTGCAACCCTGATGCCCTTGAGAACTTAAGGAATGTGTCATTTAGCAGCTTCACTGACTCCAAATCACCCCTGCAAAACATCAATAGATCATAATAGATCATCTGCAAAGCAGATATGTGTAGCTCCTAGTTTCCTACACCTTGGGTGGAAGTTGAATTTGCCATTTAGTTGCAGTTGGTTCATTTCTCTTTGGAGGTATTCCATGGCAATGACAAACAGGTAGGATGACATGGGGTCACCCTGTCTAATGCCTATTTTGCCTTTGAAAGGTCTGACCAGTCCCCTATTTAGTACAAGAGGTAGGACACTGTTGAGATGCACTCCTTTACCCATTGTATGAATTTAAAGGGAAACCCCAGGTCTGCCATCACTCTCAGTAAAAAGCTCCACTCTAGGGTGTCATAGGCCTTCCTCAGATCTACCTTTAGTACACATCTAGGAGATATACCCTTCCTAGTATAGCCCTTGAATAGTTCATGGCTAAACGTTAGATTGTCCTGAATGCTCCTCCCCTGAATAAATACTGACTGAGAGTGACCAATAATTCCATCAATGACTTTCTTCATTCTATTTGTCAGAATTTTAGCTATAATCTTGTATATTGTTGTGCAACAGGCAATTGGCCTATAGTCCTTCACTGTGGTTGGGTTTTGGATCTTTTGTACTAGGGTAGTAGCAGTACAGTTTATGGTTTTTAGTAGCTTGCCTTTGTTGAAAAACTGTTGTACAGCATCAATGACATCTTCTTTCACTACCTCCCATTGTTTTGAAAAGAACTCAATAGCAAAGCCATCCACACATGGGGCCTTGTCATTTGGTATTTCTGTTATAGCTGCAATTATTTCTTGTCTTTGCACTTCTTGTATCAGTCTGACATCTTCTTTCAGATCTACCTTTTAGGGCTCGTTTTGACTTATAGTGATTATGCCGAGGTTCCCTCTGTTGGTCGTTCAGGTGGAATTGAACTACTTAGGAAAAATGACATGGTCAATATCACTAATGTTCACATTAATGGAAATGAGGTCCATGCTATGATCCAGGTACACCGCTATTCTTTTAAATTTCCATGGCTTTTTTCTACTGTATATGCTAGTACATTAAGCGCTAATCGTAGTATTCTTTGGAACAATCTTGCTAGTATATATGATACCTATAAAGGACCATGGCTTGTAGGGGTGATTTCAACCAGATACTCCATCAAAAAGATAAATGTGGTGGTCGACCATTTAAACATAAAAGTGCCTCTACTTTTGGGAACTGCATAAGATATTGTAATTTGATTGACCGAGGTTTTAAAAGCTCTAGATACACCTGGTCGAACCATAGCAAATGCATGAATAATCTTATAATGGAAAGACTGGATAGGTGTCTTGCCAATAATGAATGGATCACCAAATTTAAGGATGCTTCTATAGTTCACTTACCCAAAACATATCCTGACCATCATCCTATTTTGATTAACCTTAATAGGAAAATTCATTCTGGCAGTAACAAGCCTTTTAGGATTGAATCTATATGGGCTTCTCATCCTGATTTTAGGAATATTATTAATTATGCGTGGCTCAATAGATCTTTTTATGATACCTCAAAATTTTTTGAACAACAAATCATTAATTGGAACAAAACAGTCTTTGGTAATATTTTAAAAAAGAAAGCTAACCTATTAGCTCGAATTAATGTAGTGCAGTATTCCCCAAGTTACCCCACTAGCTCCTTCCTTCGAAATCTTGAAAGTAATTTAGTCACCGAATATAATAATATTTTAAAAAATGAAGAAGAGTTTTGGCATCTTAAATCAAGGGTCAATTGGTTAAATCAGGGTGACGTTAATACAAAATTATTTCATGTCACTACACTTAATCGTCATAAATAGAATGCCATTACTCACTTTCATGATGATACTGGTAACATCATTTTTTACTATAAGCAATTATGTGCCCAAGTGACAAATTATTTTGAGCAACTTTATACTACTAATCATAATACTAGTCCAATTGACGCTATTAAAGAAGAGAGTAAATGGTATGCTACATCTGACCTCTCCGACCTCGACAGACCCCTCTTAGATAAGGAAATTGCCCAAGCAGTTTTTTTTATTTAAACCCTATAAAGCCCCTGGTACGGATGGCTGTCGCACCCCATTTTTCGAGTTCGGATCGAGTTCAAAGGTCGGGTTTGACTGAGGCTGACTCGTTTGGAACGAGTTTGGAGTCACCGCCTAATAAGTTTGTATAAAGGGGTATTAGGTCACCTATAGTGTCTAAGTTTCTATATTAATTCCGGGTAGGTCTTACTAACAAAAATTCTACGGGTAAGAAGTCATTATGACTCGGGGAGAAGGTGTTAGGCACTTCTCGAGTCCCACAAAAGTGGATCCCAACCGGATTTATGTTTTGGGATTTTAGACATGCAAAGGGATCTACTAATATAAAGTGGTCCTATTCCAAAACAACATCTAGGTCATGTGCCAAAAGAGGAATTTCAAACATAGAAATGTTTTATCTCAACAAAATTGGTCTGAAATATCACGTCAAACTAAGAATAGGTCATTCCAAGCAATTCTTAACTTAAAGTTTAGGCTTACGGTCCATGCTCAACATGTTCAGTGGACAACCAATTTCTAAATTTATACTTTCGACCTAAGCCCATTGCCTAGTCGCAATTTTGGCCCTTAATTATAACTTTAGATTTCAGGAGGCTAAAACTCAAAATTGGGTTACCTCTACAATTCTAAAACGAGTTAAGTTCCTTTTAAAAAAAGGTTTAAAGCAGTAAAATGTAAACATTCTTTTAACTTCGCAATAACTTAAACATATCATCGTATGTATGAAATGTAGCCACTTTTGAAAAAGATGTTTTGACAATAATTATCAAACACCTATTCCCAGTGGAATTTTTGTTTGGGGTTGTATTAAAAAATATAAATATATTTTACACATATAAATTTACATAAGTGAGAAAAAGCATTTTTCAACTTTGCCAAAATGTAAATAGAATATTTTAAAAATTCATGGACACATATAAATATATATAGGAAATATATATATATATATAGTCGGGCATTTTTAAAAACTCAAGCAGATTATGTGATAAACAATTTATAGCGACTGTTTGCAAAAATAGCCCTCATCCTTATTTTCATGTATTTGCAACCCCCAAAGCCTATACTTCTTCTTACACACTATTAGTTAATGTAAAGAAGATGGTGGCTTTTTCACAAGAGTTTAATTTTCAGAAAAAAAAAATTTTGCCTTAGATTTAAAACTGGCCAGGTTCGCGATTTTGCAGAAACAGCCCCCAATTGAGGCAGTGCAAAAATGGCCTCTGTTTCGAAAAAAAATCAGATTATATTTCCTTTACATTCCAGACCTCTAAAACATGATTTATGCTTAAAAATACAGGTTTCAGACCTGTTAATGAGATACTTCCACTTTCAAACTTGCTAATAATGCACAAACAATAGAGAAAGAGTAAAGAAAAGGTCCCTGAATGACCCGTGTTAGAGCAGCAGTACTTGCTATATTTTCAATGCATCACAAAGCCTTACGGAGCTCTAACACTTACCATTTCCTTTCCTGTTTTATATGTATACAAACGGGGGACCCTATCGAATACATACAAGATCTAACGGGGACGAGAAAAGGAAGAGATAGCGCCCTATGTACACTTAGATGAACTGCCTAGTTCAATCTTATCATTAGTACTCCAGACTTTAAAGGATTTGTTATCCCTCAGTCAAAGCATCATCATCCACAACTCTATATACTTTGCTTTTGAGCATTTATTCCCTGCAATTAAAATCTCAACTATGGTATAGCTTTTAAGCTATCCAGTATTAAACAAAACCTGCACAAGGGGTTAGTTCTTAACATACAGAGGCCCACCCGAAACAGAGGATTGCATGCACATAAAGGCAGTTAAAAGATCATGGTTTTACAACACACACTAGTCCAATCATAACTACACCATTCATTCAGTGAAAGATAGTATACTTACTGAAGAACAACTAAAGAGTTAAAAGAAAAGAGATTGAATAGCAAGCATACCAAACTTGGTTCCAGTTTTCAAACCAACAAAATCAAGAAGGAGAAGGTAAGTAAAAGAAGAAACAGGAAGAGCTTTCAGAGAGCTCTTATAGTCTGTTATGTGAGGAAGAGGGAGAGAGAGAGAGCAAGTATTGTATGAGTGTTTTTCAGTATTTGTGAGTGTCTAAGTGTGTGTAATAAAGTGAGGAGGGGCTGATTATATAGGGCGAGGAGTGGTCTGTTTAAATTTTAAAATCCCATTGTATAAGGAAAGAAAAATCAGCATATGTCCAAAAGAGGAAGTAAGGAAAATCAGGTTTGTCAATTTGCAATTTCAAAGGGATTTCCAACATATCTAACTTCTAAAAATAGTTCTTCAGTTTGAATTTTGAGGCAAATCAGAGTGCATTTATATTGTCAATCTGTTAACCAAAACTTAGGAAAAGGGGAATCACATTACTGTTATCAAAATATATGTGAGATGATATGTAATTGTTATAAAAGGAAAGTACATCAAACATCATATTTCTTTCTCCTCTCATTTTCAGAAATCAAGCAATGTTAACAGAAAGTAAAACTATTTTTACTTGCATAGTATCAATACCAAACCAAAACAAAGCTTTCAACATCGAATTCACCAAAACTAGTTCAAAAACAAGATATCATATAGCAACTAGTCATGAGAGCAACTACATTCAATATTTCTCGACTGAAAACTAAGCATCAAGTACCAATTCTAGGTAGAAAAATTGCATAAAACTAAGCATATAAAAAATAAGGATGGCATATGTATTTTTAGTACGTAATCGCGTGAATCTTCCTGATTCCAAGTAGAAAAGATAAAGGAAAAAATAGAAAAAGAAACGTTACCCGTTAATGAACCGGGTCGGGTTAGGGAGACTCGATCCGAGTTCGGATTTCCATTCTTTCCCTTGTTTGTTTGTAAACATTGATGATTTGCTTGATTCTTGCCATGATTAGTTCGGATTTGTCATGATATGCTTGATTTTGTCTTGATTCACTTGATTTCCCTTGTTTCCTTGTTGAGCCGAGAAGGAGAGAGTGAGACGCGGCGTGATTGGTGGCGGAGTGGTGGCGTTTGGGATGTATTTGGACGGAGGAGTGGTGAGGAGGGAGAGAGGAGAGGGAATAGGGGCGGCGGGTTTGTAGAGAGGAAAGTGAGGGAGTATCTCTTAGGGTTTTGCAAATGGGGTGTGTATGTGTAATTAAAAGTAATTCTTGGCCATTGGATGAGAAGCACGGACGGCTGTGATGATTACACGTCAGGCGCGTGTGTGAGGTGTATGAATGTGTGAGTGCAATTGTGTATATGAGTGTATATTAGTGTATATCTAGTGTGTATAGGAGTATATTTGACCAATAATTAGCTTAACAATACTAATAAATAAGAGAGAAAATTGATAAAATATGAGGAATAATATTATAGCCTTAGAAAAAATTATAATTAGGTCAAAATAAATATAAATGAATTTAATTAGTATTAATTGAATGTAAATAATTGTAAAATAGATATTCAAGTATATAAATTGCATAAATAGTTACAAAATCGTGCAAGTATTTTAAAAACGACCTAAATATATCCACAATTAAATAAATATTATATAAATAAGAGATTAAGGATAAGTGATTACACACGTAAATGCATGCCTTCTAATGCAATTTTATTAGAAAATTTTAATACGAATTCTTAAGCTAAATACAACCAATTATGAAAAGGTGGAACAAAATTGGGTGTCAACAATGGCCTTCATCCTTTCTTTTTTCAAAGATATTGGGATATAGTAGGTAGTTCAGTCAAATCTCTTTGTCATCATGTTTTTGATAATGGAGACATTCCTACTTTCTTGAATACTACCTATCTTTGTCTAATCCTTAAATTCAAAAATGTTGTTAATATCAAGAATTTCAGGCCTATAGGGCTTTGCAACACAGTTTACAAGGTTATCACCAAGATTATTGCTAATCGTATTAGTCCTCATCTTGACAGCCTTATTAACCTTTGTCAAGCAAGCTTCCTTAAGAATAGACGAGCCTCTGACAATGCCATCATAATCCAAGAAATTATCCATAAATTTTCTAAGATGAAAGACACTAAGGGTGAAATGATAGTTAAGATAGATCTAAAGAAAGCTTTCGATAGAATTGAATGGTCCTTCATTCGTACAATGCTAGCTTTCTTAAAATTTCCTCCTAACATTACAAAGCTTATTTTGTCCTGCATTACTACTTCCTCTATTTCTATTCTTATAAATGGGTCCAAAACTCCATTCTTTCTTCCTACTAGAGGGATCAAACAAGGTGATCCCATGTCACCCTATATTTTTATTCTATGTTTGGAACTCCTCTCAATTTATATTAACCACAAGGTAGATCTTAAACTCTGGAACCCTATTAAGATCTCCCCAAAATGCCCTGAAATTTCTCACCTTTTATTTGCGGAAGATCTCACTTTCATGGCCTAAGCTAATGAGAAATCTGTGCTAGCTATTAAAGAAACCCTAGATCTATTTTGTGAACTTTCTGGCGAGAAAGTTAATAATGCCAATTCTAAAATTATTTTTTCTCGCAATACTAAGAGCACTTTAGCAAGCAACCTTGGTGCAATCCTTAATATTCAAATAGGGAATTGCTTTGGGAAGTACCTTGGCTTTTCAATTTTGAATCATAAGCCTAGGACTAAGGATTATCATTTTCTCTTAGATAATTTTCAGTCTAGACTCTCAAGCTAGAAAACGAATTTCTTAACCCTAGCTGGGAGAGCAACCCTAGTTAAATCAACTCTCAACACCATCCCAAATCATATCATGCAATTTCATTCCCTCCTCACTCAAGCTCTGAAATTTATTGATAAAGTTCAAAGAAACTTCATTTGGGGTACTACTGATACTAGAAGGAAACTTCATCTTCTCTCATGGGATACTATAGCTAAGTCCAAAAATTTAGGGGGTCTCTTTATCACCAAGGCTAAGACTAAGAATATTGCTATGCTCACTAGTTTATCATGGAGATTTCTCTCATGCTCTAATACCCTTTGGGTCAAGGTTATTAGTGGGTAGTATTTGCTCACTCTTTTATATGGAATAGTCTATGCAAAGGCTGGTCAATTTGCAATAGTAATACTCACTGGGTCATTGGGAATGGTCGTAACACTTCATTATGGGACCAAAGCTGGCTCCCAAATAGGAAAACTCTTAGAAGTATTCTTAATGGCCCCCTCACTTATGATGAAGCTAATGCCAAAGTGGTTTACCTTGCTAATGAAACCACTCTAGACTCTTCTAAGATATCCTTCTGCCTTCCTGATTATATTAGATCCATGATCAATACTTCTACACTATCCCCACGAGACATGGGCTATCCTATTTGGAAACCTAATACGAACGGTATTTTTTCCTTAAGATCCACCTATGCCTTAATTGAAAATTACCAACCTCCTCGTACTGATTTTATGTGGATTTGGAATATTGATACCTTAAATAAAATCAAATATTTTTTATGGCAATGCCAACACAATCGTCTCCCCACTCGTTTTTATCTTTATAGGATTGGTATTAACATAGATCCCATGTGTCCTATCTGCAAGAGTGATCATGATGCAATCTTTCATATTTTCCTAGGCTGCAGTCTGGCAAAAAAATTTTGGAGCAGCTGCTCTATCTTCCCTCTCATTTCTGAGTCTGATAATTGGTTGGAAGATTTGAAAAATCTATCTCCAACCCTATCTTCTAAGCATTATAAGTGGATTGAATTCTTATCTTTCGCACTTTGGAGTTTATGGTTAAATCGCAATTCCAATAATATCCATAATCTTTCTAATGATTTAACCTAAGTGCATGTTCATTCTAAAATTGTTGAATTTAAATTTCTCACTTCTAAGGAGCCTAGATTTCTGCGTACAGGTCCATCAAAGTTTCTTGGCACCTTCCAATGCATAATGTCATTAAATTTAATATAGATGGTGCATATAATAATCAGAATCATATGGCTAGCATATGTGGAGTTTTTAGAGATTGTGATAGTAATTGGATCTTAGGTTTTCATAAGAAAGTAAATGGCATAAACTCTACCCATGTTGAGCATTTGGCCCTCCACTATGGCCTATCCTTAGCAATCCAACAAAACCTATATCCGTTGGAAGTGGAAACCGACTCCACTGAAATAATTTGCTTATTAGATAAACCCACTTATACTTACATTTCTATTCTCATAGATTGCAGGTTGATGATGAGCAAGCTGGAAATGCCAATAATTAGGCATAACTTTTGCCAAGAAAACAAGGTGGCATATCTACCAGCAAAGGGAACTCCCAGCCAGTCCAAGGAAATTGCTACTTTTCACTATGCGATGTCACCTAATTTTGTTCAACAAGTTTTGTTGGAAGACAGTGTTGGCATCTCTTTTGCTACAAAAGTCTCGGATAGTAATTGTAATATGTTATCTTCCCTAGGAAATTTGAACGTGCTTAATGTCGTTCATATGCCTAGTTCTAATATGTGTAATATTCAGGGTGCGGATCACCTTAATAGCCGCACGAACCTTTTATGTAATCCTCCGTAATTTCTTCTAATGCAATTTCGTATTCCTATAAAAAAAAAACTTGGCCAAACAGGAAATTAGGACCCAAGTAAACCCGACCCAAGACCTACCCAACTCGATTTAGAATAAACCTTTTTCTAATTTTGAGAATAAACTCATTACCTCATTTTTTTCCTTTCTCTCACTTAATGAATCCCTAGATTTGGAGATTAAAATATTTGTTTTTCTCCATTTCATTTTATATATGATTATGTTTTAACCAATGTGGAATTTAAAAAGAGAAAAAAAGTACTAATAGTTGTGCTTTTATGCACTATATGAATAAATAATATAATATTTGTCCGGTTATAAAAGGTTACCATGAAAAATAAATAAAAAGTTTTAAGCTAATTAATCTTTTTTCAAGTTCCTACATAAACTACCTTTTCAAACTAACTAAAAGAAATATTGTTACGCAAAATGAAATGGTGGGAGTATCACAGAAAATGTAGCCGCTAAAGGTCAAGTTTTATAGAGGAAAATTAACATCACATGACTACTCTAATAGCCATATTACAAAAAATAACAATACTTTTACAATATTTACAATACGTAACAATAGTTTCTTATTTCTCATTTCCCCCTTCCCAAACATGAAATCCTAATCTCTCTCTCCTTCTCTCCCCTCCTCCACCCATACACCACTCACCCACCACCATCCCCCTCCCTCTTCGTCGCCAATACTGCTGCTACCGTCCCCCTCCCTCTTCCAACCACCCGTCCACTCCCTCACGCTACTATCGCGCCGCTGCTATCGCCGCAGTGCAGCGACGCTGCTCCTCGCGATGGCGCTGCTGCACTGCAGCGGTGGAACGCGCGGATCTATATTTTTCTGGTGGGTTTTCCCGATTTGGTCATTTTTTTCTTTTTTTCTTTTTGTATGTGTATATATGCGTATGTTTATGTATATATTTGTATTTTGTATATATAATTTCATATCTACTTATTTCTTTTTATTTTTTAATTTTGTATGTGTATTTATTTATATATACATATATACGATTTTGTATTTATGTGTATGTGTATGTTTTGGTGTGTAAATACATTAAAGTTTTTTGATTATCTAGTTGTTTTATTTGTATATTATTGTATGTCTGTGTATTTTTGGTACTTTCAAGTGTATGTTTGATAACTTTTTTGTTATGTATTTTATATAATTTTGTATATTGTAGTATTTATATATATGTCTTGTATTTTTGGTTTAAATAATTGTATGTTTTGTATTTTCTAGATTATGTATGTTTATGTATTTTCATTTTGTGTTTTTTGTATGTTACAAGCTTTTTTTCAAAAAAAAATAATAATAAATAAATAAATTTTGATGGGCGGAGACCGGTGGCCGGCGCCGACACTGACTGCTCAGTAGGTGTGGGAGGGAGTAAACCTTCATTTGTAGGGTTTTAATGGAGGTTGTATATGCTATGTAAAAAAAAAAACTGCTGCTATGTTTTGTAAAATGGAATAGTATCGCTATTTTTTTTTTGTAAAATTGTATTTAGGGTTGTATATTTGTGTAAATATCCCTTTTATAAAATAGTGAAGTATCCTAATTTTGGGTCCATTTTAACTTTTCCATTTTCTTCTTGATAAACTTCTTGCTTTCAAGTAAAATAGTGCACTTAGAGAAGCGATCTTTCGAAAAAGCCTTTGAAATCTTTTATACTAGTAATTTAACCTACCCCAAGTAATTTAATACACCATAATTAAGTTAAATAGAGACAAGCGTTTACGTGCAAAGCCCAACCTTTATACTATTATTTTACTCAATAATACAAAGGACATTTCGTTGTCTAAGGCTTACAAGTAATATTTGAATGCCTATCTAAAGTTTTACAATGATAATATACAAAGGGGGACTGTCTAGGGCAGTTACAAGGGGGAGGGCGTGCCTGGCACATGCCAAGGCCAATTACTATGCCAACTAACCAACGTTTTCAGTCATGGCTGCAATTATCTCGGGCGCCTGACTTATCCTTAGCCGCTCACGTGCAACGCACGCCTTGTGCCATTCATTCAGGCGTGCCTGGCACATGCCAAGGCCAATTACTATGCCAACTAACCAACGTTTTCAGTCATGGCTGCAATTATCTCGGGCGCCTGACTTATCCTTAGCCGCTCACGTGCAACGCACGCCTTGTGCCATTCATTCAGCAAATCATCTCATCTACTTTGATACTCGGCTCTGCACTTGCCCATTTTAGGTGACAAGCGCGGCCAACACTAGCCGATGTCCATCAGCATACTTAGCCACACTAGACCATGCCAATGTTATACCAAACACTTAGCCAACCTGCTTGCGTTCCATCCTTGTCTTAGCCCACATCTTGCCCACACTTTGTCATTACAAACAAGGCTGTCTTGCCATCATCAAGATACCCGTTTAGCCGTCTTGCCTTAGTGCCAAACCTGTACACTTAGACACATGATGCCTCGCACAGAACGACTTTATACATTGCTTCCACAATCTGCCTATGCCAAGGAGCAACATATCAAACCCTTAGCATAGTCAACAGTCGACTTCTATCGAGTCTCAATCTGAGGGGCTAACAAACCACCCCCACTAGCGGAGCTCGACATCTCATCGAGGTTGCTTTCAAGTACTCCTCAATTTGATCTTCGAACTGCCACAATGAATTCCCTTTTCCTAAGTTGCATCAGCTTCGGGTTTTCCCTTCCATTGAACCAGAAGTTTTGTCCTCCTATTTTTCTTGCTCATGCAAAGGACCCTATGGTCCAAAATATTCTCAATCTGAGCATCAAACTGTGTGCGAATTACAGGCGGCGCTCTCTTGATTTTATGCCTATTTGGATCTTCAGCATCATCATAATAAGGCTTCAGAAAACTCACATGAAAGGTAGGGTGTACCTTCAACCTGTCGGGCAGCTTAAGTCGGTAAGCAACTTCATCAACTTTTTGAACAACTTCAAATGGACCGTCATACTTAGGAATCAGTCCGATCTAACGTGTTTTGCTTTCAATTTTCTTCCAAATCTGTAATGTTAGCTTCATCAATACTAAGTCACCAACATTGTAATCAACAACTCTTCTATGTTGGTCTGCATATTTCTTCATCCATTTCTGGGCTTTCCTTAGACTGTCTTGTGCTTCAGCAATCAGTTCAGTCTTGTCACGGGCATACCAGTAAACAGCTGGACACTTGCCTCTAGTATTTTGCTTAGCAACATCCAGTGGTGTCAAAGGCTGCCTGCCTAATACAAGCTCAAAAGAACTCATTTTAGTGGCCAAGGACTTGTGCAAGTTGTAGTAGAACTGAGCACAATTCAATAAGTCCACCCAATTCTGTTGACTCGCTATCATATAATGGCGTAAGTATTCTTCAAGCAGATGATTGATCCGTTCAGCTTGGTCGTCTGTTTGTGGATGATTTGCCATTGAGAATTTCAAATCAATACCAATCATATTGAACAACGCCGTGCAGAACCTGCCTATAAACTGAGCATCACGATCACTAACCACATCAATAGGTGCATACCGAATATTTCACAACATTCTTGAAGAACAACTCTGTAGCTGCGTCACTAGGACAAGCGATAGGAGCAGCAATGAAGACAACATACTTTGAGAACCTGTAAACAACAACCATAATAGATGCTATGTCGTTCACCTTTGAACCTACTAATAAAATCCATCGAAAAGGACAACCAAGGCCTTTCAGGAAAAGGCAAAGACTGTAGCAAACTAGCTTTTTTCTTTCGTTCAGTTTTATCAAGTTGACAAAACAAACAAGTTTTAACATAAGCTTCTATGTCATCTTCCATTCTTGGCCAAAAATAAGAACGGGACATCAAAGCCAGCATCCGTTCAATACCACGATGACCCGCCCAAGTAGTATCAAGCGTCTCCTTTATAAGCTCACGACACAGTCCACCCCCTTAAGGCACGACAGTTCTCCCGCCTTTGAAATGGAGCAGATTGTCCGCAATCCAGTGAGGCCTCACCGTTCCCTCTTTTACTTGGCTCATCACTATCACATACCATGGATCATTGATAGCACACACTTGGATCTTATCAAGAAATCTAGATTCGAGCTTTTTTAATTGTAGAAACAGCAGCTAATACCTCTTTGCTACTCAATGCATCAGCAACTTGATTGTGTTTTCCGGGTTTATGTTCCCAAACAAAATCATATTCAGCCAACAATTCTTTCCATCGGGCTTGCTTCGGACTAAGTTTCTTTTGAGTTTTGAAGTAGGTGTTTGCCACATTATCTGTTCTCACAATGAACTTCGTACCAAGCAAATACACGCCAAATCTGCAAACAATGAACCAGACCACCGATCTCTTTTTCATGAGCTGAATACCGTTGTTCAGCACCATTTAATTTCCGGCTTTCAAATACAACGGGATGACCTTCCTGCACAAGAACACCCCCAATAGCTTTGTCGGATGCATCATTATGCACCTCAAAAGGAAACTCAAAGTCGAGCAGTCTCAATATCGGCTCTGATGCAATGGCGCCTTTCAGATTATTAAAGGCATCATTACACACATCCGACCATACCCACTTAACATTTTTCTTCAATAAATCATTTAAGGCAGCAACTTTATTTGAGTAACATGCAATGAACTTCCGGTAATAGTTTGCCAAACCAAGCAAAGAACGCAGCTCTTTGACAGTCTTTGGAACATGCCACTCAACAATAGCTTGCACTTTCTTAGGATCCATCCTCACTTGATTCTGACTCACCAAGTGTCCTAAGAATTTTATCTCTTGTCTAGAAAACTCACACTTCTCCATCTTTACATAACGTTGATATTGTCTAAGTCGAGACAATACTAACTTATGCGTTCAATGTGTTCTTCAAGGGCTCTGTCATCCAAGTACACAACAACAAAGTCATCCAAGTATTCATACAACACATCATTCATAGAATTGCAGAAAGTAGTTGGGGCATTCGTCAAACCAAACAGCTTCACAAGAAATTAATATGATCCATACCTCGTCATATAAGTCGTCTTGCTTTCATCACCTTCTGCAATTCGAACCTGCCAATACCCAGCCCTTAAGTTAAGCTTTGTGAACCAGCACGCTTTACTCAATCTATCCATCAAGTCCTGAACCAATGACACCTGATATTTGTTCTTCACAGTCACTTTGTTTAATGCACGATAATCGACACACATTTTTAACGATCCATCCTGTTTCTTTTAGAATTAAACAAGAGCACCGAAGTGAGCCTTAAA
This sequence comes from Petunia x hybrida, assembly GCA_037355625.1. Lineage (NCBI taxonomy): Eukaryota > Viridiplantae > Streptophyta > Magnoliopsida > Solanales > Solanaceae > Petunia > Petunia x hybrida. The sequence goes on along the minus strand of JBBBVM010001177.1, from coordinate 147,201 downwards.
CGGCTGAATCAAACTTGCTTCTAGGAATTCATTCAACTGTTTCCGTAATTCAGCCAACTCTTTTGGAACCATGCGATAAGAGGCTGTGTGAGAGGCACCGAACCAGGCAGCAATTCTATCTTATGATCAATAGCTCTCCGGGGTGGCAAAGACTTAGGCAATTCAGGGCATCACATCAGCAAAATTACTCAATACTTAAGCAATACGGTCAGGCACTTCAACTTTCATATCAGGCTTCAATTCGATCAAGGCAACAAGATAAGTATCATCACCTCTCTTCAAGCCCTTCTCAACTGTAATGGGGGAAATAATAGCACCCTTATCTTTCTTCTTTCCCTTACCATGGAATGAACACAATTCACAAAATTGGGTGATGATTCATTCATTATCATCACAGCATCAAGATGAGGCATTGGAACAAGACGGTTTTTTTTTTTCATGCAGTCAATACCAAGTATTAAATCAAAATCATCTAAGGTAATTACCATCAGATTAGCTTTCCCACTCAAATTTCCAGACAAACAGGTATGTAATAAGCCATTCCAACAGTAGCTTGTGCTTTGGTGTTCACAGTTTTCATATATGTTGGATATTTGCTAACAACCAAGCCATATTCTTGTACAATTCTTGCAGAAACAATGGTGTGTGTGGCATCCGTATCAACAATAGCTATAACAGTTCTATCAGCAATCTTTATTTCAATATGCATTAATAATGAATGCGGTTTAATAGGATCACATGTTGCATTTAGCAAAGAGATAGTACCAAGCAGTTGCAACGGATTGATTAAGGCAGCAGTCTCATAGCCTTCATCATCACGCCCTTTTTCTATAGTAGCAAGTAAGGTATTTGCTTTATCACGATTGGGACAATCCCTTGCAATATGAGCACCTCCACAAGTCTAACAACCCGCAACATTTTTATTCTTAGAAGAATTGTTGTTAACTATCGCTTTGCCTTGATCATCATGCTCATTTTGCCCATCCTTCTTATAATCCCCCTTCTTCTTTGCCTTATTCTTAGGCTTTGAAGTTGAAGGACTATCAAAAGTACGGTTGTAATGATAATCAACCAAAGAATCAGGAGCCACAATAGCCGTGGGGGATCCTTCATATTATGTCTCCTCAATTCGTTTTGTGCCGATCCTTGTATTCTAGAAATAAAACCATGCAACTTATCTTCATCCGACATGTTCTGAATATTTAACTTCAAAGAGGAGAACTATTTAATGTATTCCCGAATGATCCCATTTGCCTCAAGCGTTTCAAACAATCTCTAGCAACCAAAGAAGAATTGCTAGGCAAAAATTGTTCACGTAATTCCTTGTGCATTTTCTCCTAAGTATCAATCTTGGGACGCCCAGCACTCTCACTGCACACCTAGTTCTCCACCATAACTTGGCATTACACAAAAAGTAACTTGTGGTGATTTACCTTGTCATTTTCAGAAATTCGTGCAATAAAGAAGCAATGTTCCATATCCCACAAGAAATTTTCCAACTCTTTTGCAGTATGCATTCTACCAAACATCTTTGGTTCAGGGATCTTAACTTTGGAACATTCATTGTTTCCTTGGGCAGAAGTAGAAGGCATAGCCTTTATTAAAACGGTTAGTTCCAAGTTCAGATTTTCGTTGTCCTACTTCAGATCCTCGATTTGAATATTTTGGCCTACAACACCATCACGTACTAACTCTAAATCAGCCTTCAAAAGAGAAATTTGCGTCACAAGATCAACTAGATCTACAACATCTTCTGTTACCCCCTACCAGTGCCTTAAGACGAGACATTCTTTTCCTCAGTTTCGCACTTGAATTCACCGCCATCCAAGCCATGCAACCCGGCTATGATACCAGTTGAATGAATTTCTGGAAGCAGGTTTTATTCAGCCATCTAAGGCTCCATTTTGGTGCTCCTATTTTATTCCAAAAGAAACAGGATGGATCGTTAAGAATATGTGTGGATAATCGTGCATTGAACAAAGTGACTGTGAAGAACAAATATCTGGTGCCATGACTTGATAGATAGATTGAGTAAAGCGTGATGGTTCACAAAGCTTGACTTAAGGGCTTTGTATTGGCAGGTTCGAATTGCAGAAGGTGATGAAAGCAAGACGACTTATATGACGAGGTATGGATCATATAAATTTCTTTTGATGTTGTCTGGTTTGACGAATGCCCCGGCTGCTTTCTGCAATTTTATGAATGATGTGTTGTATGAATACTTGGATGACTTAGTGGTCATGTACTTGGACACCATTGTTATCTATATTAGAACCCATGAAGAACACATTGAACACTTGAAGTTAGTATTGTCTCGACTTAAACAATATCAACTTTATGTAAAGATGGAGAAATGTGAGTTTTCTAGACAAAAGATAATATTCTTCGGACACTTGGTGAGTCAGAATCAAGTGAGGATGGATCCTAAGAAAGTTCAAGCTATTGTTGAGTGGCATGTTCCAAAGACTGTCAAAGAGCTGCGTTTTTTCCTTGGTTTGGCAAACTATTACCGGAAGTTCATTGCAGGTTACTCAAAGAAAGTTGCTGCCTTAAATGATTTGTTGAAGAAAAATGTTAAGTGGGTATGGTCGGATGTGTGTAATGATGCCTTTAATAATCTGAAAGGAGCCATTGCATCAGAGCCGATATTGAGACTGCTCGACTTTGAGTTTCCTTTTGAGGTGCATACTGATGCATCCGACAAAGCTATTGGGGGTGTTCTTGTGCAGGAAGGTCATCCCGTTGTATTTGAAAGCCGGAAATTAAATGGTGCTGAACAATGGTATTCAGCTCATGAAAAAGAGATAGGTGGTGTGGTTCATTGTTTGCAGATTTGGCGGGTTTATTTGCTTGGTACGAAGTTCATTGTGAGAATCGATGATGTGGCAAACACCTGCTTCAAAACTTAAAAGAAACTGAGTCCGAAGCAGGCTCGATGGAAAGAATTGTTGGCTGAATGTGATTTTGTTTGGGAACATAAGCCCGGAAAACACAATCAAGTTGCTGATGCATTGAGCAGCAAAGAGGTATTAGCTGCTGTTTATTCAATTAAAAAAGCTTAAATCTGGATTTCTTGATAAGATCCAAGTGTGTGCTATCAATGATCCATGGTATGTGATAGTGATGAGCCAAGTAAAAGAGGGAACGATGAGGCGTTACTGGATTAATGACAATCTGATCCATTTCAAAGGGGGAGAATTGTCGTGCCTCGGGGGGGTGGACTGCGTCGTGAGTTTATGAAGGAGACGCATGATACTACTTGGGTGGGTCATCCTGGTATTGAACCGATGTTGGCTTTGATGTCCCGGTCTTACTTTTGGCCAAGAATGGAAGATGATATAGAAGCTTATGTTAAAACTTGTTTGGTTTGTCAACTTGATAAAACTGAACGAAAGAAGGAAGCTGGTTTGCTACAACCTTTGCCTATTCCCGAAAGGCCTTGGCTGTCCGTTTCGATGGATTTTATTGGTGGGTTTCCAAAGGCGAACGACATGGCATCTATTATGGTTGTTGTTGACAGGTTCTCAAAGTATGTCGTCTTCATTGCTGCTCCTATCGCTTGTCCTAGATTGTTAGATATTAAATGTTATTTATATAACAAAAAGTAGGTTCTTGGAAAATTTCAACATAAAAAATAGTGACAACACATCAGAGTGTGAGAAGATCCATATATAATCAAATCAAATGAGCTTTAACACCTCATAATGTGATAAAAGTCCCAGACTCACGTGATGTAAATGGACATTCATTTAGTACTTACTTACATATTTTGTAATTTCTAACTTTTTTGTCATATACAACAAAGAAAGGCGATAGAAAAAATAAGAGGGAAGAATCTAGAGTAAATTTCTAATTATTCGCTCAACAAAAGTAGATTGTGTATCAATATCACTTTACTTTGCTTGATAACAAAAAATTATTCAAGTGTAAGTTCACCCATTGTCGCTGAATTCTACAGTTTTCGGGGTTGAAAGTCTTACATTACTTTTTTAATTCATAATTTGATATTTTATTGTTATCAAGGTAAAATGATTTTGGTCCACAAATTTTGTCAGATGAGAAGTCAAGAAAATACCAATTTACACAAGACCGTGTAAAATGACATTCTGAAGTGAAGGAAAAAAGTACCAAATCTTGCACAGAGCTAAATTTCAATAAGGTAAAATAAATTGGATTTCTCAAAGTATGAGAGTCCTAGTCTGTTGTTAAGTTCTGGACCTTTACTGAAGTTAGACTTGACAGCAACAAAATTACACAATCAACTAATCTTTAAGATCTCAAAGTAGGTGCACGGTCAACATGAAGGCTATTAACAGTGAGAAAATGGAGTTTTGGACCTGAGCAGAGCAGGTATTATTCGTTAACCTTTGTCTAATCTGAGGTAATATAAGAAATGTAATGAGTAAATATTCTCTTCTACTTTCCTCTATTCTTTAACTTCGGAGGAAAATGACCTCTATAATAGCCTTCATTTTTTATTGAGAAATTACCTAAAATGCACCCTGAACTTGTCCGAAAAATCATTTTCCCCCTTAAACCTTACGGGCGACCTAGTTCCCTTATGCTTGTCCGAAGTAAATTTATCTCCCTTTCTTAGGCTTTAAATGCTGGCATAGAAAATAAATAGGCACGGTTTTTTAGAAAATTAAGACTAATATTTGCAAAAGAAAAACAAAAAAATTATTTTCTTTGCCTCCTCCACCCCTTGCTTCATCTTCATCAGAGCCCCCCCCCCCCCCTCCAAATCTTTCTTCTCCTCCAACATGACACTACTACGAAATGGTCTGCACAGAATAATTGTTGGCGGAAGAAAGAGAAAACCTTTCAAACTCTCTTTTTATGGTGAGCTTTGGTGGTGGGTTTTGACAATAAGTGTTAAAATTAGGAGGTTGTGATTTTCGATAGTGGTAGTACAGATGGTGTGATTATCTTTTTTTGTTTGGGGGGGGGGGGGGGAGGTTTCTAGTAGGTGCTGAAAAATGTGGTGTTTTTGATTTTTATTGGTGGGTTTGATTTTGAGGGTGACTGATAAATTTATGGCGATTATTTGTGTTTTTGCTGGTAGGAGTAATGAAATCAATGGTGATTATTTTAATTTTTGGTGATGGAAGATGTATATATGGCGGTGGTGTGGCAGTAGTGTGGCTGTGATGCTGTGGTGGGTTTGGTGGTTGGTAAATATGATAGTGAAGGAGAAAAAGTTTGCTGACATTAAAAAAAATCTGATGTGGTGTTGATGTGACAATGACATGGCAGTGACATGGAGCGAGTGTAAAATACCTCCCACAGTGACTGATTATATGTGTTTTAGGAGGTCGATAAATTCACTTCAGACAAACATAGGGGGAAAATAGGTCGCCCGTAAGGCTTAAAGGAAAAAATGATTTTCCGAGACAAGTTCAAGATTTATTTTAGGTAATTTCTCTTTTTTATGTGGAAAAAGAGACGTTTAAAGACATGAAATTAAAAGGATGCAGTAAGGAGGCAATGACAGTGGGAAGAGTCTAAAAATCAAAACAAACATTCCAAAGATAGAAACTATATATCTTTAAGACTAACAAATTAAAAGTTCTTCCCTGAGCAGACAAACTTCAAAAGTTTAGATGAAGAAATTAAGAGGAAAGAAAATGGCCAAATACTTATCAAACCAGCTTCAATTCAACAAATTATTACAATCTTAGCAAGTTTGAAGAACAAAAGAAACCATGAGTCTCTTACTAAATTCTCAGCAAAGTATACTAATTTTTTACCCCATAGCACCAGTCACGACCATCACATCACACCGTTTTCACTTCCTGACTACTTGCGTCATCACTCAGTAAGTGGGGGACTGACTGTGTAGGAAAAAATACACCACTTATTGTTACGGGGATAGGGGTCCAGCTGGAGAGATTAGACTTATCCTACAAGTCACCAGGAACTGAGGATATATGCCTGCTCCTAGAATCAATGATCGTGTAGGCGGTTTGGTCATACGGTGCAGGGCACACACCCCGCCGCCTAAGATTTACAGTCTCCTAGTAAGGGTTTAGTACACCGCCGCCTTCAGTTGTAGGCCCATGGCCTTATTACTATTTTTATTTTCCCTTATTTATGACTGGGTGTTACTACTATAAATACCTCTCCTTACATTGTATTGTACAAGATACAACTTATCACCAAAGTCGGCTTCACTCAAGGAATAAGATTTACTTTGCTTTCTCTATTATTTCCTGCTTAATTACTTGTCTTTACTTTCATCGTATTTACTTACTTTTTCTATCGTAATTTACTGTACTACTTGTGCTCTCATTCATAATTAATTGTTTAACCTAGACATAGAAATTTAGGCATAAACATTCATAACTCAAATATCCCTGGAATACCTCTTGTATCTGTACCATTTAATGGAACTGGTTTCACTGCTTAGAGAAGGAACATGTTAATAGGACTCTCAGGAAGGAATAAAATTGCTCACATCAATGGCTCTTGCCCAAAACCTGAGGAGGAATCTCCTCTCCTTAGGCAATGGGAAAGAGTCAATGACATTGTAACCTTCTGGATCACAAACTTCATAACCAAAGACATCTCAGACATCATCCTCTATTTCAGTACTGCCCAAGTCATATGGGAAGACCTAGAAGCTAGGTATGGAACAATCAATGGTGGGAAAGTGTTAGGAGCTCAAGAGAGAACTAGCTTTAATATCTCATCCTCTCCTTTTGATGATGAGTTGAGCATCATCTCATCCTCTCCTTTAGCCAAATGCACCTGTGGTGCCAGAGCAGGGTGTCTCAAGTATGGGGAAAATAAAAAATTGTATCAGTTTTTTATGGGTCTGAATGAATCATATCTTGGGGTAAGAAGCAACATCATGATAATGTCCCCTTTACCATCTGTGGGGAATGCATATATTATGCTTGTAGTTGATGAACAACAAAGACAGATGCAGTCTCCCAGTCATATGTGTCAAGATTCTGCATTTTTTAGTGCATATAGAGTAAGACTAAATCAATCCTTCATTAAAACATTGTAAATTTTGCCCAAAAGCTACCTCATAGAATTGATAGAGAGATATTTATTTGATCATCGTCGTCGTCGTACTCCCTTTACGTACATGTAGTTTGATATGTGTATTCTCCTTTCAAAATAAGGAATGAAGACGACATAGGATTTGGAAACTCAGCACACTATGTAATTGTTGAGGAACATTTTATATATACTATATAGTTGGGTTAGAACAGATTGGTTAGGCAAAGAGTTTTAGAAGGAAAACGGTAAATCACAAATTAAAGTACATTTAAAGCTTATAATTGTACAGTAATTGCTTTATATTCAGTAACCGTAATCTCCTCCTATTCTTTTTATTAAAAGATAAATTATGAACATGCATTAAAAGCCTTAGCTCAAGATTTACTACTTCTCTTCCGGTATTAAAAACTCTCAGGGGTCGTTCAGTTGCGGCTATTAAATATTAATACCCGCACAAAACTCAGCGTTAATTTAGCGCAGTGTTCGGTTGGTTTTTGTGTAATTTTAATACCCGCATAAAATTAGTTCAACGTTTGGTTGCGTTTTTGTATATTCCGTATTATTAATAACCGCATTATTAATGCGGGAATATATGTATTATTTTATGCGGGGTAGAAGGTGGTATTAATAATGTGGATATTAATAATGCATGTATTAAAATTTAAAATGACAAAATTAACCCTCATAATAATAAGGATATTTTAAAATTTTATTTAAGGGGTAAATAAATATTTTAAATAGTAATATTTTTTGTTAATTTGTAATATATCAGTGATTCAACAAATAATCCCTACGTTATAATATATGCGTAGCTAATACCCACATTATTAAACCCCACATAACTAATACTCGTATTATCAATACCCACATTATTAATACAAATATTATTAATATCCACATTATTAATACACGTATTAATAATTAATACCCGCGTAAAAAAAAAAAGCCAAACTGAACGACCCCTTAAATATGTATGTAGGGATTGATTGTAGGCAAAGTATTTTAATGATTGATTAATTGTTGTATTGAAATATAGGAGAAATTCCAAAAAATCAAGAAAAAAGATAAATGTTGATGCTGGCAGATGGGAGGTGCCAAATCACTCCTCCATAGCCCAGTTTTACAATATATATTGATGTTGATTGATTGATTATTGATATTGATATTGATTGATTGATTTCTTGAAGAGATTCATATCAAACATTTGGAAGTTTTTTTTTTTTTTTTTTGGGAAAAATTACATCGATATTTTTTTTTTTTTTTTTGGTTTTGAATTCTTGTACTATGTCTATTTGTATACACTACTATTTAAAAGATGAGAAACACTACCACCCAGTGATGTGGTGTAGCGGATGAAGCTACTCCTCCATTAACCACACGTCTCAGGGCTCAGGGTATGAAAAAATCACTGGTAGGGAGCTTTTCCTCCCGAATGTGGTCCTATGCGGCGCGAATCCAGATTAGTCGGGGCTCCAATAAAGGTACCAGACACCGGGTGGGAAACAAAAAAAAAATGAGAAACACTACTTTCATGTTGTTGTAGTAGTAAAGTTTTTTGTCTATGTACCTGTTAGTATGGCATTAAGATGATTGTACTTTGGGTTGTTTGTGATGTATAATAGTTCAGTTAGTATTTTGTTGCATTGGTACCTAAAATGAATGACAATATGTTTTTCAAGTTCTTCAACTAAATATGTTAAAATGTATGACTATTAGATGATGCATAAGTTTATAGCACCAACGAATTGTCATGGTTCCAAACAGAGACAGATATCTGAAAATACAACTACTAATTACACGTCCAATATCTGAAAGAACACAAATATCCAAAAAGACAACTATTGAATTTTTGCATTGGTGGCTTGACTTGGTGGCGCTGTTGAAGTTAGCACTTGCTATCTTATTTTTGCATTCATGTGCTGCAGTTGTGAATTTGTAATGTCAGTTCTTCCCTTCCACTAAAGACCACAAGGTTGAAAACCAATATAAATGTTTGTTGGACTTGAACTTTTCAATTTACTCACAGTTCTAACAAATGTCACTTGACATACCAGGCGAAGATATACTAAAGAATGGGTAAAAATCAGCCAAACAAACCAAATGTAAAACAAGAAATGTAATTAATAAATTGAAGAGATTCTTACATTCATGACAATTGTTCAAGTTGTGGGGCTAGAGTAGCAACAATATCCACATTTTTAGGCGCTGGTTTTGTCAACGTACTCTGATAAAAGGGGTTTGAGAGGTCTCTCCTTGTTGAGTGTGTACTGGGCTGCCTGCGTCTTCAACCAAGTCATCACGACTGCCATATCTGTGGTAAAGGTATCCACGCCTTCGGTTAATTATAGCTACACGTTCAGCTAACTCCACAGCTAGCTTTTGGAACCTCTTCATCACCATCCATTTTGCTAGCTTCCTTCTTCGCTAATCTGCGATAAACTTCTAACGCCAACAAGGGCTTTTTTTTTCAGATTTCATTTCCACTATCCACAGGTAAAGAACGTGCACTGATATCAACTGATCGGTAAATTTCAGGGGAAAGGAATGTGAAAGAGGTCAAATTTTTGTTATTGATATTCCTCCTGGAAACAATCTGCTTTGGCTCTATTTATAGCCAACAAAGCAAACCAAAGGCATAACTAAAATGCTGAACTTTATCAACTGAAATTCGAAATTACAGCAGCACTTAAAGTGGAACAGGAAAATCTAAAACAGATGAACAAAATCGCAACAGTAGAGAAGACCGTGTCTTCAGTTAATCTAGTCATGGTTTAAATCCTCTTCGATCATAAGATTTCAAAAGTACTTTTTTCTTTCTTAAACACCTTGTCTTAGTCTAAAGATTCAAATGAAATGAAACAGATAGGATACTGTTGGATTTATCTGAATAAAAGAGTCCACCCATAAAGGGGTGCTCTTAATATCTATCCAGGTAAAAATATAAGTTACTTGGTAGAGTCCTACAAGAGGACAACTATTGTATTATTCAGTTATAAATACAGTAGTAATAGACTCAGATAAACATACTGATTTCTCTACAGATCTTTCTATTCTCTAAAATAAACTAGTGTTTAGACTGTGGATAAAGGGGTTGATCCGTCAAGCACGTGACAACCACCGACGGCCAGTAATTCCAGCCACAGTTCAAGATCATACCGCAACAGTAGAGAAGACCGTGTCTTCAGTTAATCTAGTCATGGTTTAAATCCTCTTCGATCATAAGATTTTAAAAGTACTTTTTTCTTTCTTAAACACCTTGTAAACAGATAGGATACTAACTAATTACACAAAATACACTATAACTGAGGCTTGAGTAAAAAAATAGGATGACACGTGAAATAGAACATATTTAATTGTTGGATCAATCTTCGTATCCTCCTTGAGCTCAAATAAGTGAGGCTTCCACAGCAACACAAGGTAGATGCGCATTGAAGAACTAAAAGTAAGTGAAAGTGTGATGAAGTCCTTTTTTGTGCGAAGTATGTATTTATAACTAGGATAACAGTAAAAATATTTCGGTAAAGAAAATGAAATAGTGTGAATTAGAATTTACAGGACAAGTTCTTAGATAAAACCACGATTTCTCCACTTTGGCCGTCATCCTTTCTTTTCAGAAGAGCTTCCTCGACAATTGACCTTGCTGGTAGCGACGATTTTGTGTGGTAATTAACACACTGGTGGCAATAAACCTGTTTGCCAAGTATCAACAAGGACATTTAGGTAAGACAATATATTACCATAGATAGGTTAATGGAAAATGGCCCAAAAGAACTAAAAGATGTCTGTTAAGAGAAACTTACTTCTAGAAATTCAGCGCCAGCCAATTTCATAGAACGTTCGAAGCCTTGATTCTCCTTTTGTGGGGACTGCTCAGTGTCATTCCAATTCAAGCTGAATCTCGAAACCCTTCAAAGCAATTATGTGTTTACTAGATAATTCAGGGCTTGTCCCTGTCGCACTGATTAATTTAATCGTCATACGCACCCACAAAATGTTGAAAGAATATGTTGGAACAGTTCGATTATCTCATTTAACAGTTACTAATCTGGACTTGGAATTGGCTATATTTGGTCGAACATAAGTTGGTAAGCAAAAAAGAACCTGAGGATCACTTGTGCATCATTAAACTTGGATACGTAAACATAAAGTTCTGGTAGAGATTCGCACACAAATTGTGGATAAACTAGTTGCACAAAATCAAAATGCACTCAGTAGAGGGGGTCCTACCTGCTTCATCCTCAATCTCTAAGCTACTAACACTTTGGCCTAGGCCATGTATTTCTCTTAATTATATGGGAGGCTAATCAAACTAATGAGTCTATATTTACAAATCGAATATCAGAAGACTCGATCATCTCGATAAAGAACAACTAGAATTGATTAATGATGCACGCTCAATCTTACACCATTAATGGTGAAGGGCGGTCGTCAAAGTATAATATCCGATGTGAATCGGGGTCGATTTCCCAAGAGAAATAGCACGTCAAGTGAGAGAGTTGCAAATAGATATTCAAATGAGGTTTAGTATTGAGTCCTAGAAGTATGATTTGTTCTATGAAAACTATGATTAATTCTAAAGTGTAAGCAATTAAACGAGTAAGTTGTTCGATATTACTAGACTAGGGGTGCAACCAACTAATAGTGATTTCCAACCAACGGGTGTCTTTACTTCACTTTTCCAACACAAGTATAATTATGGTCGAGCATTCCGATCGTGATCTCTAGAATCCTTCCGGCCTAGGAGAGATCTTTCACAACCCGCTCGTCAAAGCCTTAGTTGAATGCTTAAAGCACTACTCAATGACCCAGAAAAGGAGACCTCTTCCGAGCGTAACTCCTTTTAGATGAGTTAGTCTATATGAATAGCCTATCAACTCAAATCTTCGCCAACTCCACTATTCTACACTAGTTAATCTCTTCCGAGTCTTCAACTAGCAATGTAGACAAGAAATTCCAAATATAATGGATTTTGGAATTTTGATATTATTGTAATGAGGAGTTGGATAATTGTTACTTGTGTTATGGTTAGTGAAATAGAACAACACCCATTAATTTTCTATCACAATAGCATAATTATACCCCTAGTTATGAATTTAGCTACTCATAACTAGGGTTTGAATCAAAGCAATCAACATGTAATGAAATGATGAATTGAAATCAAACATAGACTTTGGATTGATATATGAATTAATATTCAAAGATACAAGTTTAGAAGCTTACAAAATGATGTTAAGTCTCCAACTTGGCTCCCAAAATCGCCCAAAATATAGAGTAAAATGTAATGTAAGAGTTTGTAATAAAACCCTAACTTTCCTATTTATACTCCTAAGAAAAATTACACAAAAAATCTTCTTCCGTCCCAATTGTGCTGACCACACAAATTCTTGAAAACTTGACGTAGTTACTGCTTTATTTTTCATTTTTGTGCGGACCATTGTGCGGAGCATTGTACGCACAACACAATATTGTGCGGTCGCACAATGCTCTTTTGAGCTGTACATTCTCTTCCTCTTCATTTGTTTCATGTTGTGCGGAGCATTGTGCTGTGTTGCACAAATTTCTGCGGTCCGCACAATATTATGCGGCCCAGCACTTTGGCTTGACACTTGCTCCATTTCGCACGACTCCAACTTCGACTCGACTCGGCCTTATTTTGTGTTCTTTCCGCTCAGTTTCTGGCCTCGAGCATTTAAACTAAGTAGTACCTGGAACCACGCAACATTACATAAGAATTGGTCGTGAAATTAGCTTAAGAACACATAAAGCTCCTATAAAGGAAGGCTCAAAGTCGGTAAAATACCGACTTATCAACACCCCCAAACTAGAACTTTTGCTTGTCCTCAAGCAAAACACACTTCAACGGTCCCCAAGTTGCAATTCATCAATTCATGCATTTTTTTCATTAAAGCCACAACAAGCCAAAACTCGATTCAAGTTCAAAAACTACTGACATTGGTTGGTGCCAACAATTAAGCCAAGCCATGTGAGCATAACTTCCATATACAAAACATCAAAGAAAGCAAACATGCCATGACACAAGATTTTCAAAGTTTGCCTCTTCATCACAAGACTTCACCTCTTTACTTGCTCACCTCAATTGAAAAGTGAAACACAAGTCCTCAACTCAACTTCACAAGTGCCCTCACCACTCAAGAGAATATCCCAACCACAAAAATGCAATGATAACACAAGTGAGATTAATGATAGGAAGAATTCGCTCACTCTCTCAAAAGAACTTCATCATGCACACTAAAGATCCATAGGCTTGCCCTTCGTGTACCTCTCCACTAATGTAGGAATGCTTGACCCGAAATCAATTAGGACTTGTTAGGGTTGTAATGTAGGCTTTTGGTCAAAGGTGGGGTAAAATATGGGCAAATAGTGACTACACACCTCCTTGAGCACTACACCGTACAAAAATTAAGGCACACTTCATTTTTCTTGCACTTACACCTTGCTAAATCGAGGATTATACACTGCTATTTCTCCTCTTTATTCATTAATTCTCTTTTTTGTTTTTTTTTCTTTTCTTTCACTTGCTTCTTTTTGTTTCTTTTCACTTTTACACTTTTTTTTTATTCAACTCACTTTTGTTGCTCTTTCTTTTCATTTATTTTCTTTTGATTTTCATTAACTTCCACACTTTTACCATAACTCGTGCCACCCCCAAACTTAGGCTTTTGCCTAAGTTGCACGTCTTTCAATGCACTCAAGGAGGTAGGGCCAAAAGAGAGGGTTAGTGCTTTAAGCACTTATAATTGGTCCGGGTTAATAATGTGGTTGCCAAAGGAAATGATATTAAGCTCAAAGGGGTTGACTAAGGATATAATGCGAGGGTAGGCTTTTTAGATTACTGAGCGGGCCAAAGAAAGCCTAAAATTATTTTTCAAGTCAAGCATCACCTAGGATTTCGCCTCGAAGCACACTTAGGGCAAGTTCTAGATCAAGAAGCACACACATGAACACACCAAAACTTCACCACACATGGCACATGTAAAGCAAGGAAGACGAGTATATTCAAGTCCCAATTAAAGGCAATTAAGCATCCAAAGTTTACTCATAGCCTAATAAGAGCTAATTAGTGACATAAGAGCCAAAAGTTGAACTTAAAGATCATAGCACAATTTACCAACTAAATTTTTCTATTCATTTTTCAAAATAAGCTCACATGATAAGGATGCCTACGTATCACCCAGGAGTGAATCAGATAAAGAAAAGGTAGCATCCCAAGCGTAGTTCATGGGAGTACCATGTGTTTTTGTTTTTTGTTTTTTTGTTTTTTTTTCTTTTCAACATATATGTACTAACAACTTAACATAAACACATTTGTACATACATCAAACATAACACCATGTCATAGATAAAACAAATATATACAATACTCAGTTCATGACAAACAAAGGTACTAAAAACATCCTATATACAAGATATGGTGACATGAGACATTCTTTAAGTACCCACCCCCCAAACTAAAAGTATACATTGTCCCCAATGCAACTAAAAGTTATGAAATCATAAGAGAATGAGTAAAAGAATGGTCCCTGTCATAGCTAGCCCTCAGTGGCTGGTGGAGAACTAGATGTAGCAGCAGCGGTGGACAAAGGACCCTCAAAGGTCGGTGGAGAGATAGATGCCTCAGCAGCAGTGGGACCCTCAATTCATCCATGAATACCTCAAGAAAGATTTCCACCATATCGTGAAAAAGTGCTAGCATACACCTTTTGAAAGTGGCGGGTGCATTACAAAGACCAATTAATGTTGGAGAGATGACAGTTGATGAAAAATGCCAATTAAAGAACAAAGTTTGCCTTGTTATGGCTTCTGAATCTCTGATACGTAAACATAAAGTTCTGGTAGAGATTCGCACACAAATTGTGGATAAACTAGTTGCAGAAAATCAAAATGCACTCAGTAGAGGGGGTCCTACCTGCTTCATCCTCAATCTCTAAGCTACTAACACTTTGGCCTAGGCCATGTATTTCTCTTAATTATATGGGAGGCTAATCAAACTAATGAGTCTATATTTACAAATCGAATATCAGAAGACGCGATCATCTCGATAAAGAACAGCTAGAATTGATTAATGATGCACACTCAATCTTACACCATTAATGGTGAAGAGCGGTCGTCAAAGTATAATACCCGATGTGAGTCGGGGTCGATTTCCCAAGAGAACTAGCACGTCAAGTGAGAGAGTTGCAAATAGATATTCAAATGAGGTTTAGTATTGAGTCCTAGAAGTATGATTTGTTCTATGAAAACTATGATTAATTCTAAAGTGTAAGCAATTAAACGAGTAAGTTGTTCGATATTACTAGACTAGGGGTGCAACCAACTAATAGTGATTTCCAACCAACGGGTGTCTTTACTTCACTTTCCCAACACAAGTATAATTATGGTCGAGCATTCCGATCGTGATCTCTAGAATCCTTCCAGCCTAGGAGAGATCTTTCACAACCCGCTCGTCAAAGCCTTAGTTGAATGCTTAAAGCACTACTCAATGACCCAAGGAAAGGAGACCTCTTCCGAGCGTAACTCCTTTTAGATGAGTTAGTCTATATGAATAGCCTATCAACTCAAATCTTCGCCAACTCCACTATTCTACACTAGATAATCTCTTCCGAGTCTACAACTAGCAATGTAGACAAGAAATTCCAAATATAATGGATTTTGGAATTTTGATGTTATTGTAATGAGGAGTTGGATAATTGTAACTTGTGTTATGGTTAGTGAAATAGGACAACACCCATTAATTTTCTATCCAAATAGTATAATTACAGCCCTAGTTATGAATTTAGCTACTCATAACTAGGATTTGAATCAAAGCAATCAACATGTAATGAAATGATGAATTGAAATCAAACATAGACTTTGGATTGATATATGAATTAATATTCAAAGATACAAGTTTAGAAGCATACAAAATGATGTTAATTCTCCAATTTGGCTCCCAAAATCGCCCAGAATATAGAGTAAAATGTAATGTAAGAGTGTGTAGTAAAACCCTAACTTTCCTATTTGTACTCCTAAAATGTATTGTAAGAGTTTGTAAGAATTTGAACAAAGTTTATGGATAAACTAATTGTAGGAAATCAAAATGCATTCATTAGACCTTCTTCATCCTCCATTCTAGGCTAGTAACACTTTGCAAACCAAATACATAAGCCTCGATCACACAACTAAAATTAATTAAATACAAAAACATTGAAACACCATCCATAGGAAAATAGTACACCCAACTTAACTTTTGGCTTAGAATAATGAAACACTTAATGGTTAATTACCAAACTGAAAAGAGACAATAATGGAGATCGAGGTGAGCGCTGTTTGGGATATAGTTGATATGCCCTAGACCCAATCTCGTATTTATTTGAACATATATTGATATTAATATATGGCATTTGATATTCATTTATTATAGTTATTATTAATTAATATAATAAAGTCCTTGATTAAGGTTGAGACTTTTCATCATGATGGAGATCTTGATAATGAGAGTCAAGTCTTATATAACTTAATCTAAAATTGTTCTTGATCGTAGGAACACTAAATCATTAATTAGGACATTAGTCATCCGGCTAGGTCAATATTTATGTGATAGTCTTTATTGGATAAAGATTAGTTGATCTCATTAACTAAATTACATAAATAGGTGAGGCATATGGAGATATGATCACTGAACCGACTCATTAGATAATTCCTAATGGTTAGAATTACCATAATCTGTCAATAGGATATTATCTTGAAGAATTTAATGCACGAGTTTCCTTTGACCTGAGATCGTCATAGTAATTGACAAGTTATTTATTGTACTTTGATACTAGACCCCTATTGTCCTACGACGATAGTTGAAAGGATATTGAGTATGATTAAATACTTGTAGAATTAATGAACGATCAAGATGGAATCTGTCTACTCTTGGTAATGAGTTTAAGCTCTATGTTGTCATGAATTATAAACGACTACTTTAAGACCTTGGCCAGGGCAATTGAATGATAAGAGAAAAGAGTTTCTTAGATCATTCACCGGTCGGTTATATTCAACATGTAAATATAGTTGGTCACCTATTGGGATTTGACAGTTAAACCATATCCTAGGGTGACTCGGAGCCAAAATGACAGAAGGAAATACTACATTATTCTTCTACAGGTTCTTGAGAGTAAATTGTATACTTCAATCTAATCCAGTCGTCAAGGAGTGTTGCTAGACGCCACCCTTGATTAGTATATTGATATGATTAATTTACTACCGGCTTAATATTGAACCTATGGGGTCTCACACTAACGAGTGTTCTGATCTTTGCTAAGGATTAAATAATATTTAATCCAAATGGAATATTATTATATTTTTTGCTAGCACATAGAATATAATTAATATGTGAACAAATTGAGTTTTACTATTTAGAATAGTAAAATTAAGTTATTTCTCTTGGTTATTTCTTGGTTAAAATAATTATTAATATATATGTGATATATATTTAGTTTGCAATTAATAATTATTATACATAGAGATGTATTATAATATTAATAAAGAAAATATTTTGCAATCTTGTCATCATGCATGAAGAGGAAGAACACTTGTCACCATGCATGTGAAAGGAAGAACACTTGGCTATGTCTTATGGAAAAGAATAACAACTGGCTTCTTGCATGAAATGACCAAAACAAGTGGCAAATAAGGCTAGACACTTGGCTAGCATGCAAAGGGGTGCAAACATGCAAACACCATTATAAATAGGGCTAAAATCAGCCCAAGAGTTGAGATGAATGAAGCCTTTCCTTCTTCCTTAACCTTTATTCATAAACAACCATTGTATTTTACATATACCCACTATTGTGATAGTCGCTTGATAAGTATAAACAACCAAGAGAAAATTAACTGTGACAAGAAAATTAGTTTCTTGTTCTTTTAATTTGTGCAAAAGTTTTAAGAAAGCTTAAGCGCAATAGTTTTTTTATCCAATTTGTTCACGGATCCATTGATCAAAGAGTTGATAGCAAGGATCGGTATCGGTGTGGATACGCATAGAGGCTTCGCATTATCGGAGCTTAACAAAAACTCTCGCGCTACCAAGTATGTCTAAGATCCGATCTTTAAACATAGAGAATAAATTTTAAACGCTAATAGATCTACCCAGGATTGCTTTTGTCTTCCGCTGCGTGTTACGAACACCCCATGTAATCCATCAATGGTATCAGAGCCAAGGATTATTTTGTGATTTAAAATTTATTTTTAAAAATTTTGTATTTTTATATATTATACTTGAAGAGTTCAATTATAATCATGGATTCATCAAATAGTTTGAATTCATACATATTTATATTATTATTTTTGTTATGAATAAAAGTATTAAATATATATTTATCCATTAATAAAGAAACAAAAGGACATGCTTGTTGTTGTATCAATTATGTAGTTCTCATTTGGGAATGAGATTACTGATTTTGTAATAGCGACAATTGTGGAAATCCCTAACTTTAGAAGTTAGTAAACACACGTTTGTTTCTTTAGCTGAATATGATTCACATGCGCTAATTAATAATGTTATGATTGTATAAGTACTATTTATATGTGATATAAATTTGATGTAGAATTTTGTTAATATGTTACACGTTTGTTCTTTATGTAATTTTGAATTATTTATTATATGTGATGTAAATTAATTAAGGAATGGACTTGTAGACATTTTAAACAAAATTCACATAAATGAAAGATTTGATCTATGTTATTAAAAGTTGTTTTAATAACAATCTCCTCTCACTAAAAATTGAGTTCTTGAATAATAAAATATAAGATATTTTATTATCTAGCTATCCATCAAAATAAATAGTTTAATTTATTTCTTGTTTATAAGGAGCGACCTGACAACCAGGAGACTTATAGTTCGACAATAAAATAAAATTATTTATTGCATTAGATGCGTGGATAGGAAGAATTTTTTTTTTTTTTTTACACTAAGCGCTTGGACTACCCGGGGAGTGTGAGATTTAATAAATTCTTAGCTATCATGATGGTTGAACTCAACTGTGCCAATAGGATCGACCTGACTACCAGGGAACTATTTGACATAGAGCTATTAAGTAAGTTACATGGGATGTAATTGGTAAGAGTACCTACCTTTTAAAATATGTGAGAGAAATGACTTAAGTTCCAGGGGGCTCATACATATTGTTAAAAGGATTCTTTTGTTCCACTAAAAGAAATAAAGATTTCCTAAACTATAATGAGAGTACATAGTTTTAAATATTTAGTGGAAATTTCATTTGGACAAAAGTCCATGTCTTTATGATATGAATAAATATGTTCTCATAATGTTGCATTTTCTTTTCTATTTTAGATTTTTCAAAATGTCTGCTATATCACTGCGTGGAATACTTGATGCCAATAAGTTGGTTGGACCAAACTTTGATGATTGGTACAGAAATTTGAGAATTGTTCCCATGCATGAAAAACTTATTGATGTGATCGATAAGCCTACTGAAGAAGCTCCAGATGTGAGCGATGTTGAGGCTACCAAGATTTATCAGAAATACTTGGAAGACTGTCTTTACCAAGTGCATCATGCTCGCTTCTATGAGTTATGAACTTCAAAGGAAATATCAGGATATGGATCCATCTGCTATTATTGAACATCTTAAGAAGATGTTTGGTACTCAAAGCAGAACAGCTAGATACCAGCTATCTAAGGCTTTATTTGGATCCAAGTTGACTGCAAACTCTCCTGTTGGCCCCCATGTAACCCATATGATTGAAATTATTGAAGAACTTGATAAATTGGGGTGCAAACTAGGTAAAGAACTTTCTCAAGATTTTGATCTTGCAGTCACTATCTGAATCCTTCTCACAATTTGTTATTAATTTTAATATGCATAAAATGGATTATGATCTCCATGAAATGCTTAATATGATAATTGATTATGAGAATCAACTTGCATCTGAGAAGAAGAAAGGAACTATCATGTTGGTTGGCAACTCTTCTAGGAAGAAGGGTAAGGGTAAAAACAAACCCAAGAAAAGAGCTATTGCGCCTAAGGGTGGTGTCACCAAACCTAAAGGGAAAGAGCGCAAAGCTGACCAATCTGATTCTGAATGTTTCCATTGTAAGAAGAAAGGACATTGGAAGAGAAATTGCAAGGAGTATCTTGCAACTCTAAAGGACCAGAAACAAGGTGAGACCTTAATGAAAAATATTTTCATGGTTTCTTTAACTACTACTGATTCTTCACTGTGGGTATTAGATACTGGCAGTAGCTATAACATCTGCAATATGTTGCAGGGGCTCCAGATAAGTAGAAGGTTGAAGAAAGGAGAAGTTAACCTACAAGTTGGAAATGGTGCAAAAGTTGCTGCCTTAGCTGTAGGATCGATTTCTCTAAAAATGCCTACGGGCAAAGTACTTATGTTGGAAGACTGTTATTACGTTCCTAAGTTCGTTTCGAACATAATTTCAGTTTCTATGTTGAACAAGTGTGGTTTTTGCGTTGTTCTAGATAATAGCATTTGCTCTATTTTTCATGACAATATTTTATATGCAAATGGTTATCTCCAACATGGTATTTATGTCTTACCTAATATGTATGCTAATTCGATTATGCATGTTTCTAGTCTTAAGAGAAAAAGAGATGATCAAGTGAATCATACATACCTTTGGCACTGTAGGTTTGGTCATATTGGAGAGAAAAGAATTAACAAGTTGTACAAAGAAGGTTACCTTGACAAATATGATTATGAATCATACCCAACTTGTGAATCTTATCTCAAAGGAAAGATGACCAAATCTCCATTTACTGGAAGTGGAGAAAGAGCTTCTGAATTATTGGGACTAATACATACTGATGTTTGTGGGCCCATGAAAGTTCAAGCTAGAGGTGGATATTCTTACTTCATCACCTTCACTGATGATTTGTCAAGAAATATTCAAGAGATTCTGTAGTGGAGTTGAGAAACAGACTGGTAAAAGTATTAAGATACTAAGGTCTGATAGAGGTGGAGAATATCTTAGTGATTATTTTACTGGATATCTCAAAGAGAATGGAATTCTCTCACAGTGGACACCTCCAGGGACACCACAATACAATGGTGTGTCTGAAAGGAGAAATCGAACCTTATTAGATATGGTGAGATCCATGATGGGGTTCACTAATCTTCCAACAAACTTATGGGGATATGCTCTAGAAGCAGCATCGTCCTTACTAAATAAAGTTCCCACTAAGTCAGTCTCTACAACACCATATGAGATATGGAAAGGACGTAAGCCAAACCTCAAACACATTAAAGTTTGGGGTTGCCCAACTTATGTTAAGAGATTGCAGCATGATAAACTTGACTCAAGATCTGATAAATGTAGATTCATTGGGTATCCCAAAGAAACAATGGGATATTATTTCTATCACCCCTCCAACCATAAAGTGTTTGTGGCTAGAGGAGCTACGTTTTTAGAAAGAGAATTTCTTTTAGAAGGAAATCATGGTGAAGAAATAGAACTTGATGAAGTTCAAGAAATGAATGAATCGACACTGGAACAAGATCATGAGACACAAGTTGAGGAACCTTTATTGGATGTCTTGAAGTTGACAAATGTGTTTCCATCTTCAACGGTTGAAGTTCGAAAACAAAATGATATTCAAGAACATGTTAATGAATCTGTTCCAAACCAAGTCGAACAACTACCAAATCTAATACAAGGTGAACAATTTGTACAAGAACCTCTTAGAAGGTCCACACGAGAACATCATGCACCAAATAGATTAAATTTATTGGTGCAAGATGAGTTTCCTGATGAGGTTGATCATAATGATGATGACCCTAGGACTTATCAAGAGGCGATTCAAAGTTCTGACTTTGAGAAATGGCAAAAGGCCATGGAATCCGAAATAGAGTCCATGAAGGTCAATAAAGTTTGGACTTTAGTTAAGCCTTCAGAGGATAATAAAACCTATTGGTTGTAAATGGGTTTTTAAGAAGAAGATTGGAGCAGATGGAAACGTGGAGAGCTATAAAGCCCGTCTTGTTTCCAAGGGATATCGACAAAAAGAAGGAATAGATTATGACGAGACTTTCTCTCCCGTGGCAATGCTCAAATCAATTCGGATTTTGCTTGCTATAGCAGCATACTATGATTATGAAATATGGCAGATGGATGTGAAAACTGCTTTCCTTAATGGTGAGCTAGAAGAAGATGTGTACATGACACAACCTGAAGGTTTCACATCTTCATCTGATCATAATAAAATATGCAAACTACAAAAGTCCATACATGGACTAAAGCAAGCTTCTCGAAGTTGGAAGAAATGCTTTAACAAGAGAATTGAAAGGTTCAATTTTGTTAGATGCGAAGAAGATCCTTGTGTGTACAAAAAGGTTAGTGGGAGCGCAATTATTTTCTTAGTATTATACGTTGATGATATATTGCTCATTGGAAATGACATACCATCATTACAAAGTACAAAGATTTGGCTATTTGAACAGTTCTCCATGAAAGACTTGGGAGAAGCATCCTATATATTGGGAATAAAGATTTATAGAGATAGATCTAAGAAGTTGCTTGGACTTTCCCACTCTATGTACATAGATACCATACTAAAAAGGTATCACATGGATAATTCCAAAAGAGGCTATCTACCGATAAGCACTGGAATTACTCTCAGCAGGTAGGATTGTCCTAACACACCTGAAGAGAGAGAACGCATGAGTAGGATCCCGTACGCTAGTGCAGTGGGAGCTATCATGTATACCAGGACGTGTACACGTCCTAACGTGGCTTATTGATGTTTGGCATTTTATGCCTATATTTCCTTAATATTTCCTTGCGTTTGAGTACTTTATTAGCCCGTTTTCTAGTTAATGAATGTGATTTTACACTGATTTTATGTCGTATGATTGTAGGTTGTTATGAAGTGCAATTGGAGCTTTAAAGAGCATGATCGAGCAAGAAAAGATTGGATTTGGATTGAGGATTGGATCGAACATACGAAGGTACAACGCGACGCGAGCTGCAGATAAACGAGGCAGGAATTTGGCTTGGCGCTTTGAGTGGCGCGGGGCGCCCCCAAAAGCGCCCATCCTTCTGGCGCTTTGAGTGGCGCAGGGCGCCCCAAAAGCACCCAAGTTTCGACGGGTTCTGCCTGGGGTGGCGCGTTCGGGGGCGCGGGGCGTCAGCTACAGCGCCCCTGGAGCGTTTTTGGACTTCCTATTTCGTCTAGGCTTAGGTGTAACTTATTACTAGGCCTTTGTAAACCCTATAAATACTCTTTTACTTAGTTTTTGATAGGAGTTCAGACTTTGGAGCAAATTGGAGAGCTCATAACATCTCGAACAAGGGTTTTTCTTCCTTCCATTAATCTATAACATCATTATTTCATTATTTCATCAAATCTTTGTGTTGTTATTATGAGTATGCGTAGCTAAATATATCGTTCTAGGGTTAGAGTATTTCATGAAGGTTGATGTTTGAAGTTTGATTTCCATTAATTGAATCCCATAACAGATTGCTTATTCTTTCTTGATTTCACTTGTGTAATTGTCAGGGCCCGATTATTACACATTATCTATGGTTTTTAGATTGAACTCGAAAGAGGGAATTTAATTACGTAATAAGAAAGAATAGGACTAGTTTGTGAACCCGGGCATCAGGGAACCAATTTGTGAGTAGGATAGACATATACTTGCTCGCCTAGTTTAACTAATTACAGAATTCGTTAATGAGTGCATGTGATTCAACCCATAGACATATAGGGATTGAAGTAGCCTGCATAGACTGTGAAGAATCGAAAGGTTTTTACGGGTACATTTACTCTGTTAGTTAGTAATCCGGGATTTGAGAAGTGGAATCAATTGGAAAACTCAACTGGATTGTTCGTAACTCTGACCCTGGACCGTCTCCTTATTACTGATAACAACCAAGTTTTGCTCCATTGCTTGAATTCACTTTTACCCTCTTAATTACTGTTCTTTAGTTAATAAAATCCTCACTATTGGAAAAAGATCCCTGAATAGTTTATATAAATTGTTTGCTAGAATTCAGTCTGAGTAGTCCTTGTGGGAACGATACTCGATTTATCACTTTATTACTTGTCGACCACATATACTTGCGTGTGTGTTGGGGAGCAACAAGTTTTTGGCGCCGTTGCCGGGGACTAAATAATTGACTTATTTTCTATTCAGGTTTAATTTTTGTTTAGTTTAGTATTGTGTTACCTGTCTTATCATGGCTTCTTTTAATGAAAATTGGTCGAGTGGTTGTAATTCTAATTTTGATGATCTCTGTCTACTTTGCGGAGGAACCCACTTGTGGGAAAATTGTCCAACTCTTTCAACCCTACGAGACTGGTTATGTGAATTTTCTACAACCTTTGATTGGAATTTTTGTAAATTGTGTGGTGGTCGGTGGAATAATTGTCCTAAGTGTCATGCTCCTTCCCCCAATAATTTTTGTGATGATTCTAATGATGTTTGTGAGTTTGACAGGAGCAATAAAGTGCAGGTTGTTAGCGAAACTTGGCTAATGGAGAAAGCCAAACTCTTAGAAGCTTATGGGGATTTCAGGAGTGAACTTACAAATATGACGAGGCAATTTATGGAAGAAATAGTGGAGCTCGGACAAGAGATCGACCGATTTGGCGTGGCTATTCACGACTTGGAGGCGAATTTGAGTGATATGGTTGAGGTGTCTAATGCCCAATTATCAGTTGTCGTGAATAGTAGATTTGAGATAGAAGAGCTTGGAAGCCAATTTGAGGAGCAAAAAGTGGAATTCCTACCATTCGACCCAATATTAGTTTATGTTGCCAAGGTTGAGGAAATCACATTAGAGTCAAGTGAGGAAATAGAAAACATCATATTTCAGGACTCTAGTGTTTGTGCAAGTGAAGGTGTCAAAAGTAATGCAATTTTAGAGTTGAAGCGCATTGGACCTCATTCCAATCATTTTTCCACATTGTGTTTGGATGGTGACATGAAAATTGCGCCACCCGAGCCTATGAAGAAACCAAGGGAGGAGAAACAAGGTGCCTATATTTTAAAATTTGTGATGCCGAAGAGACAAAACGACATCCCTCACTTAAAAGCTAAGAAGTGTAAAATGCGAAAATGGTTACTTGGTCCTTTTGTATTTTTGCCACAACCCCAATACCATAGTCATAAGTTTGAGGCAAAGTTGGGAATTAAATTCATTAGTTCAAGGTGGAGACAAAAGTGATAAAGTTGTCTTCGTCGTGCCACGACGTTAACTAAGGTGCTTCTTGGGAGGCAGCCCAATTTGCTTGCTTTACTTTTATTTATTTTTATTATTATTTTTATGGTTGTATATTACTTTGGGTGATTCTTTGGATTGCAGGTTCATGTAATGTCGAGTTTAAGTGTGGGGTGTCCTGAACCCTGCCTAATATTGATGACCTGCTGGGGGAAGTCTGAGTACCCCTTGCTCTACGGACGCTTGGTGGGTTCGTAATGGAGGATTAGGACCGCACTCCATCGCACCTCTCAGGAAAGTTTCTTTACCCTTGCATTTTTATTTTTAGCACTGAGGACATTGCTTGATTTTAAGTGTGGGGTGGGGGAACTCCCTTTTATTTTTTAGGTTAGGGATGCATGTACTGTTATGATTTTTCCTTTATCACTTGACTTTATTTTTATTTGTTTCTTGCATTAATATATAGAAAAAAAAAATGGAAAACCAATGAAAAAGTTCCAAAAGATTTTATTTTTAGTCTTTATTAGTGGTACATGTCATCCACCCCGTGGTTTTTCTTATGAACTCGGTTCTTTTCCACGGGGAGGCCTTTGAACCGAGTAGTTTTTATTTTTTAGGATTAGAGTAGTTAGTTATAGGTGGCCCTAGACGAAAGGAATAGGTGGAATGCTAGATGCCTTTGATTTGTTTGATACCGGTGGATTTGAACTTGTTGCATGTGCTACTTGTGGTGTCTTTTGGTTTTAAATTGTTATGCATGCCTAGAAAAAAATGGAATGACCCCCTTGAGATGCTTGAGTCCACTTACTTGACTTTGTTGTGAACCTTTGTGCATTAGTGCTTAATTTTCCACAAGTTGCACTCTAACTGCTTGATTGAGAGTTGTGATGGAGCCTTTTTGTGTGGATTGTGTGCAATGTGTGTTGTGAGGCATATTCTTATTATACTCCATGTTTGCATATTGGTGTCTAGAACTTGCCCCCCCCCCCCCCCCCCCGTGTGTGCAAAGCGAAATCCTAGGTTTGCTCTAGTCGGGAAATGATACAGGCCTTCTTTTGATTTGCCTACCCTTACATATACACCTTGGACTTGATTGTTGTGATTTCTTTGAACTTTTTGTTGGCACCCACACCCCGAGCCTACCCACTTGTTCTATTTTGTTCTCTTTTGACCCTTTACTCCTTAAGCACTTTAATTGATAATGTGATATTATTGTGGAGTTGTGGTTGAAATATTGGGAGGTTTTTGAGTGGAACCAATGAGGAGAATATGTAATGAATTGTGTAGTAGTTGATTATGAGCATTGGCAAGGTTGGAAAGAAGTGAATAGAAAAAGAAAACAAATGAAAAAAAGAAGAAGAGCAAAGTATAAAAAAAATTGGAAAAAGAAATAAAGAGAGAAGACTATCCACCCTTGCTAGTGTGTGTTTAAAAGAAAAAAATTGCTACTTGTTGAGAAGGTGTGTGTGAAAGTTGTTGATTGGGTGACTTTGATGAGATTTGTGCTTAATTTGAATGTGATGTATTAAAGTGTTTAGGGAGGTAGTCACTATTACCCATATGTATCCTACCAGCCCCTTAGCCTACATTACAACATTTTAAAGTCCTAGTTAATCCCGATTGGAGTAAGCTTACATTAGTGGAGTCCTACACTACGGGCAAGCCTATGGTACATTGTGTGTGACATGTGAGATTTTCGTGAGAGTGAGTGAATTCTTTCTATGTTATTTTCTCCGTTCTATTCTTGATATTCATTGTTGTGTGTGATATTTGGGGGACACTCTTTTGCTTCATTTTGGTGAGGGCACACGGTTTACATGAGATAGGTGAAGTCGTGGCTTCTTGGTTGAGTAGATAGGTGTGACTTTGTGGGAGCATGGTTGCAATGAGTTGAGTTTGTGCATTTGAGCTATCTTGGGGTTGTTGTTCTCGTGTTTTTGATGATTGATAAATTGTTGGCATGTTTGTTGGACCCATAGTAGTCGTGTATGCATTTGTTCAATGATCGGTATCAACCATAGTCATAGGCAGACCTGTTCTACCTAGGTTGGGAAGTTATTGGTGATTGCTCGAGGGCGAGCAAAGGTTCAAGTGTGGGGTGGTGATGTTTGGCATTTTATGCCTATATTTCCTTAATATTTCCTTACGTTTGAGTACTTTATTCGCCCGTTTTCTAGTTAATGAATGTGATTTTGCAAGATTTTATGTCGTATGATTGTAGGTTGTTATGAAGTGCAATTGGAGCTTTAAAGAGCATGATCGAGCAAGAAAAGATTGGATTTGGATTGAGGATTGGATCGAACATACGAAGGCACAACGCGACGCGAGCTGCAGATGAAGGAGGCAGGAATTTGGCTTGGCGCTTTGAGTGGCGCGGGGCGCCTCCAAAAGCGCCCATCCTTCTGGCGCTTTGAGTGGCGCGGGGCGCCCCAAAAGCGCCCAAGTTTCGACGGGTTCTGCCTGGGGTGGCGCGTTCGGGGGCGCGGGGAGTCAGCTACAGCGCCCCTGGAGCGTTTTTGGACTTCCTATTTTGTCTAGGCTTAGGTGTAACTTATTACTAGGCCTTTGTAAACCCTATAAATACTCTTTTACTTAGTTTTTGATAGGAGTTCAGACTTTGGAGCAAATTGGAGAGCTCATAACATCTTGAACAAGGGTTTTTCTTCCTTCCATTAATCTATAACATCATTAGTTCATTATTTCATCAAATCTTTGTGTTGTTATTATGAGTATGCATAGCTAAATATATCGTTCTAGGGTTAGAGTGTTTTATGAAGGTTGATGTTTGAAGATTGATTTCCATTAATTGAATCCCATAACAGATTGTTTATTCTTTTTTGATTTCACTTGTGAAATTGTCAGGGCCCGATTATTACGCATTATCTATGGTTTTTAGATTGAACTCGAAAGAGGGAATTTAATTACGTAATAAGAAAGAATAGGACTAGTTTGTGAACCCGGACATCGGGGAACCAATTTGTGAGTAGGATAGACATATACTTGCTCGCCTAGTTTAACTAATTACAGAATTCGTTAATGTGTGCACGTGATTCAACCCATAGACATATAGGGATTGAAGTAGCCTGCATAGACTGTGAAGAATCGAAAGGTTTTCACGGGTATATTTACTATGTTAGTTAGTAATCTAGG
Organism: Petunia x hybrida; assembly: GCA_037355625.1. Lineage (NCBI taxonomy): Eukaryota > Viridiplantae > Streptophyta > Magnoliopsida > Solanales > Solanaceae > Petunia > Petunia x hybrida. Next base: position 118,850 of record JBBBVM010001177.1, on the reverse strand, counting down.
ATTTGAGAAGTGGAATTAATTGGAAAACTCAACTGGATTGTTCGTAACTCTGACACTGGACCGTCTCCTTATTACTGATAACAACCAAGTTTTGCTCCATTGCTTGAATTCACTTTTACCCTCTTAATTACTGTTCTTTAGTTAATAAAATCCTCACTATTGGAAAAAGATCCCTGAATAGTTTATATAAATTGTCTGCTAGAATTCAGTCTGAATAGTCCTCGTGGGAACGATACTCGATTTATCACTTTATTACTTGTCGACCACGTATACTTGCGTGTGCATTGGGGAGCAACACTTATGCACTAAGCGAGTGTAGCCGATATCAGGCAAATCCTGGCGAGGAACATTGGAAAGTGGTGAAGACCATTCTTAAGTACTTAAGAAGGTCTAAAGACCAATTGCTCATATATGGAGACTCTGAATTGAAAATTGAAGGTTATGCTGATGCAAGTTTCTCTTCAGACCCAGATGATAGCAAATCTGTTACTGGTTATGTATTTACTTTAAATGGTGGCGCAGTGAGTTGGAAAAGTTCCAAACAAGATACAATAGCTGATTCAGTAGCTGAAGCAGAATAGATGGCAGCTAATGAGTCTGGAAAAGAGGCAGTATGGATGAAAAAGTTCTTAATTGAACTTGATGTGGTTCCTTTAGTTGAAGGTGCAGTTCCGTTATTTTGCGACAACACTGCAGCCATTATTCAAGTCAAAGAACCAAAAATACATCATAAGAACAGACATATTTTGCGAAAATATCGTCTGGTGAAATAATTTGTTGAACGTGGGGACGTTGAGATTCTAAAGGTTGATGGAAAAAAAAATGCAGCAGACCCATTCACTAAAGCTCTCGGAATTGCGGATTTCGACAAGCACAAGTGGAAAATAGGAATGAAGTACATGACCGATTGGCTCTAGTGCAAGTGGGAGATTGTTAGGGATATAGTTGATATGCCCTAGACCCAATCTCGTATTTATTTATTTGAACATATTTTGATATTAATATATGGCATTTGATATTCATTTATTATAGTTATTATTAATTAATATAATAAAGTCCTTGATTAAGGTTGAGACTTTTCATCATGATGGAGATCTTGATAATGAGAGTCAAGTCTTATATAACTTAATCTAAAATTTTTCTTCATCGTAGGAACACTAAATCATTAATTAGGACATTAGTGATCCGGCTAGGTCAATATTTATGTGATAGTCTTTATTGGATAAAGATTAGTTGATCTCATTAACTAAATTACATAAATAGGTGATGCATATGGAGATATGATCACTGAACTGACTCATTGGATAATTCCTAATGGTTAGAATTACCATAATCTGTCAATAGGATATTATCTTGAAGAATGTAATGCACGAGTTTCCTTTGACCTGAGATCGTCATAGTAATTGACAAGTTATTTATTGTACTTTGATACTAGACCCCTATTGTCCTACGATGATAGTTGAAAGAATATTGAGTATGATTAAATACTTGTAGAATTAATGAACGATCAAGATGGAATCTGTCGACTCTTGGTAATGAGTTTAAGCTCTATGTTGTCATGAATTATAAACGACTACTTTAAGACCTTGGCCAGGGCAATTGAATGATAAGAGAAAAGAGTTTCTTAGATCATTCACCGGTCGGTTATATTCAACATGTAAATATAGTTGGTCACCTATTGAGATTTGACAGTTAAACCATATCCTAGGGTGACTCGGAGCCAAAATGAAATAAGGTTATACTATATTATTCTTCTACAGGTTCTTGAGAGTAAATTGTATACTTCAATCTAATCCGGTCGTCAAGGAGTGTTGCTAGACGCCACCCTTGATTAGTATATTGATATGATTAATTTACTACCGGCGTAGTATTGAACCTATGGGGTCGCACACTAACGAGTGTTCTGATCTTTGCTGAGGATTAAATAATATTTAATCCAAATGGAATATTATTATATTCTTTGCTAGCACATAGAATATAATTAATATGTGAACAAATTGAGTTTTACTATTTAGAATAGTAAAATTGAGTTATTTCTCTTGGTTATTTCTTGGTTAAAATAATTATTAATATATATGTGATATATATTTAGTTTGCAATTAATAATTATTATACATAGAGATGTATTATAATATTAATAAAGAAAATATTTTGCACACTTGTCATCATGCATGAAGAGGAAGAACACTTGTCACCATGCATGTGAAAGGAAGAACACTTGGCTATATCTTAAGGAAAAGAATAACAAGTGGCTTCTTTCATGAAATGACCAAAACAAGTGGCAAATAAGGCTAGACACTTGGCTAGCATGCAAAGAGGTGCAAACATGTAAACACCACTATAAATAGGGCTAAAATCAGCCCAAGAGTTGAGATGAATGAAGCCTTTCCTTCTTCCTTAACCTTTATTCATAAACAGCCACTGTATTTTACATATAGCCACTATTGTGATAGTCGCTTGATAAGTAAAAACAACCAAGAGAAAATTAACTGTGACAAGAAAATTAGTTTCTTGTTCTTTTAATTTGTGCAAAAGTTTTAAGAAAGCTTAAGCGCAATAGTTTTTTATCCAATTTGTTCTCGGATCCATTGATCAAAGAGTTGATAGCAAGGATCGGTCTCGGTGTGGATACGCATAGAGACTTCGCATTATCGGAGCTTAACAAAAATTCTCGCGCTACCAGGTATGTCTAAGATCCGATCTTTAAACATAGAGAATAAATTTTAGACGCAAATAGATCTACCCAGGATTGCTTTTGTCTTCCGCTAAACACCCCATGCAATCCATCAAGCGCAATCATCAAATTGCTATAAGTGTGACCCAAGCTGGTGGAGAAATCGGGCTTATTGACAATCCAGGGTAAAAAGAAGGAATTTTTCCATCTTCAAGATTGTATGCTCCCATAGCTTTTCCACCACCACCACCTTCATCCGAGAGCCTTTTTTGGAAATACAACTCATCAGTAAAATATTAGTGATTAGTTTTGACTCCAGTAAACTTAAAGGAGTCAATGGAACTAGCTGCACCACCGAGACCCAAAAGAACTGCTTAATCTCCCACTCCCAAGCTGTTAATCTCCTCCTCCAATTCACCTTACATTACTTCTAACTCATAGTCTTGAATATTAATGGTCTCTCGCCCAGTCCATTAATTGGGAGATCGGCCTACAAATAATAGTGCACTGCATACCTCGACTAGGTAGAACCAAAACACCCCTTGAAATATCTCCCAAGCGAATCAAGCACAGATGGCTCTACAATTGGTTGAAGAATGTTGCAAGGTCCCGGCCATGGAACATCAGAAATCCAATGCAGTGGTAACTCATCGAGAGCTGCAACATTGGCAGCAAGTCTTTCGTTTATCTTTCTCACAATATCTGGCAAGCATTTGGAGATAATGTTTGCTTGAATTTGTCCCAACTTATGTGCCAGAATGGGAACGCTAACCATGGACTTGTTTATTCTGGATAAAAGTGAGTGAGTTTTGAAAAGCCCTGCCTCCACACTATGGGCTTCTTCATAAGATTCATTTCCAGTTGGCCAGTTCTATTCCGAACACAAACATAACCAAGTCCTATATTCACATCTTTTGCAGAACTTTCTCCAGCAGATCTTCAGGATCTTTATCCACCTTGGTCACAACTGTGGCTGATAGAACATTCAAGATAATGCTTTCCTCTGGTGTATATATTTTCATAATAATACCTGAAACTTGTCCAAAATATCTTCTGGCTGTCCATGAACATTATGGATGAAGTATAGATTTCATGGATGGCATCAAGCAGATCCAGTAGATACACCTCCTGTCCGCATTATCAACCATATAATGTTCTTGCGCACCTCATTATCAGTCTAAGCTACAATTTATCTTTCTTTAACATCTCTTCTAATTGATACTAATTAGAACAGTTAGGGTAGATTTAAATAGAAGTAATACTGACTTCTTTTTTTTTTCTTATAAGTAAAATATTAAAAAACAATTTAATTTGCAAAATTCACTAATATTTGGGACCACAAGGAGTTTCAAACCATTAGGTATTCAAACTACTTCAGATTATAGCCAAAACATCGCATGAAAAACATACTTTTAATACAAGAAAGATCAATATCAACTTTGACTATTTTATGCTGGTTTTCAAGCTTACTGCAACTGTCTTCTTTTATCTGGACTAGTAATTGGCTATATTTATCATACATCATTAAGCGAAGTTAGATAAGCAAAAAAGTACCTGAGGATCATGAGTGCAAACGACTTTTGCATCTTGAAACTGGGACGTGAGACTAATCATGAAGCAACCAAGAGCTTCATCACAATGGAAGGTGCCATTATGTGTGTCAACTCGTTTAGTTCCAGGAGCAAGAACCTGATACGACTGTAATGGAGGAGAGATGACAGTAGTAGCCACGGCTGATGAAAAATGCCAATTAAAGAACAGACTTTGCCTTGTTATGGCTTCTGAATCTCTGATATGATAGCAAATTAAATTAACCGGTGTACGCCTCCTTCTTAATAAGAAACAAACTGGGAAATTAAAGATAATCGACCTATTATCCTCCGGGGTATATATAAGATTCTGTTAGAGATTCACACAAAAACACTAAAGAAGGTTGTGGATAAACTAGTTGCAGCAAATCAAAATGCATTCATTAGAGGAGGTCGGACCTGCTTCTTTCTCAACCTCTAAGCTATTAACACTTTAGCATAGGCCGTGTATTTCTCTTAATTACTACAAAGTTGTTGCTATTCAACTTCGTTAAAGCAGGATCTATAAAAGAACACGACAAACAACTAAAATGACATGCTAGAAGGAGATAGAAAGTGGGAGTGTGATGAGTTGCAAACCGAATATCATAAGCCTCGATCAAGCACAACTAGAGTTGATTAAATACATAAAATTCAAACATCATCCACAGAAAAATATTATATCCAACTAAACTTCAAACTTACAATTTTGAAACAATTATTAATCACCAATAACATGGAGGTGAGTGCAATAATCAAATATTATAAGAATGAAGGTGTGACCCAAGCAGGTGGACAAATCGGGCTTATTGACAATCCAGGGTAAAAAGAATGAATTTTTCCATCTTCAAGATTGTAAACACCCATATCTCTTCCTCCACCACCATCGATGTCCCTTTTTTCGCAATACCACTCATCAGTAAAATATATGTGATTAGGCTTAACTCCGCTAGAGGAGAAGTCGGTGGCAATGGAAGTTGCACCACCAAGACCCAAAAATATAGCGTAATCTCTCAAGTTTTTAATCTCCTCCTTCAATTCACCTTTCATTACATCTAATTCCCATACTTTAAATCTAGTGGTGTCCCAACTCGACAATTGAATATCGTGATACCTGGCAACAAGTAATAGTGCACCAGATACCTCGACTAGGTAGAACCAAACGTTGTCTATCAATAAATCATCTCGCAGCGAATCAAGCAGGTATTCATCTATAACTTGTTCAAGGACACCGTGAGCATCAAAAACCCAGACTTGGCAACAATGATTATCCGCACAATAAAATCGGCCCTTATAGTAAGCCAAATTGGAGACGTCGGTTGCGTAGTCACGCACGCACTTAATAAAAGTCCAGTTAAGGTCTCCAGGGCGCCAAGTAGCTAAAATGGATACATTATTTGCATCACAGGAAACGGCCAGTACATAATCTGACGTGAGACAAGGACTTGCAGATAAGACAACGTTGGTAATTCTGTGGTACCGAATTATTTTTTCATCTAAAAATGGAGGAAGACTATCATCATCAGCACATAAAAAAGCCTCCAACAAGGCTTCTTCGGAAGGAAGATGAATTATGGTACGGGAGAAAGGATGTAACAAGTTCATCTCTCCCCTGTGTAAAGTGCATAGCCAACCTTGTGATGGAAAACACTCTCGCCCTCTAGCTTCGGGGAGGTATACTATACGTGACACTTTTTCCTTGGAAAGAGAGTAAAATTCTCGATAATCCTCACCTTTGTCAGACAGCATAAGCAGCGGAACTTGAGGGCACAGCACATCAAAGTTGTCCTTAGAGGCAGCAGCTCGCCAAGAGGTACAAACACCACCAAAAGCAATGAAATCTTCCATCACCTTAACACGCTTTGCGATCTGGCTAAGGAGATCGTTAGGCAGTTCTGCCCAGTTTGCCATAGGCGATCTGGCCATAGGGAATTTTGAAGGAGAAGATGTAAGAAATGTTTTGACGGTTAGTTGCAAATGGTTACTGATTGTCGCTTTGCATTAGCTGTTAGTGATAAAAATATTTTCAATTTGAATAACCAAATAATATCTCCATTAGCGAGGAGACATTCTGTACAAAATCTAGTGGAGATTTAACTATTTAAGGAACAATGGGCAAGTAAGTAAAATTACATAAATCCGTTGGAAGTTTTTATATTAAATTTAGTATTAGTTTTATGTTTATATCACATAATCAAATTTAACTTCTCAAGGATAGACTAGGGATTCAGTAGGTTTTCGGAAACTTCGGTTCAGCACTTTGGTATTCAGTTATTTGGAGGTGTGTGGAAAGACCATATTTTTTATACTTCAATTCCATTCGATTTATTTTAGTTCGGCTTCAACTCGATTTACTTACACACCTACCCATTGCACTCATTCCTTGAAAAAAATATAATTCGTTCTTCACTCCTCTATTTCTCTTTCTTCCTTTACAAAACCCACTTACTTTTTGTTTCTCTCTCATTCTCATCTTTTGATTATTACAAAAAATCATTGAAATTAATGACTCTTTTCTCTTCTTCCTTTGCATAACCCAATTACTTTTTGTTTCTCTCAAATTCTCATCTTTTGATTATTGCATAATTCATTGAAATTGATGGAGATTTATGTATTTATTGTTAACTAGTCTTGGTCACGCGCAACGCGCGTGAAGCCCATATCAATACAAATAAAATATTTTACCTCTAAAATATGTTTGGGATATAAATTTGAATTTTACTAATTTCTAAAATTGATAGGTTTTAATCCTATTTAGCTAACTTGGTATAAGGTGTAAAAATAATGGAGGACTGTAAAACCAAATCAACTACTACTAAGTACATATTGAAATGTCAAACATCTATCCTAATTTATCCGAGACCAAAGTGATATCCATACAAAATCGTAAGATACTTTATAGAAAGAAACTAAATTATAAGATTGCAATAATAATTTTTATTATAAGATTGCAATAATAATTTTCACATCTCCTTTAAAATTAGATCATTTAAACTTTACATTTATTTTTTAAGTGTTCCCGAAGATTTTATAATATGTAAATATCAAACTTATTTCAAAAATTATTCTTAATCTCCAAATCTAAATAGATCATATTTCAAATTTTCTAACTTTTCATCAACTAGAGTACTTTGTTACTATGAAGTTAGATATATCCCAAAAAAAAAAAAATAATAATAATAATAATAAGAACTATTCAACCACCCGAACACAAATTGTATTACCAAGAATGATGAGAATTTGAGGGAATAAAATATGCATTGAATCTCTGTGATGTCCTTGTATAAAATGCTGGAGCAAGAGGAGGCTTCAATAGGCATGCAATCAATATTATGTACAGTATTTGAAAATCCTGCAATTATATGCAAAGATTGAATAACTGGCTATGTAGTTCAGGTCAAAGCATACAAATTAAATCTTAAGGCCATGAAGTGGCAGTCGACATTTACTCAATTACGCACATTTTCTTTAGCGAATAACGACGTCTCGAACACTGACATATATGTATAATATAACAACAAGAAGAAGAGGATTGCATAAGAAAAGCATCATATAAGAATAGATCACGAAGGTTTTCCTTCATTCTCATCCATTCTCATGACTGAATCTCAACTGAAGAGAGCAAATTATCATCAAAGATAATACAAATATATTCACACTGAACCAACGACATTTCCAAATAATTGGTCTTACTAACACCCCAAAAGAAAGAACAGCAGTACCTGAGTATAACCAAAAAATGAATCAAAGGAAGCAACAATATAATAACAAAGAAAAAGCAGGAAAAGAGGCCCATGGGATGCTTAAAGTTGAAGAAATTACAAAGGGACGTAAACAAACAACTTTTTATAAGAATACCTAAATCTTATCAGTCAAATTACCACACAAATTTAGCGACCTGTCTGAAGTTTGTGCTGAACTTTCCCTTTCCTAGCATTTCTTTCACTTTCCCAACATTTCTCTCCCCGTATTAGAATGCCCAGAAGCTTCAACAAATATTGTAACTTCTAAATAGAAATCCCAAAAGTCTCTTCAACAAAAATAAAACTACACCATTCTGCAAAGCAAACTTCAGTGGTGATTATATTTTACTCGGTTTAATTTTAAGCATTCAAAAGTCATCATTAAAAAATAAGTATTCCCCTACAATAGCAGCACAAAAGACTCCCGTTATAACTATTTGTTAGCTTCAGTGTATTCATATTACATGCATTCATTGTGGCCAATTAATGACAAGTTGCTTATCACAAGGTTAATGAGATATATGACGGCTGACTTCTAATTAAGATAAAATTGAAAATTAAAGAGAACAAACAAAGATTATTTAATCTTCAAACTGTACATTTACATTCACGTATAATAATATTAGTATTAGAGTAATGCTTATTTCCAGGCCATGAGCAACACATACAAAGAGAAGGAATCTAAATTTGACAGAAAACAGATGCACTAATGAATAACTGAAAGAAACTGAGTCGATATGCAATAGCTCCTTGATTATCTTAATCCATATTTTTGCACCTAAGTTTCACCAACGTTAATTAGACATGGTTCAACTCAACATTTTGGGAATATTATCAGAATAATAAGAGAGAAGGAGAAGACGTTAAGTGGAACAACAAACATCAATTGTGATATCAAGTTTTTTTTTTTTTTTTTTTTTTTTTTTTTGAAAAGAACTATAATCTAAGAGTAAAATAACAAGCGAAAAAGAGCAGAGGCAAAATTCTTTAATGTTACGGAAATTGAATACATGAGATCTCATTATATGAGTATTTTTATAACCAGAAGCTCTAGTCGGTACCCACTAATATGAAGTTATAGCTGGTTTATAAGTCCAATACATCAAGCTTAGGCTCCTCAGTTCAAGTATCTTAAGAGCAAAGTTATTAATTGATACCTTTTGGACTTGGATGGCTGCAACGATATAAAATCTGGTGGAGAACTTAGTTGCTTTTATAGTCGTAATTAAACTAACGTATACGACTGATGATTCATCAAAGTATTGCCTCATACATGCATGGAATTTAAAAGGCTAACATTGAAACATATGAAGATTTTTCTCTCTCAACCAAATTTATTGTCAAACAAAAAACTAATTCATGGCAAGAAGTACAATGAAAATTATCTGGAAATATGAAAAGTTAAGTAAGAGAAAACGAAAGTAGAATTATAAATGTTGTCTCTAAATAAATGATGCTATGTGCAAGCATAGCTTGGAGATAACTTTGCAACAGTGTAAAATAACTCTAATTACAAAGTAATGTTCTGAAAGAAAAACACAGAAAAAACTAAAATAGGATATGAAAGCAAAAGGAAAAATCTTTCCGGAAAGAAAGCCATTCATTAGACAAAACAAAAGCTTGTACCTTGTCACAGGGTCATGCTCACACCAGATGAAGAGCCAAAGAGCAATGTATTCTCCCCTGTGTAAAGTGCATAGCCATCCTCGGGGAGGTATACTATACGTGACACTTTTTCCTTGGAAAGAGAGTAAAATTCTCGATAATCCTCACCTTTGTCAGACAGCATAAGCAGCGGAACTTGAGGGCACAGCACATCAAAGTTGTCTTTAGAGGCAGCAGCTCGCCAAGAGGTACAAACACCACCAAAAGCAATAAAATCTTCCATCACCTTAACACGCTTTGCGATCTGGCTAAGGAGATCGTTAGGCAGTTCTGCCCAGTTTGCCATAGCTTAAATTGGGAATTTTGAAGGAGAAGATGTAAGAAATGTTTTGACTGTTTGTTGTAAGTAATATAAATATTTTCGATTGAAAACTATACTGCCTCTCTCTCTTTATTAATTTATTTGGGCAATTCACAAAACTATACAAACTAACACTCTTTCTTATACTAAAATGTCAATATTTTTCCATTTTTCAAACATAGCAATACTTTTTTTTCAAAACATAGCAAACACATAAAAGAGTAGACAAAACCCTAAAATTCACTCTTTACAGTCACTTGCCAATAGTCCAGCCGCCGCCCCCTCTCCCCCTCCGGTCTGCCCTTCCGGCGCCGGCAACCACCGCCGTTGGCTGGAATTTTTTTTTCCCATTTTTTTTGTATAGTTTTGTATGTTTTTTGTATATAATGTGTATACTTGATGTATTTCCACTGTATATACATGACATACAACAAACATACAAAGCCTATACGCTTGCAATACAAAATCTACACAACCAACAACCACCAAAACCCTAGCCGCCGCAGATCCGCCCCACTGGAAAATAAGTGTATATACTTTGTATGTATGTTGTATATCCACTGTATATACATAAATGCAACATACATACAAAGCCTATACACATGCCATACAGTCCGCAAACACCAAACATACACCATAAACCACCGTGATTCCGCCTTATCCACCGAAAAATACAAAACAAAAAAAAAGCTGAACGAATCAGTTGCTCCACCGGACCAGCCACCAAATCCACAAACACCAAACATACTCCAGCACCGCGGCAATGTACCACCGGAAAAAAAAAGAAAAAAGAAAACAGAAGAATAACCAGATCTGTTTAGCATCGGGGTGGGGAAGGGAGGAGGACATCGGGATCGTGGTGGGGAAGAGAGAAAGACGACGGGGATGGGGGTAGGGGCCGTCGCCCGCGACGGGGAGGCCTGGGCGGCGACAGGGAAGGGGATAGAAGAGAGAGAGGAGTGAGGGAAATGTTAGGGTTAGGATTTTGTTTGATATGCTATGTTTGGTAGCATTTGAAAAAGTATTCCTATGTTTGGTAAATGTGTAAAATGTTGCTGTGTTTTTAAAAAAAAGTCCCTAAATTGACATAGAGGGTAATTTGCCCAATTTATTTATTACTCCCTCCGGTCCACAATATATGATTTTTGGGTGTTTTCACACATATTAAGAAAATCACCTTTTTAGCATTAATTAGTAATGTAATTGACCATATTAACCCTTATCCAAGCTATAATTACCTAAAATTTTGTTTTAAGTCATTTATTAGCAAGGGTGATATGGAAAAAAACCTTCTTAATTTGTGTAGAAGATCAAATATTGTGGACCAAGAAAAGTAGGGCAAAACATCATATATTGTAGACCGAGGGAGTAGTATTAGTTCAGTTTAACTTAACTATATAATAAATGTCAGTCTATTGGGCGATCAAAAGCTCATTTAGATGACATGTGTTTTAACACTCTTAAAAAGGCTATTTATGTAATAAATTTTTGGAATGTTCCTAATGCCATTTTTTCTTCTAGTTTCTTTTAATTTTGGGACAATTATACTAAAAGACAATCAAAAGATGAAAATTATCAAAAATGATCCATATTTCCGAATCTTACCCGACCTGTCACCCTTTTCCCGAGATAGCAGTATATCGCAACTTTATACAGTTTTATACAAATTTATACACGTGTATAAAATTGTATAAATTTGTATAAGTGTATATATGCAAGTGAATAAATCTTTATATTAAGGATGTTTATATGAATTTTACTTTTTTGTGTATATTTTTGTATTTCTTTCATTGCTACGTATTTATCTATGTATATTCATGTATAATTTATTTTTGGAGGGAGGGGGGATTTGTGTGTATAAACTTGTTCAAAGCAATGATTTAGACGCAATAAACAACATAAATTTAATAAAATTCAAAAAAGTAACGACACCACTGGCGGGGATGGTGTTTGCCGGCGGCTTAGTGGCTGGAGAGTGGGTGATTTGGTAGCTAGGTGTTTTTCATGAAGGAGTGTTAAAATTTGTAATTTTAGGGTTGGGTGCTATGCATGAAAAAAATATGGCCTCCTGCTTGTAATTTTGCGTAGTGGACTGCCTATTTTTGAAAATTTTCCTTTAAATTTTAGTGCTTTTGTTTAGTAAAAGTTTTGTGTGGAAGCTAGTTTTGTACGCGTTAGTTGAGCACTAGCCTTCGGGCGCAAATTCGCTGAGAAATAGCCACCGGTTGTATTTTTTTAAGTTTATCCGTAAACGACGTCGTTTTAAATTTTTTTAATAATACGTTTTTACCCTTCAGATATTATTAGACTTATTCGAGGGTTTCTTTCTCTCTTTCTCATTACTATAACTTCACTTAGAGAATTCAAAATGCACAAAACGCATAAAATGCTATTACTTTGAGAGATTCAAGTCGTGAGTTTTTCTTGAATAACTATTATTTTATGTTGTTGCATAATTCTAAGATAACTGTTTATTTTTTCATCTTTTTCATGGGTCTTCTATAAAGTTCTGGTGTTTTTCAAGTTTTTTTTTCGTGTATTTTTGTGCTTCACCAGTGCTTCATTTTTAAAGTATTGGGTGTTCATTTTTTTTCATGATACTTTGGTGTTAGTACGTTATGCTTTTTTTTTTTTTTTTGAGAAATGTGTTGGATTCCATGCAAATATAAGCTTTGGATTGCATTGAAAATGCTGGTCTTCTTTTAAGTGCGAACCCTTTTGTCTCATGACTATATAGTGGGAGCCCCTACTTGGATGCCCTTTTGTCCCAGCACAGAAACCTGGGACTTGGTGTCTGCATAAGCAGATGTGCCCCATGGTTTTATACTGGGAGTCCCTGCTGGGATACCCTTTTATCCCAGCACAAAAACCTGGGACTTGGTGTCTGCATAAGCAGGTGTGCCCCATAGTTTTATACTGGGAGCTCCTGCTGGGATACCCTTTTGTCCCAGCACAAAAACCTGGGACTTGGTGTTTGCATAAGCAGGTGTGCCCCATGGTTTTATATTGGGAGCCCCCTGCTGGGATACTCTTTTTTCCCAGCACAAAACATTGGCACTTGGTGTCTGCATAAGTAGGTGTGCCCCATGGTTTTATACTGAGAACCCCTACTGGAATACTCCTTTGTTTCCAGCACAAAATCTTGGAACTGGTGTATGCATAAGCAGTTGTGCCCCATGATTTTATAATAGGATTCCCTGTTGGGACACCCTTTTGTTCCAGCAAAAAACCCCTGGGACTTGGTGTGTGAATAAGCAATATCGCCCCATGGTTTTATACTGGGAGCCCCTGCTAGGATACTCCTTTGTTTCCAGCACAAAACCCTAGGACTTGGTGTGTGCATAAGCAGTTGTGCCCCATGGTTTTATATTAGGAGCCCCTACTGGAATACTCCTGTTGTCCCAGCACAAAACCCTGGGACTTGGTGTGTGCATAAGCAGTTATGCCCTATGACTATATATAAAGCACTTGCATCCTTAGTATAAAATTATGTGATTGTATTTTAGGTGCAAGCATATAGGGGTTAATTTTTGTTTTTACCTTACATGTGTGGAGAATTTTCCAAACGACTAGTGTATGACGGATTTTGTCAATCTACGAGGGTATGGACAATTTGCCAATCGGCGAGGGTATGTTGGTCCCGTTTGCTGAATGGAAAAATCATGATTATGAGTAGAATGGTGACACCGAGTCTTTTGGAATAGTTGAAGGGTTATTGTATGCCAAAAATCTGGAGAAACTGAAGCAAAGGCCTTCCGGAAAGTTTATGCTTATTGAAGATCTAGAATATCCTGGGAGGATTATAAATTGTTTTCTGCAGTCTCAAATACCTTCTTCGGACAACAGTAAGATTACTTTTAAAGTTTTTGGTGAAGAAGTAGATTTTACAGCTGCCAATTTTCATGCAGTTAGTGGTCTTAATATTTCCAGTAGTATAGATACAAGTATTTTGAGGCTGAGAATGAATAGATTGAAGGAGAAGTATTTTAGGGATCTTGAAGAGGGCTATAATAAAAAGGACATTAGGTGGAGTTTAAAGTTACAGGACTTGGTTGATTTGATTTAGTGCCATTCTCGCTATGTGAGAACAAATCCAAAGGGTAAGGGTAAGGGTAAGGGTAAGGGTAAGGGTAAGGGTAAGGCTAAGGGCAATGTTAAGCATAAGGGCAAGGGCGACGGCAAGGGCAAGGATAAAGATGAAGATGATGATTGTAACAATGATAATCAAATTATAGTGTTAGGTAGACAATTGGATGTTTCAGCTGAAGAAGATGATGCTGTGAGAGAGAATTCAAAAGAGACGTGTAAGCGTAATTGTAAGGCTAAGGATAAGAGTAAAGGTGAAGGTTATTATGGAAACAATGATAATGCAAAAAGAGTGTCAGCTGTACGACCTGATGTTCCATTGGATCAAAATGATGTTGTCAAATTAGCTGAGCTTTTTTTTCTTACCTTTTTTTTATTGGGTCGCCCTGTAATTAGAGTAGTGGAGGATCAACATATGATGATTATTGACGATGAAGAGTTGAATAGCTCTTACCAGTGGGGTACTAAGATACATCGTTCCTTGATACTCCATTTGCAGTCTGTCATAAAGCCAAAATCTAATGCGACTACTTATAGTTTTCTTGGTATGCCCTTCCTATTTTGTTGCTGGGTGGCAGAGGTATTTGCTGTCTTCAGGCAGTATTTTGTTGTTCGTGATAAGACCAAACCTCTGATGGTCCATTACATATTGGCTACTTTCTCGTACTACACTACCTTATGTGATGACTACTTTCATAATGAACAGGTGGGTTAACTAGTAGTTGCCTTTTGTTTGCTTATTATTTTTTTTTGTACCCTTTTGTTGGTTTTTTTATTTTCTAAATGCATTTTTCTATAATAGTTTTGGGAGACGGCTACAGTGAAACCAATAAGTGATGAATCTAATGGTGCCTCAACTTCAAAGTCAGCCTCAAAGTCAACTTCAAAGACAAGTTCATCAACAAGATCTATCAATGTGAATGATGTTGTAAATGTGAGATTTTTTATTTGGTTTTTTCTTTGATTTCTTTCTTCTTATTTGGTTTTACCTTTTTTGTAATGTTAACATCTTTGATATAACTTTTATCAGAAGTTGATAACTAATCTTAAAGCTCATTTACCTGATTGGAGCAAGATTCAACTTATGATCAATGCCTAAGAAGAAAATACTAAGCGCGACATTCTTGAATCAGAGAAGAGGATTTTGGATCATTTTAATGTAAAGTTTGATGAATTACTGCTTCTTGTTGCAAAATCTAAAACAACTAATGTAGGTGAAGAGTGTGGTGTTTATGCAAGTAAATCAGATACCAGAAGTAGAAGTGAAAGAACTCAATTTGCTGATGATTTTAACTATTCAGAGGCTCGGGATAGTTTATTTAAACAATCATCATATCCAGTTCAGACATCAGATATTTTTTATCATCGGTGCGAGGTTGATAGTGGGGGAGAGAAAAGCGATCAAATTACTGTGGATGTTTTACTGAAAAATAAAGTTGATATTTGTGACAACACTGATCAAGCAAAAGGTAAAGATTCTTTACAAAGAGTGCCATTAAATTCAGTACATCAACAAGAATGTTTGTTGGAATATTTGTTTTATGTAATAATTTTTTTATATAGATGCAGATAATTAGAATCCTTCAGTTTATTTATCGCATAGTGTGTGTTGTCGCAATTTTTAGACCTGAGACTCTTTTTATCTGAAGCTTATGTCCCAGTCATTTTGTACAGGGACTCTATTCAATATATGTTTTTTGTCTTCCTTGGAAAAAGTTTTATGAGGCACTACTCCTTTTGAGTTGATTCTTTTCATAAAGAGATGTAATGTATGTGGTTATCTATTGTTACAAAAATAAATAATGATAATTTTGGGAATGAAGATGCTAAACGCAATCTCGATGATAAGATTCAAGCAGAACTTAAGTCTCTTGATGAATTTGTTGCATCCATTCCTATTTTTACACCAGTAGGTATGTAAAAGTCTTTTTTATGGTTATTTTTGTATTTTTTGTTATATCAATAATAAGCTATTTAAGAATTTTTGTGAGTATGAAATAGTATTGCTATTTTATTTTCAAAACAATGTTATGCCAAACTCCTCAAGTATTATATCAGTGTTGGTATTTATCGTTTTTATAAAAGTTCATAACAAAGTTCCCAAGAAGGTTCTCAACAAGTTCAGGTTGCTGATTGTAAAGGTTATTCAACATCTGTTGGTAAGAGAAAATATCTTGCTCAGTTGCTTTTATTTATTGTATACACCAGGTATAATTTTGTGATGACTCATAGTAAATATGGGCAATTTAGTCATTATCATAAATTAGTAATTAAATAAAGGAAAGAAGGATAAATTAAGAAATTAAAAAAAATATTAGAGCCAAAGTCCATATAGGACTCTGGCAGATGTCTAACGTGAGAAGACCTAAGGGGTTAAGGGAGTGGGGCTACGCTTCTCTTTAGGAGAAGCTTTACAAAGAAAATTCAGCAACAAAACATAAAGAAGAAGGAGAGAGAAAGAAAAATATTTAAGGAGCTTTCAACTTGGTGCAACAAGAAAAATTTCCCAACTAGTATTAGTTCAATTTAGAGGTACTTTTCTTACTTTATTGCCATGAGAAATTTCATAGATGTACTTTTCTTACTTTATTGCCATGGGAAATTTCATACTGTTATAATGGAATTTAGATGGTGATATAAGAACTTGTTTATGGTGAGTTTTTACAGAATTGGCACAGAGAATTGTTGAGGTTTTTGAATAGTTGTGAATGGGAAAAGGCACCATAAGCACCTCTTTGTTGAAAAGGTATCACACATTTTCATTACACCCATTCTTGGTCTATAAATAGTGAGACACTTCCTCATTTTAGAGATACACAACAAAATAATTCTCCTCTCTTCTAGAATCGTGTAATTTGCTACCGTATTTGCGTTCGCTATTTACTGTGATTTGAATTACCGCTATCACAGTAAGGGTAATTCCGTTCTATCCTGGGAGAAATTAATCCACAACCTTGGGTAACTGTGAGGGGATTAGATTTCTTAAGGACAAGCAGTGTATACTGTTGGCTCGGAATTTTTCTACTTCATCTCTTTCTATTTCTATTTATTTCGAAAGTGCAGATTCTAACCATCTTAAAAAATCTAATCTTTTTTTTTCTGTTGTTTTCGAATGATGAATCTGTTTGCATTACTTTCCAACTTTGGAACGGACCACATGCAACGTGAGCAATAATGCGAGATATTGGTTCAGTGGGAATCTACATACGGCAGTAACAAAAGCAATTGGCTAAAACGTTGCCAATTCACGTGCCAAGCCTATTTGGTGGCGTTTAAAAGTTAGGAGTGTCCGCAAGGCTTATTTCAAATAAAAGGACACTCGTTTGTCATCTCAATAAAGTAACTGGTGCGTTCTCCTCTTCGTTGTTTGCTAACATTTAAAGAGCATGGTGCATTGTCTTGTTATCATGTTTCAGGGCAAGAATTTTCCAATTCATCCATGCTTTGCCATTTTAAAATGTGCACTTTCCTTCTGTCCATCACAATTATGAATTTCGTTCTATTGTCCAATACTTGGCAATTGGTGACTAAAACAGTACAGTGTGCATTTGGATAAAAGAGAAGAAGAAGATCCGACTTAAATTGGTTTGCACTAGAAATGACAAAAAGGATATATTACCTTTGACACATCGTGAAGGATATATTACCTTCCTCACGGCCATGAACAAAAAGGAATGATCATGAGTTTTACTTATTTCCTGTTGTCCTACTATTTTGATTGTGAGATTAAAATCTTTGTTGTTTCCTACTCCCGATGTTGGAGATTAAAATTTTCGTTATTTTCTACTCCAAAATTCTACTCGGTTTGAAGATTAAAAACTTCACCGTTGAAGTAATTCGGTACGGTTTTGAAGATTAAAAACTTCACTGTTGTATTGAAGCGGCTTTGAAGATTAAAAACTTCGCCATCGTATTAAATCAACTTGAAGATTAAAAACTTCGCTGATTTAATAACTCTAGTTGAATCATAAAATGTGCCGTGAGATCATGATATGTCTGCTACAGAAATTATAAGGACAGTAAAATTGCCCTAGATGATCTTATGCGCAATCTGCTGATCCAATTGGCATTGGAATTGAAAGAATCATTCTTAAAGTAAACTGCATAAAAAATTTATGTCATTTGGTTGACTTTTAAATGACTGCTACAACACCTCTAGATTAAAGGACAGAACCTTTTCAAGGTTACGCCGTTCATATGGCTAAAATGCCAAACTCATAAAGCAATTGGTCAAAATATGCAAGGTATTGCATGGTAATAATAAATTGGCTTTGATAAAGCCCATAATGACAGTACTAGAATTTTGCTTACCTCTTGCCTTTCTTTCATGGCTTTGGTCATGTCTCTGACATGTTGTTGGCAAAGCTTAAAAGTAAAATGGTGTTGATGTCAAGTATTATAAGGCTTGACAATTGCAGTCTCAAAGTATGTGACTGTTTTAAAATTTGTTCATTTATGAGCAGTGTTCACGTAAGATTGTGAAACAACACTGGAAATGGAGGAAATAAAAGGGCCAATTTTGAAAAGGAATAGGGACAATTACAAAAATACCCATAAAACCTAAAATAATTACAGCTACTACCCACTACTTTCAAATATTACCGAACCTACCCACTAAATTAGACTTGTATATTATAGTTTATGCAGTATATCATAAAGGTATATACCTATAAGGCATAACAAAGGTATACAGTAATAAATATCCCTCCAGACTTGTATACTATAATTTATGCAGTATACTTTAAAGGTATATACCTATAAGGCAGAACAAAGGTATACAATAATAAATGGGTAGGTTGGGTAAATACTTTTAGTTTTATGGGTAGTATAATTTGTAATGGGTATGGCTTGTAAATATTTTAAATTTTATGGGTATAGAGTGTAAAAATCCCAAAGGAATATTTTGAAGGCAGCGAGTTTGGTTATGAAACTTGCGGACTTTACGGGCTCAATTAGTGTTCACCGTTGCTTGACAATAACAGTCATGCTCTATGCATTATATTTGGAATTAATTCATGTGCTCTTTGAGTTCTATGAATATGACGCGTGAAATAATTTGAAATGTGGGGGCGTTTGGCTTTGTATGACAAATGTCAATGTTAGACTTAATGTCTATATTATATAATTTGAACCCCATGAATTCTTTGTGGATATTAATATGGTAGTTAATATGATTTCATAACTAGTGTATTTTTGAAGCAACTAGTTGATTAAACTACCAATTCGATGGTTGGTCTTGTGCCTCTTTTAGAAAGGTTATGTTCTTTCATGAAATGGTGTCGTTTAAAAGCTTGTGACGTTTCATGAAAAGATGAGTTGGTTGAAAGATAACATTTTGTATAGACATGATCGTTCATAAACGGATGTATAAGTTCGTTGGGTCTATAATGCGGTAAACCAACATATAATATTAATGACAGAATCCATATATAATTGGATTTAAACGGTGAACTAATCAATAACAATTATAAAATCCATATTGAGTTAGATTTGTATAATGATTGAAGGTTAATTTTATAATATGGGCATCAAATAAATAGCAAAGTAGAAATGGTTGAGAAATATATTGAATGTTAAAAGGTTGTGGCCACAACTGATGTAACCATTTCAAGCTACAGATAAAGTGATGCTACATTAAGAAGCCGAGTTCACAGCCTTAGGCAAGGCTGGTGAAAAAGTTGAATGGCTCCGAAACTTCTTGGAAGACATTCCATTTTGGCCTAGGCCGTTGACACCTATATGTATACATTGCGATAGTCAATCGGCAATATCGAGGGCTGGGAGCCTTATGTATAATGGTAAAAATCGTCATATACGACGAAGACATAAAACCATTCGACAACTTATCTCTAGAGGAATTATCACAATTGACTATGTTAAGTCAAAGGATAATGTATCGGATCCACTTACTAAAGGTTTAACTAGAGATGATGTTGAGAGATCATCAAGAGGAATGGGACTATGGCCGAGGACAAGTCGTCATGGCGGTAACTCTACCTAGAATACTGGGGATCCCAAGATCTAGGTTCAAGGAGCTCAAACAAAGTTATGTACGACCGCTCCAACATTATCAAACAACTCAACCCATTCTCGTAATAAGACAATGTTCAGTACCAAGGATAAAATGTTAAAGATATTTTTTAATGATTATCTAAGTTTGATACGGGAATTATCAAATAGTGTAGATCTACGGGATTACACGTTTAGAAATTACCTATGTGAGTGTGAAGTGGAAGCCGCTTCAAGGAGGATTCTGTAAGGCCAATTCTCTACGCATTCATGAACCAGACGATGTTCATGGTTGAAACGAGCACAACAATGAGAACCAAAGACGGCCAAGGGCTAATTGTGTGACATATATTGTCTAGGTATACACCAAAGCTCGACGGTTCAAAGATATCAAATCTACCGATTGACCGAGTATATCCGATATATGTTCACTACGGAAAGTTCAAAGGGAAACCTACTTATCCAGATGCAGTTAGTTCTTACTTGCAAATCACACAAATTTCTGCACATTTTGCACTATAGAGCCATTCCCCATTCATGTGGGGGATTGTTGGGGTTTTTGAATAGTTGTGAATGGGAAAAGGCACCATAAGCACCTCTTTGTTGAAAAGGTATCACACATTTTCATTACACTCATTCTTGATCTATAAATAGTGAGACACTTCCTCATTTTAGAGATATACAACAAAATAATTCTCCTCTCTTCTAGAGTCGTGTGATTTGCTACCGTATTTGCGTTCGCTGTTTACTGTGATTTGAATTACCGCTATCACAGTAAGGGTAATTCCGTTCTATCCTGGGAGAAATTAATCCACAACCTTGGGTAACTGTGAGGGGATTAGATTTCTTAAGGACAAGCAGTGTATACTGTTGGCTCGGAATTTTTCTACTTCATCTCTTTCTATTTCTATTTATTTCGAAAGTGCAGATTCTAACAAGAATAACCCTGTATTATAAACAAGACTTTGACAAAAGAATAGACTAAAGCAATGTGATGATCTGGTTAGAGCAGATAGGTTCTAATAATCAAGTATAGATAATCCATATGATGAACTACTGTAAGGAGAGAATATTGTGAATAATAGGGTACTATATTTCACAAGTTCTAGTTAAAAGAAAATGAATGATGGAGAGGCTATAAGAATAGAACTAATCTGCCAAGTATCATATATAGAGGAGTCGACGGGTAGTAACAGAAGTTATATTGACTTATAGATTTGTACGCGAATTGAGACGTGGAAGTGCCAAGGAGCCGGACTCTGGTTAGCTGGCATTGAAAGGTGAGTGATGACCTTACCGCAAATTTGTATTTCCATAACCTGTATGGGTTCTATTTGATTTGAAATAAAATGTGTTACTGAATATTTTGAATTGCACGGGACAAGTCCTTTTACAAGATATGTACTGAGATATTTGCTTGAATTATTTTACAGCTACAGGATATGGTTTTTACCGCTACTTGACATGTTTTACTGCTATGTGAAATATTGAATTGTTACTTGAAATACCCTGTACTTAGTATAGGGAATAAATATATTTTTTGGGATGAGCCTTGACAGACCCCGTAGCTAACGATGGGTACGTTAGACCTGGTGCACCTTGTATACTCCGGATTACCGTTACAGTCCCTGCTAGTGGGAAGATAGAACTAGCTTACCGTTACTGATTTCCTCAGGGAGGAATTTATACTGATTACATGGTTTGTTCTTGGAAATCTCCCTAACCTATATACTTGATATAATACAAAGAACACTGAATTTACTATTGGTTGATATTGATTATCATTTACAAGAAACACTTGAAAGACTTATTACAGTTTACTGTCTCTGAAAGTGGTATTTTCTTTACTAGATATATTGTTGCATAAGATACACTGGCATGTTTTTTACTTGTCCCCACTTAAATCGGTTGTGGATAAGCTTATTACTCACTGAGTTGCGACTTACTCCTCGCTATATATTTTTTCTTCCAGAGACAGCAGGTGCCGTAGTCGAGGATTTCCATTCTTAGAGTCGCGAGTTGACAATCCTGGTGACCCCCCGCATTAGTTTGCGCGGGCAAGAGCTTTATTTATTTGTTATTTTCCTTTTTTGAAACTTTTAGAGTCGCTCCATTTAGCCATGCGGTTAGTTAGTTGGGTAACCAATTGGATTATTCATTAATAAGCTAGTCTTGCAATTTTTTTTTCTTTATGATTTTATTACAATCCGGTTAGATGTTCTCGTGGTATTTGGAGATAAATGTGGTGTTTTTCATTATTAATGTGTAAAAATATTGGTTGTTGGATGAGTTTTCTGTTTGTTTATAAGCAGGTAAATTTTGGATAGGCCTAAAAAAGGGAGAAACTCTGCCCGATTTTCTGTAAAATACTGATAAGGCTTACTTGGGCCACTAGCTCCTAAGCGTCGGTTACGACCCCAAATTGGGTCGTGACAAATTTGTTCAGTCAACATTGTATCTTGTCCATCACAAAATAATGTGACTCTTTCTATTAGAAGGTTATGTCCTAGTTTAAATACTGGAATCTATTAAATATTTATTTATTTATGATTACAGAAAAAATAATGGAAAATCTGGAAACGAAGACACTGTCAACCAAAACAGTCACAGTGTTGAGATTCGATGACTCGAAGTTGAGCATCTCCATGATCTTTCAAGAGCTGGTCTTCTTTGGATACCAGTAGGTATGTAAAAGTTTTTTTATAGTTATTTTTTTTAAATTTTTTGTTATATTTATGCACCCCCCAGTAGAAAGTTGTGAATTGTCTCAGTATTAAATAGTATTTCTATTATTTTAAACAAGGTTCCCAAGAAATTCTCAACAAAATAAGGATGCAAATCAGGTTGCTTTTAATCAAGTTTCTTCAACACCTGTTGGTAAGAGAAATTATCTTGCATAGTTGTCTTTTTTCAATTGTTTACATTAGTTTTTTTCAATTGTTCACTCAATATTTGTGTGCTGTCCTATTAAAAAATAGAGTAAATGTAATGTGTGTGCTAATCTATTTTACTAGAAAAAAATAATGGCAAATCTGGGAATGAAGACGTTGTCAATCAACGCAATCACAGTACTGATATTCGACAATTTGAAGTTGAGTATCTCCATGATCATTCGAGAGCTGGTCTTCTTTGGACACCAGAAGGTTCTCAAGAAGGCTCTCGAGAAGGTTCTTAATAAGGTCGCAAAGAAGGAGTTGCAAATTTTGAATTGAAGACGGCCTTGAAAACGTATGATAGGAAAAAGAAGGGTCGTGATAATGATGCTTCTCCTGAAATGCATCTCCTCCCAAAGTGAAAGTTTGTGAAAAGTCTGTCGAGGGAAGCGGTAGCTTCTTGAAAATTGTTTTCTCAGAAGCACCTTCATTTTCACTTGGCTTCTCCCAACCATCGTAAGAGGAGACTAAACTTGGGATCGATAGTGTTAGTCCAGCTTCTATGGATATTGGTCCAACACTAAGGGTGGTACAGAGCTGGCTTCAATCCTAAAAGATAATTCAAAACTTACGGTACTTACTGATACATTTGTTGTAGCAAAGCATCAAGAGTCTGTTTTGAATTCGGCAATAAAACACCTGAACAATTAATTTTTGCGGGAAATGGAAGGGTGTTGTAGCTGAATCTGCGAGGAAGTCTTCAGTAAAACAAGAAGAAGATATGGACTTGGCTATTGTGGCATACAACCCATCAAATAATCTAGAAGGAGCACAACTATTACGTAGGAAACACAGGGTTTTCATGCTTAGCCGCCATTTATTATCTCCATTCAGGCCCTTTAAGCCAAAGGAAAAGAGTTATTGGAAGATTAATAGTTACTCCCCTTTCTAATGGTTTGGCTTTTTCTTTATGAATGGTTGAAAAAAGGCCTGAAACAGTTTTCAGAAAACAGAAAGCTTGCACCGTAAGTGATTTCTTTTTTCTTATTTTTGTCTTTTGAGTTAAAGTATCTTATAAATTATATTAGTAAGTTGATATTTTTTGGTGTTGTTTTCGTGTGCCTTTTTCAGGAACAAGGATCTTTATATTGAGAAACTTGTAGAAATCTCTGTTAAGAACCCAATCAAGTTATACAATATTTCAGTGAAGAGCAAACTATGGTTTAGGGAGATTGCACTTAGAACATGTTCTCTTATCAGTGAGGTTGTTTACAACTTTTTTTTTGTTGGTTCTGTATTTTTTTTTCTTTTATTATGTTTGTTGACATCTATTTTTTTCTATTTGTTATATTTTCTATCATGTAGCATGTTGAAGTTTTGCTGTACTACTTGTGGTAGAAGCATGTCTATCATTCCGCTAACTACTCAGCGATGTTTACAACGACAGACTTGAATTTTGACTTTATTGTAGAGTTATTGTTTTATGAGAATTTAATAGACTATTTTGATAAAATGCTAGAGGAAGAGAAGAACAAGAGATTGAAAGAGAAGAAGGAGAGAATAGAAAACACTGGAAAAGGGAACAAGATTTTGAAGAAGAGAAGAGGAAGAAACTAGGAGGAAAAAAAGAAAGGTGGTCAACCAAGGAAAACAGAATGTCCTAAGAAACCTCAACCTCGAGCAGAAGTTGTTTTGGGAATAGAGGATTTGAATTGGAGGATTTAGAGAAGATTGATTTGCATATTGACATGGCGGATTTTCCTGGAGCTACAACAAATAACCGGCATAAGTGTGTGAATGGGGCTTCTAATTGCTGCGGCATAGCATGGAAGTAGGTGGAAAAGTTTTTATGCCAATTAAGAAGCCTTCAGATGATTTCAGTGATCCTAACTCTAACACACATTATTTGTTGGGAGTTTATTCCTTAAAAGACCACAGAATAGATGTGTATGATTCTGTTTTCAGTGGGGATGAAGATTTTTGCAAGATGAAGATGGAAATGTAAGCAATTGTTATCCCTAAGTTGCTTAAACAAATGCACTTTCACGATATGTATCCGGATTTTGGTATGGAATACAAGAAACTCAGTATTGAGTATAACAGTGCACCAAAATAAAAAAGAGGAACAGATTGTGGTGCATTTGTAACAAGGTTTGTTGACACCATCAATCTGGGACCGGAGTTATTTAAATTTGAGTGGGGAGCAGGATATATCTTGTAACTTGTCTATTAATTCATGGAAGAGAAAAGAGAGAGGTAGGTTATGGAACTCCACCAGAGGAGATCAATGATGATTATGGGGACAATGATTATTGTTGCTCCAAAACGCACACGCAAGTATACGTGGTCGACAAGTAATAAAGTGATAAATCGAGTATCGTTCCCACGAGGATTATTAAGACTGAATTCTAGCAAACAATTTATATAAACTATTCAGGGATCTTTTTCCAATAGTGATGAGTTTATTAACTAAAGAACATTAATTAAAATGGTAAAAGTGAATTCAAACAATGGAGCAAGACTTGGTTGTTATCAGTAATAAGGAGACGGTCCAGGGTCATAGTTACGAACAATCCAGTTGAGTTTTCCAATTGATTCCACTTCTTAAATCCCAGGTTACTAACTAACAGAGTAAATGTACCCATGAAAACCTTTCGATTCTTCACGGTCTATGCAGGCTACTCCAATCCCTATATGTCTATGGGTTGAATCACGTGCACGCATTAACGAATTCTATAATGAGTTAAACTAGGCAAGCAAGTATATGTCTATCCTACTCACAAATTGGTTCCCCGATTCCCGGGTTCACAAACTAGTCCTATTCTTTCTTATTACGTAATTAAATTCCCTCTTTCGAGTTCAATCTAAAAACCATAGATAATGCGTAATAATCGGGCCCTGACAATTACACAAGTGAAATCAAGAAAGAATAAGCAATCCGTTATGGGATTCAATTAATGGAAATCAATTTTCAAACATCAACTTTCATGTAATACTCTCTAACCCTAGAACGATAGATTTAGCTACGCATACTCATAATAACAACACAAAGATTTGGTGTAATAACGAAATAATGATGTAATAGATTAATGGAAGGAGGAAAAACCCTTGTTCTTGATGTTATGAGCTCTCCAATTTGCTCCAAAGTCTGACCTCCTATCAAAAACTAAGTAAAAGAGTATTTATAGGGTTTACAAACACCTAGTAATAAGTTAAACCCAAGCATAGACGAAATAGGAAGTGAAAATCCGCTCAGGGGCGCTATAACGGGCGCCCCGCGCCTCGTAAAGCGCTGGGACAAGCAGAACCCGTCGAAACTTAGGCGCTTTTGGGGCGCCCCGCGCCAGTAACCGCGCTGGGCACTGGGCTCTATAAGTGGCGCCCCACGTGCCCAAAAGCGCCTTGCCAATTTTCTGGTCCCTTGCTCCTTTGCTCGCTTCGTGTTGTGCCTTCGTGTGCTCGATCCAATCCTCAATCAAACTCCAATTGTTTCTTGCTCGATCATGCTCTTTAAAGCTCCACTTGCACTTCATAACAACCTACATACACACGACATAAAATTATTGCAAAACCACATTCATAAACTATAAAACGAGCGAATAACAAGCTCAAACATGCGGAAATATTAAGGAAACTTTGGCGTAAAATGCCAAACATCACCACCCCACACTTGAACCTTTGCTCGTCCTCGAGCAAGTCACAACTAACTTCCCAACCTAGGTAAAACAGGTCTGCCTATGACTATGGTTGATACCGACCATTGAACCAAAGCATACATGACTACTATGGATCCACAATATGCCAACAATTTACCCAAACCAAAAATATGAGAACAGCCACCCCAAAATAGCTCAAATGCACAAACTCACAGAATCACACCTATCTACTCAACCAAGAACCATCAACTTCACCTATTTCATGCAAACCACGTGCCCTCACCAATATGAAGCAAAAGAGTGCCCCTCCAAAAATCACACACAACAGTCAATATCATGAATAGAACGGGGCAATACAAACGAATTCATTCACTCTCATGAAAGTCTCACATGTCACACATAACGTACCATAGGCTTGCCCGTAGTGTAGGACTCCACTAATGCAAGCTCACTCCAATCGGGATTAACTAGGACTTTAGAAAGGTCGTAATGTAAGCTAAGGGGCGGGTAGGATGCATATGGTAATAGTGACTACCTCCCTAAGCACTTTAATACATCACATTCAAATTAAGCATCAATCTCATCAAGCCACCCAATCAACACTTCTACACATACACATTCTCACAAGTAGCAATTTTCTATTAAGCACACACTAGCAAGGAATGGACATCTTTTTCTCTTTTTATTTCTTTTTCCATTTTTTTCTTTCTTTTCAATTTCATTATCTTCCAACCTTGCCAATGCTTTTCACTACTTCACAATTTTAACAATTATTCCCCTTCATCAGCTCCACTCAAAAACCTCCCAAAATCCAACCACAACTCCAAAATAACAACACAATACCAACTAAAGTGCTTAAGGAGTAAAGGGCCAAAAGGGACAATTTAGAACAAATGGGTAGGCTCGGGGTGTGGGTGCCAACAAAAAGGGTCAAAGAAATCACAACAACAATTTTTTTCCAAGGTGTATATGTAAGGGTAGGCAAATCAAAAGAAGGTCTTGTATCATTTCCCGACTAGAGCAAACCTAGGATTTCGCTTTGCACACACACGGGGCAAGTTCTAGACATCAATATGCAACACGGAGCAAACAAGAATATGCCTCACAACACACATTGCACACGATCCACACAAAAAGGTTCCATCAACAACTCTCAACCAAGCATCTAGAATGCAACTTGTGGAAAATTAAGCACTAATGCACAAAGGTTCACAATAAAGTCAAGCAAGTGGACTCAAGCATCTCAAGGGGGTCGTTCCAATTTTTCCTAGGCATGCATCACCATTAAAACCCAAGGACACCACAAATAGCGCATCCAATCAATTCAAGTCCACCGGTATCAAACAAATCAAAGGCACCTAGCATTCCACATATTCCTTTCGTCTAGGGTTACCTTTACTAACTACTCTAATCCTAAAAATACAAAACTACCCGGTTCAAAGGTCTCCCCGTGGAAAAGAAACGAGGTCATAAGAAAAACCACGGGGTGGATGACATGTACCACTAATAAAACTAAAAGGAAAATCTTTTTGGAATTTTTCATTGGTTTTCTAAATTTTTTTCTTTCATATATTAAAGCAAGAAACAAATCAAAATAAAGTCAAGTGACAAAAGAAAATCCTACGGTACATGCATCCCTAACCTCAAAAATAAATAAAGGGTAGTTCCCCACCCCACACTTAAACTAAGCACTGTCCTCAGTGCTAAAAATAAGAAAGTGCAAGGTAAAGAAAACTTCCCTGAAGATTCTAGTCCTTGGTGCTAGCATCCTCCAAGCTTCCATATCGTATGAGGTACTCAGACTTCCCTCATCAGGTCATCAACAGTAGGCAAGGGTGAGGACACCCCACACTTAGCCTCGACATTACATGAACCTGCAATCCAAGGAAAAACAAAAACTACGTGACACTATAAATAAAATAATACAAGTACAAACTCGGGTTGCCTCCCGAGAAGCGCCTTAGTTAACGTCGTGGCACGACGACACTTCTAGCTCACTTCCAGCATTTATGTCTTCTCTTCTTACGCCGAACCTTTGCTTTCTCCCTTTCCTTGAGAGAACCCCTCTTCAACTTCACATGTGGTGTACTTCCATGTTCTTGTTTGACACATTCAATCATAGAGCAATCTTCCACCTTAGCTATGTGCTCCTTCTCAGTATAGACCTTGAAAGTAACCTTTTCTCCATGCGCTCTAACAGTCATCTCACCCAGCTCCATGTCAATAATTGTCTTCGAGGTGACTAAGAATGGTCTCCCCAAAATGATTGGAGCTTCTCGGTCCTCTTCATAATCTAGGACTACAAAATCAGCAGAGAATGTAAACTTACCAACTTTTAGCAACACATCCTCCAACTTACCATCAGGGTGAGTGAGTGATCCATCCGCCATCTTAAGAGTAACTGAAGAGGGCTTGATTGCTCCTAGCCCTAACCTTTTGCAAACAGACAGAGGCATGAGATTTATGCTCACACCCAAATCACACAAGGCACCAGTGATATTATGCCCTCCAATGGTACAAGGAATAGTAAACCTCCCAGGATCTTGAAGTTTTGGAGGTAGCTTGCTCAAGATTGTGCTACACTCCTCAACTAACTCAACTGTGTCTGTCTCTTGAGGCTTTTTCTTCTTGACTAAAATCCCTTTTAAGAACTTCACAAAGGATGGCATCAATTCAAACACATCAGTCAAAGGAATATTAACTTGAAGTTCTTTCAACATACTCACAAATTGTTGATACTGGGCTAGATCCTTCAATGGTATAAGTCTCTACGGGAATGGTGGAGGTGGCAGAGGTGCCTCCTTTTTCTCTTCTTTCTTCTTTACGTTCTCCACTTTTTCAACTTTTTCTATTGCAGCTCTCTCCTCGGACTTGGCCATCAGCTCTCCACCTTCAATTAAAGTCACTGCAAGACATTGTTCAGGCTCTTTTTTAACAGTGCTTATTTCTCCCACCAACTGCCCCAACTGGTGCTCCAGGTTCTTGTGAGCATTGGCAGTATCTTGTATGGCCACTGCATGGGCTGCAGTGTCAGCTATCATTCTCTGCTGGCCCACCATTAACTGCTTTAACATCTCTTCAACTGAATAGCTAACCTGTTGTGGTGGAGCTAGAAGAGGGTGATAATTATTCGGGGCTCTCGTATTGCCTTGGTAATAACCATTACCAAACTGATTGTGACCCTGCAGCCTGTTTTGATTACCCACGTAATAAACTGACTCTAGATTAGAGGAGCAAACCTCTGTGGCATGGTCTTGACCACAAACCTCACAAAAGCTCTGGAGTTGTTGCACTGGAGCTAATTGTGGTTTTGCCTGCAGAGTCAGTTTGCTAATTTGATTTGAAATAGCATCCATCTTCGCCCTTAGCTCTTAAACTGCATCTAACTGAAGTACCCCTGCAGGTTTCTAGGTAATAGCTCTACCATCTCCCTGCCAATCAGGATTGCTCTGCGAAAACTGATATAGCAAATCATAAATTTGATCAAAATTTAAGGCCAGTACTTGGCCTCCAGCAGCAGCATCAACCACGATCTTAGTGTGTTGGTTCAACCCCTCAACAAAAGTGTGTGCAACAACCTCATTGGATTGGTTGTGGTGTGGACAATCTCGCAATAAAGCTTTAATCGCTCCCAGGCTGAATACAAAGACTCTCTTTCTAATTGTCTGAAGGACATAATTTCACTCCTCAGCCGAGCTGTCTTGGCAGATGGATAAAATTTAGCCAAGAACTTCTTATCCTCCCAAGTAGTGATAGACCCAGACTTTTCAGCCTTTAACCACTTCCTTGCTGCCCCAATCAGTGAAAACGGGAACAACGTCAAGCGAACATAATCAACAGGAACTCCCTTCGGTGTGTAAGTATCACTGATCTCCAAGAAATTCTGGATATGTTGTTGTGGATCCTCGCTAAGTAATCCAGCAAATTGTCCAGTCACATGTAATAGTTGTATCATGCCGGACTTAATCTTAAAGTGCCCAGTGATTTCAGGCTTAACTATTCTCGATGCTACTCCCTCCAGGCTGGGGAGAGCAACATCTCGCACAGCTAAAGCTTGTTCTTCTGCCATTCCTGTAGGTAAAGATCAAGCAGGACCTAATACCTGAAACAGCAAAAAACTCAAAACAAAAATTAAACCTGAATAGAAAGTAATAAACTGTTCAAAAAGAAATCAGTCAATTGTTTAGTCCCCGACAACGGCGCCAAAAACTTGTTGCTCCCAAACGCACACGCAAGTATAAGTGGTCGACAAGTAATAAAGTGATAAATCGAGTATCGTTCCCACGAGGACTATTCAGACTGAATTCTAGCAAACAATTTATATAAACTATTCAGGGATCTTTTTCCAATAGTGATGAGTTTATTAACTAAAGAACAGTAATTAAAATGGTAAAAGTGAATTCAAACAATGGAGGAAGACTTGGTTGTTATCAGTAATAAGGAGACGGTCCAGGGTCAGAGTTACGAACAATCCAGTTGAGTTTTCCAATTGATTCCACTTCTTAAATCCCAGGTTACTAACTAACAGAGTAAATGTACCCGTGAAAACCTTTTGATTCTTCACGGTCTATGCAGGCTACTCCAATCCTATATGTCTATGGGTTGAATCACGTGCACGCATTAACGAATTCTGTAATGAGTTAAACTAGGCAAGTAAGTATATGTCTGTCCTACTCACAAATTGGTTTCCCGATGCCCGGGTTCACAAACTAGTCCTATTCTTTCTTATTACGTAATTAAATTTCCTCTTTCGAGTTCAATCTAAAAACCATAGATAATGCGTAATAATCAGGCCCTGACAATTACACAAGTGAAATCAAGAAAGAATAAGCAATCCGTTATAGGATTCAATTAATGGAAATCAATCTTCAAACATCAACTTTCATGTAATACTCTAACCCTATAACGATAGATTTAGCTACGCATACTCATAATAACAACACAAAGATTTGGTGTAATAACGAAATAATGATGTAATAGATTAATGGAAGGAGGAAAATCCCTTGTTCTTGATGTTATGAGCTCTCCAATTTGCTCCAAAGTCTGAACTCCTATCAAAAACTAAGTAAAAGAGTATTTATAGGGTTTACAAACACCTAGTAATAAGTTAAACCCAAGCCTAGACGAAATAGGAAGTAAAAATCCGCTCAGGGGCGCTATAATTGGTGCCCCGCGCCTCGTAAAGCGCTGGGACAAGCAGAACCCGTCGAAACTTGGGCGCTTTTGGGGCGCCCTGCGCCAGTAACCGTGCTGGGCGCTATAAGTGGCGCCCCACGTGCCCAAAAGCGCCAGGCCAATTTTCTGGTCCCTTGCTCCTTTGCTCGCTTCGTGTTGTGCCTTCGTGTGCTCGATCCAATCCTCAATCAAACTCCAATATTTTCTTGCTCGATCATGCTCTTTAAAGCTCCACTTGCACTTCATAACAACCTACATACACACGACATAAAATTAGTGCAAAACCACTATCATAAACTATAAAACGAGCGAATAACAAGCTCAAACATGCGGAAATATTAAGGAAACTTTGGCGTAAAATGCCAAACATCAATTATAATCTAACTTGTGGACATGGAAGGCTAGTTACTCTTTTAATCCTTTTGTCCATTTTGAATCTGATAATTTCTTGTGTTTTTCAAACAATACAATATACAAATATTTTTGAAGTATTATATATATATGTTCAATTGATGTTTATGGATTAATTTTGAATTGAATTTCATTTTTTATTATCCCCTATTGCAGGGACTCCAAGAACATTATACTGGGACTCTATTTAAATAACTACAGAGCCACATCTTTTTATACTGTGATTCCATCAAAGTAACTACCGAGTCCCATATTTTTATCCTGTAGACATGTTAGATTTTATTTGTTTAAGTCCTTATAGTAGGAAATTCCAGCTGGATTTTATCTTGATGGGTCTAATTGAAAATAATGACAGAGTACCAAGATTTTAAACCTTGGGACATGTCAGTTAGTTTTTATTATTTTTACTTCCTTAACGTTAAAGAATCCCAGCTCACTATACTGGGCCTATATCAACATAACTACAGAGTCTCAAACTTTTATCCTGTGGACAAGATAAGTAAGTTTTTATTTTTTTTAAGTCCATATGGCCGAGGATTACACCTTATTATGCTGGGTCTCATTCAAAATAACTCTAGAGTCCCAACATTTTTAAATATGCGCACATGTGAGTTGATTTTTATTTTTTAATTATTTATGGTGCGGAGCCGCAATTATAGATTTCAATTCTAGGTAAATGATTGAATTTATCAGATTTTAAAATAACAGTTATGTAACGGTTATTGTACTGTTATTTAATGATGTCTGTTGAGTATAGGTGTAATTGTTAAGTAATGGTGTCTGTTCAATTATAAATTGCAACCGTTACAGTAGCCATAAATTTTTTATAAATAACCCAACTCATAAGTGTAGAAACATTTATTCAAACTAAAAATAACAATCATCATATTCAAAATGCCTCGTCAACCATGAAAAATAGGAGGAGCATCCAGTTCAAGGCCAAGAAGAAGAGAAGTAAGCAATTCAGATTCAGATGCTGAACAAATGAATCAAGTTTTGAATAAATTAAGGCATGAAGTGTGGGGATAGAAGTTCCAGTTCGAGAATTTCTTCCACGAATACAAGAGGGGCATGAGAAGGGTGAAAAGAATTTTGAAAGGGTTGCTTGCTGATAGGCGAATGGATTTCACTTTATACTTCACACCACCAGGATCACCACCAGAAGCACCACCAGGAATAGCAACTGCACAAGCGTTCTAAGTTTAAATATTTAAGTTTATCTTTAGTAGTAATTTTTAATGTTTATTTTTATAATTTTATGCTTGATTTTGGATGATGAACAATTGAGAATTTGTGTTTGAATGTTTTAGTTGAATTATGAATAATTATTTTAGTTTTTAGCTTCTTTACATTTGGTAACAATTTGAAAAGTTCTTGTTGGCGAATAAAATTTTGCGTAGCTTCTTTGCACAAGCATTTCTTATTTGTGCCCCAGTACTATTACTGCGACCCCCTGCTAGGAAGTCCCAGCTCATAATGTTGGGTCTAATTCAAAATAACCACAGAGTCCTAAGATTTTTAATCACAGGGTTAGTTTTTATTATTATAATTCCTCATTATCTATAATAGGGAGGTTTCTATGTTGTTATTTTTAATAATCATCCTATAATTTTCTATTTTCTACAGTACAAGTATCGGTCCCAGGTCGAAATAATGTGATTTTGTGTTTGCATAAGATTTTGTCTCTGTGGTTAAAAATCATAGACAATTTTGTGAAAATGTGAACTTTATTGCAATTACATACTTTGAAAGTTGAAGTAGTGAATCTTTTGTGGATTACAGAATTCTGATAGTAATTTAAATTACAGAATCTTTCCAGATCTTTTTTTGAGTTGACTTGTCATATAAAAACAAGAAAGAATCTATTTGATTTCCTTTAGTATTGTCAAGTATATAATACTTTGACTTTAATATACAATTTCAAGAATCTCAATTCAATCTTATCCAATACAGGTACAACCCTATAGTAAGAAAACGATATGTTTTTGTAGAGAAATATGTTTAGTCGAATCTCTATTATTTCAAGTTTGAAAATCTAAAAGATAATGAATCTTTTACAGCTTTTTTCTGAGTTGTAATGTCACCTAATTAAAAAGAACAAAAATTCTTCACGGGTTTTTATTTTTTTGGAATTGTAATTTTGAACTTCAGCTTTCTTATATAAATTCACACATTGGTGTTGTGTTTTTAATTGTACAAAACTAAGTAAAAAAAAAGTAATACAATAAGAAATGGCTCGCAACAATGAAGCAAGAAGAAAACAATGGTTCCAGTTGAGGAACGACATTAGGAATTTCAAAATTGATGTTGAGCTTATGAAAAATGAGGTCGTTGTGGTCAAGAACAATTTGGATATGTTGATTGATTTTTTTTATAGCTTTCAGAAATAAAAACAATACAGATATGGATCGTCATTTTGATTAACTCATAGATATTGAATTGCAGTATTTCACAGACTCAACCTCTGGTTGTAGCTCTCGTATCTCTAGTAATCGTTAATGTTTTTGTAGGGTTTTAGTGTATCTTTTTTTATGTGTTTTTAGTGTTATATTTTTATCTTCAGACTATAAGTGTAATTTCAGTTTGTAGTGTTTGTACTATGTGTTTTTTGAAGCAAGTGTAATTTCGTGGGACATTATGCTAAACACCGAAGGAGTCCCAGTATTTAATACTCGAGGTATAAGCTAGAGACATGTGGAGTTCAAAATCTGTGTAGCCAATAATCAGCTAACACTGCAGTCGAGAAAATCTACAATTTACTAGCACTTTGAAGAACTGAATAACAGAAAAACTCAGTTTTTTTGACTAGAACTATTTTGATACCAATGAATATTTTTGACTGCATAATTCTGGGACATTATGATAATCACAGATGGAGTCCCAGTATTTTAAGCCTGGGCAATTAATCTAAACACAGGTGGAGTTCAAAATATGTGTAGCCAATAACCACCCAACACTACAGTCTCCTTCTTATGAATACAAAAGAAACTAAGATTATCTAAAATGGAACAAGAAATTTCATAAGAAAAAAAAATTCTTAATGAAAGAATTGTAATTTGTTTACTTGGACACCTACCTAATATTATATTGAGTCTAGTAGAAATACTGGGTCTCTAAGGTTAACCAATAAGGAGTTACAGTTTTTTATATGGGATATTACTCATAATCGTGTAGCTAATACATTCAAATTTTATTAGCTAACACTGTAGTCGACAAAGTCTGGAATTTATTACATTTGGAATCGTGTAGCTAACACAAATTTTTTGGCTACGTTTATTCTGATATTAATGTATTTTTGACTACAGATTCTCTTTGGCTGTAACAGGTTGGCGAAATTAGTAACTGCTAGCCTATAAATAAGGCGTTACAGTTAAAGAAAACTATAAGTTATTGAGAGTTCATCTACTCATATAAGATTTTACTTGCAGTAAAAGAAATTTCCATAAAGAAGATATGGCGAATGAGGAGAATCGTGTTGAGGAACTGGGTCATTTCTATAAGAAACTAACAAGTTCCTACTTCAAAAAATATGATTTTGTATGTTAAAAAATTTCCAAACCAATATTTATTTCTTCCTCTAATTTTTATAGTTTGTCATTTCTTACTAACTGTGACAATTATTTCTTTTAGATCTTTCCAGAGAATTGGAAGCAAAGGATGTCTAATATAAATGGAAATGCATGTATATTTTATGAGGATGATGACAATGTATATGAAATGAAATTCAAGGTTGGGAGACATACAAGGTTGTGTAATGGTTGGAAATCTATGCTTATTCAGAGAGGCTTCAGGCAAGGTGATACGCTTCGTTTTGAACATATTTGGTATGAGATTCTTGATGTTGATGCAAATGTTGTTTTTGGTATTGCTGTCAGAAACCATAGGAATGTTCATAGCGAAGATGATGATGATGACAATTACGAAGATAGTAGTGAAGATGATGATGCAGGATCAACACAGTTGCCAATTTTAATTGAATAAGTTCTAGTAGTATTTGTGTTCTTTTAGTTAATGTAGTTTATATTTTCTGTCTTTTATTATATGTACTGTGTTTTTTTATTTTCTGTTTTTAGTTAAGGTACTGTATTTTTAGTTAAATCTTTTTGTTTTTAATTCATGTATTATATTATGTATCAGTTTTCAACTAATTATCTTTTCTATTGCTTTTCTTATTAAGTATCTCAAAGTATTGATTATTCAATTAGTAAAGAAACTAGAAAAACAGCTAACTTGCAGCAAGAATTTTCATAGAAACAAATGAAAAATATGTTTTTTTGAATAATAATCATTGTTAAAAACTATAGAGGAACGAAAATAAAAAATATATATGCTCTATAAATAAATAGTCCCTTTTTTACTTCAAAATTGCTGCCACTGGACAAAAATAGAGAAGAATGGTCTTCTATCTATCTAGTGATGGCAGATTTTTAACTGAAAAAAAAGGAAAAAATTTTAAGATAACATCTTTTGTCATGTTTAAATTTTCTATTGAATTGCAGTAAAAGACAATTAAAAAATAAAAGCCAGATAGAGACATACCTAAATCTTTTATTGAGAGTTATGTTTCTTTGAATACGGATGAAGTACTGAAGTGTGCATGCAGGATGTCCTGTTGTGTCCATGCTTTCTATATATCCCGTATCTCTTTATCTTTTGTCTGAAAAATTCTGCAGCTGACATATATCTTTTCGTTTGCATTCTCCCTGGATTAACTTTAAAATTTGGAGGTTTTGTTATCTCTTCTTTAATACTATCAAGAACAACCCATGATTCTTCATGTCCAATAGTGTTGATTTTCCCTTCATATTGTTTTAACCATATTTCTCTTTTATACCATCTAGAGCAATAATCGGATTTATGTAGGTGTACTCTGTCTATAGCAGTAAGTGCATGTTCACAAGGTATTTCATCAATTTGGAACTTCAGGCATTGACATTCTTTCTTCTTAAAACAAACAATGAATTCTCTCCCTGGATCTGTTACCTTAAAGCTTTGATCACTAGTTCGGTCAACCTGAAAAAATAAAATCTATAAGACTGTTATTCTAATTTTCATTTACTAAAAAGAAAAAAATAATAACCAGCATAACACATAAACGTTGGGTCTATTTTTAGTGCAACCCTTTTGTCCCATAAGTATATATTGCGAGCTCTTGCAGGCATACCCTTTTGTCCCAGCACAAACACCTGGGGGGAGGGGTGTTTGGTCTGTGCATAACCATTTATGCCCTATGGTTTTATACTTGGAGCCCCTGCTGGGATACCCTTTTGTCCTAGCACAAAAGCATGGTGACTCATAATATGCAAACTAGCAAGTCCCAGTATTTTAAATATGGGAATCCAACAAAATATATGGTAAGTCCCCGACTTTTTTATTGGGACTTCATGAATAATAATAGAGATAACAAGAATCACATCCAAAAAATAACTGGGGAACTCCCCAGTTATACAAAAGTGTACTGTTTCATATACTCACATTCATCCTATATGCTGTTTTTATTTTCTTTTGCAATTCATCATTTGCCCATTTTAATGTTGCAAAGAAAACATCATGTGCTTTCTTTCGTTTCTTAAAAAACCATGTTTGTAGCTTGTTCATTATGTTGTCCGTTATTGATAGTATTGATTTTTACCTAGCTTGTATAGAGAATTATTCATGGATTCCACGATGTTTGTTGTCATCATGCCATATCTTCGATTTGGACAGCAAGCTCTAGCCAGTTGGGGGTTCTTCCATGAGGTAATCATAAGTTGCCCTGTCTGCTTGCTTCATATTCTCCATGTCTTCTTCAAACTCTTTAATTATGTAGAGCTGACATGCATTATTGAATGTAGTTAACAGTGCAGGCCTCACGTTCCTTTAGTTAAGGTTTTTTTCTAGAAGAAATACATAGATCCCATACGCACATTTAGGATATACATTTATAATCTCATTTGCAATTGCAGAATTACGATCAGAAAGGAACATCAAATTCTCATGGCATCCAATTACAATGCACAACTGCATAAAGAACCAATTGTACGCCAGATTAGTTTCTAAGTCCACAACTCCAAAAGCAAGAGGGAAGATTTGGTTATTTGCATCTTATGCCACTACAACAAATAGTGTCCCATGATATCTTTCCTTGAGGAATGTTCCATTGACAGCTATAACTGGTCTACAATGTTTCCAGCCTTTGATAGATGTCGCACAAGCAAAAAACATATATTTGAACCTGTATAATACAGTCTCAGTATTATCAGTAAAACCCATGTATATAAATATTTGAGTCTCAACTTTTGTAATGGATCCCTATCTATATATAACTAGGTCATCCCAACATTTTGTGCTGGGACTCCAAAAAATAACCGGGGAGTCTCATGTCTTTTTACTGGGATTACTAGAATTCTAAACAAAAATAAGAGGTACATCATTTACTTTTCCATTTTTTTAACCTGTTCTCAGTATCTCTTTGAAGAGCAATGTGTGAGCCTGGATTGATGTCTTGTAGCACATGTAAATATCTAGGTAACTTTTGAAAGTTCTCTTCAGGTTTTCCTCTAATCAAAGACACTCCTTCTAAGATAGCACGCCATGCCTTATTATAAGAGATTTCAACTCCCAGTTTCCTTCTCATTTCTGCGACGACAAAATTAAGCTTAACTGGATAATTATCATCTCTAATATTCTCAACAATCTCATCTCGCATATCTTTAAAGTAGCATGTTTTTGGTCTCTTTTTCTATTGTCCACCGAGCAACTGTGATTCTTCTAAAACTTCAATATTTTGAAGAGCGTGGATTGCTTAATTCTGGAAGATCGAACAGTCCACACATATTTTTCATTCATGCACACCAGTGAATATCTTGTTGTACTTGATCTAGCAACTTTGAATTCGAAATGATGTGCAATTGCCATTGTTTGAAAATATTTAGTGACACATTGTTTATTCATAAAAATTGATCCAACTCTGATGTCATCCAAATTTTCTTCTTCTTTTAGTATTGGACGAGGTGATTCTTCCACTTTCTTCCTTGAATATCTCTTCTTTTCATTGTGGCAGTAGATGTCTTAGGGGGTTCAATAATCACAGGCTCTTGTTCTATATTTTCAGTATCCATTAATTGTTGCTGCATGACAGCATCTATTGGCACAACTTCCACAGACGGAGGCGTTAACATAACAACTTCAAATGCATCATCATTGTCAATTTGCATTATCATTTGTCCTTCAATGTAATCAAAAGTCTCAGACCGCGGAGATCGTTGAGTAATATCAACTATGAAATGTCTACTTTTATACTCAGAATTGCTCATCATCAAGTGTAAAGAACTAATTAAATCATCATTATTTGTTATAGGGACCTCATTGCTTGTTCCAAGATTCATATCAAATTATATGACTATCTCAAATTTTCTTCATCTATATTTCTCTTTTTGCAAAGGTTTTTTCTAAATCTTCAAATGTATTGGTTTCAGGATGCAGTCATGATCTTTGTACTTATAATGTGGTGTCCATTTCCCATTGAATGCAACAACAATGCAGATTTTAGCAGCGCCTGCATTTGTTGATTGCAAATAGTTAATAAATACAGTAAAATACTGAACTAAGTGAGAAGGACAAGTCCCATGGTAAAATATTATAATTATACTTCAATAATGAACGAAGTCACATAATTAAGAACTGCGAATCAACAAAGTAAATCTATTCAATTTTAAATTTTGTTTCAATTGAGAATAATAAGTCGAAGTATTAAGTATTGTAATTACTCTTCAATATGAACTAAATTACAGCATTTTTTCCTGCGGCTCTTATTAATTTTCATCTATTTAAGTGAGAAGGACAAGTCGGGGAGGGGGGGGGGGGGCGTAAAATACTGTAATTATGGTTAAATAATGAACAAAGTCAAGGATTAAGAATTGCGACTCTATAAGCTAAGTATACATAAGCCACAAGATAATGTACTGGACCTTTGCTTCAATAAGGAACTAAGTCCCAGCATTTGTGCTGGATCGCATAATTAAGAACTGCGACTCTATAAGCTAAATATACATAGACACGGGATAATATATTAGGCCTTTGCTATAACAACGAACTAAGCCCCAATATTTTGTGCTGGAAAGCAGCATTAAGAACCGCGACTCTATAGGCTAAATATACATAGCCACATGACAATATACTTGACCTTTGCTTCAACAAGGAACTAAATCCCAGTATTTAATGCTGGATTTTTCATCTTATTGCACATTTGAAAGTTTTAGATTTCAATATCTAAGAGAAACTAGTGAAATCATTTAATTAAATATATATAACAGCAAAATAAGGTCGCAACAAAAAATTTGTTGAATGAATCGCATATGTATAGT
The DNA here is from genome assembly GCA_037355625.1 of Petunia x hybrida. Taxonomy (NCBI): domain Eukaryota; kingdom Viridiplantae; phylum Streptophyta; class Magnoliopsida; order Solanales; family Solanaceae; genus Petunia; species Petunia x hybrida. The sequence continues at coordinate 78,344 of JBBBVM010001177.1, read as the reverse complement.
AAAAATGAGATCATAATCACGATCGTTGAATCAATCGTATATTTTACACTAAATATGAGCACATAATCACGAATTTTTGTTTGAATTCATTATTTTACAGTTTCAAAACGCATCTATTACTGCGAAAACAATTGAAAATTTGAGAATTCACCGCAGAAACTGAAAAATTGGAACTCTAATTAATAAACTAGAAGTTAATTGATACCTTTTTCAGACGCTTTTACAGTTTGAATTTGCGTGATATTGAATTCGGGGAGAGAGAATGATGTATTGATTCCGTATTTTTACTCTGTTTTTGTGGGAGATCTATATTTAAGTGGAGCTGTAGGTTTATAAGCGGTAGTTAAGTAATTTCTAATATATGGCTGTTGTCAGCAACAGTAGCATGCAAGCGTATGTGGGTGATTTTTTGCTATTTCTCAATGAATTGTAAAATTGTAGATGAAACTCACTTAGGGTGACAAAAATTGGCTGCTCATCAATTTTTCACATTTGTTTCTGCCGCAGTGAGTGTGCTCCTTCTCCTGATTCGTCAAAACAATTTTCAACAGGATCCCACAAATCTTGTGATTGGAAAATCATTTCGGTATTTTCATATTAAAAGTCATAGTTTACTCCGTTGAACATAGGAATGGATAGTTGTGCCACACCTTGTTTACATACCAAAGTGCTACCATAAGTTAAACCAAAGCCTAAACTGAGTTGGAAAAATTGGGATCGCTGAACATCAAGCTGTGACTGATGCGCCGCTTGGAAGATCGCTTCCCATAGTCTGAAGCTGTGACAACTCTACAGCTTGCACCATAGCTTTACCTTCTAATACCACATCCTACATTTTGCTAAGTCCATCAACTCTTTGCTCATTTGTATTCATTTTTGCCCCGTTTACACTCATTTACGCCCTACAAGCAATATTACGAAAAATGAGTGAAAATACCATATGTATCACCTAAAAGGAATGGGCAAAGTACTACAAATGCAAGGAAATATTACAGAAATATAGGCATATATCGCTAAATATCACCACCCCATACTTAGATCTAGGGCTACCCATAGTATGGTAAATACCGAATTACCATATCGAACCGAAATACTTTTTACTGTGGTAACGGTATTTTTGGTATTTGGTATGAAATTTTAAAAATTTTGGTATTTGGTACGGTATTCGGAATCTATAAAAAAATATCGAAATACCGAAATACATATACAAATTATATATATTATATTTATATAACTCATAATAACTTAATTAATCTAAATATGAGCTAATAAAATTCTAAATAGAATATCTAAAACTTGTAATGTGATTATATATTTAATTAAAACTTAAAATAGTATCAATACCATCAAATCTAATTTAATTATTTACTGGAGAGTTGTCTTCCAAGCACCGTCAAAACTCAAAAGCTTTTTGTTTTTTTTTTTTTTTTGTGTGTAAAAAATATATTAGCTTATCATAAGTAAGAATTAAAATTTCAATAATAAATTTTTTTGTGTAAGCTTGTGTAGTAAAGTTGGTTTAATTAGATTTCGGCTAGTGTTATTTGTACATTGGAGCTTTGCTATATGTTTTGTGGTATTTTTGTATTTTGCGCTAATGCATTGTGAAGGTTTATGGTTAATTGCCAGATGAAGTTTCTTAGTTCCTTTCGTATTTTTTTGCAACATATATATCTACTATATGTAAGCCGAAGTCGAACAAACTACGGTTACCGACTTACCGTACCAAAATTACCGAAACCGAACATGAATATACCGAACCATACCGAATTAGTTTAGTGTGGTAATGGTATAACATTTTTAAAAAATGAAAACCGAAATTACCGAACCGAAATATGAAATACCATACCATACCGTACCACGGGCACCCCAACTTAGACCCTTGCTCGCCCTCGAGCAATCACTAAGAACAACTCCCTAACTAAATACCAACACTTGATGGAACAGGTCTACCTATGGTTATGGTTGATAAAGACCATTAAACAAGAGCATAAATACATACCATGTGACCCACAACATGCCAAAATAACATCAAATTTTAAAACACTTGAACAACCAACTCAAGACATCTCAATCTCAAAAATCGACTCAATGAAACCAAGCTTTCACAAAATCACACCCATTCACTCAACCAACAAGTCAATAACTTCACCTATCCCGCGCAAACTATGTGCCCTCAACAAAAATAATGAATCAAGATGAGCGTCTCAAATATCACACAAAGAATAAATTTCAAGAATAGATTAGGGACATAATATAGAGAGAATTCATTCGCTCTCAAGAAGAAGTTGACGTGACACACACAACGTACCATAGGCTTGCCCTTAGTGTAGGACTCCACTAATGTAAGCTCACTCCAATCGGGATTAACTAGGACATTAAGGATTGTAGTGTAGGCTAAAAGACGGGTAGGATAAATATGGATAAAATAGTGACTACTTCCCTAAGAACTTTAATACATCACTTTCAATTTTTATTGTCACAATTTTTCTCAAAACCAACCAAGCAACCACCCAAACATCACGTAAGAATTTTTCCTTCAATTTTAAGCAATTTGCAACTTTACTTTTTGCACAATACTAGCAAGGATTGAGCCTTTTTTCTTCTTTTGTTTTCTTTATTTTTCACTTTTTTTCATTTTTTTTCTTTTCAATATTTTTCTCAACCTTTCCAATTATGTTTTTTCAAAATACACCATATTTTTCTTTCATTAGTTCCACTCAAAAGCTACCCAGTTTCTCCAAACCACACTCCATAAACATCAACTATTTCAATTAAAGTGCTCAAAGGAATAAGGGTTCAAAAAGAAGGCAATTAAGAACAAAAAGGATAAGGCTTGAAATGTGTGTGCCAACAAAAAGGTCAATAGGCTCAAAAAGGCTTAATAAGGATAATATTAAAGGGTAGGCTAATCAAGGCTAAAAAGGCTTATCAAAGAAACGCCTGTATCATCTCCCGACTAGAGCAAACCTAGGATTTCGCTTTGAACACACGCGGGGCAAGTTCTAAACATCAATATGCAAGCACGGAACATAAGAAAGGATACCTAACATCATACCTAGCACATAGTTCACTCAAGACGGATTCATTCCAACTCTCGGTTTAAGCAAATAAGGTGCAACTCTTGAAATTTAAGTACTAAGGCAATATGGTTCACAAAAGAGTCAAGTAGTTGAACCTCAGCGTCTCAAGAAGGTCATTCAAATTTTTCTAGGCATGCATCACAATTTTAAGACCAAAAGGAATTAACAAATAGCATATGCTCAAGTCCAAATTCACCGGTATCAAACAAACCAAGGAACCAACATTCTACCATTTTCTTAAAAATACTCTACTAACTAATACTATACTACTCCTAAAAATAAAAATTACCCGGTTCAAAGGTCTACCCATGGAAAAGAACCGAGACCATAAGAAAAACCATGGGCTGGATGACATGTCCACTAATTAAACTAAAAAGAATTTTTTTTGAAATTTTTTATTAGTTTTTAAATTTTTTTTCGTTTTCTATACATTAAAGCAAGAAATAAATAAAAATAAAGTCAAGTGACAAAAATAAAAATTTCTAAAAAGAAATTTCTAATGGAGAGTCATTCATAACCTCGAAAATTTTGGAAATTCCCCCACCCCACACTTGAGCTCGACAAAGCCAAACCTACAAAACATGTGGCGACGCACACAAGAATCAATGGGGCGTTGTAACGACCCCACACTTACTCCTCATTACACTACTACGGAAGTAATTCTAACTAACTAATTAAAACTAACACAAGAAAACAATGGGGGCAGCAGGAAGGATTCAAACTGCCGGGACTTGGCAACGACTAGTGCGCGACAATGGCTATGACATGATTTAACTCATATTCAAGTCAATTTTATTGCAAATGATATCAATTCAGTCCCTCGGCATATCACAATGTTCAATTTATGCCTATATGTAATTTTGTTACTCAAGAATTCACAAAAAATCAACTTTTAGTCACTGCGATATTTTATCGAACATGATATGTGCATGAACTTCAAGCTTAATTCTCATAGCAATCTGTATATGAAGAACCCTCCCAACTTCATGGGATATCACTTTAGCAGATACCAGTTTTAACCAACAAGGCTCTAGAGTTTCATAAAGACTCGACAAAAGGTTCACAATATTTAGCATGTAAAACTCACGGCTAAAGTTAAGGGAAGTGGAGATGGGATGTTCACAGTGTAGCAGCAGCTAGGATGAGAAAACGAGAAAGAAACTTACCAGAAGCAGTTGTGAATCAATGAAAGTAATCGGCTGAATTGATTGCAAGCAAAGGAAAATTATTGTTCTTCTCAAGTTTGCTTCCTTCTTTTGGTTGCGTTTAAAACCAAAGGGAAGAGGGAATAGGAAACTTGTGTTTAAGATGTTAATTTCACGGGTCAACGAGTCGAAATCGGGTCAACCCGCGAAAATTTTCAAACTTTACCTGATCCGCGATGAGTTAAGTGACACTTGCCAATCGCTTTCCAGATTTCAGATTTTCTGTTTCACTCCAAGCGATATGGTATGTGTCGCTTCTGCTGTAGCTTTGACGATTTTCTGAAAGCTGTGAGCTAAGCGACGCGTGAAGATCACTTCAAAATTTTTGGTGCTTTCTGTTTTACCAGCTGCGATACTGTATGCGATGCTTCTGCCATAGCTTCTAATTTTTGATGTTTTATATATCACCAGATGCGATACTGATGCAGCCCGAACACGTGCTGATGAAGTGTTTGATCCACCCAGGAGACCAATGACACGAAGCCAAGTCAAGCTGCTGCACGATGTGCACATTCACTTGGCCTGGCCGAAGGAAAGCAATTGCTCCAAAGCTAAGTGGCCGGGCTCAAGAACCGAGGGCGTCATCATCAAATTTGAGCCCAAGGACAAAGTGACTGAACACCAACAAATTTTGTTCGAAGACAAGTGAGTGCCCGAAGACAATGAGTTCGAGCAAGCAACCGCACCGAAGTCAAGGCTGCCGAACACACATTTAGTTCAGCCCTGCGTGGCTTGTTTTTATTAGTCACTTGTGACTATTTACCACTTTATCCTTAGCACAGTCTATAAATAGTCCATTTCCATTTCATTGCAAAGGAGATTGATGCTGTATGAAAAACATAGCAAGTGCTATTGTGAGTCTCCGATGGAGCCGAACCCCGACGTGGGCTTTTAAAGAACTTGTGTGAACCGGTGTGATTCGTTTGAACAATTTCTTCTTGATCATTCAATTTGCAAGAAGCGGGTCTTTCTTGAGGATTGTTGCATAGTATAGGTGCGTCTTAATTTCCCTTCAATCGAGCTTTGAGACAGGTTCGTCGCTATTCTTTTGAATCGAAGCAAGATTTGTCTTGCTTCTATCTTTTATTTCCTTGTTGTTTTCTTCCGCATTCGTGTTTAGAATTTCCCTCGGGTTTGTTTGCACCATCTTGGTATCAGAGCAAGGTTTGACTTTGTTCTTACAACCTCAAATCCTGTTCGCTTAAATCGTGCTTGTGTCTCCAGTTTCAACTTTCGTCCGTGTGTTTGATTGATGTTGTATGAAAAACATAGCAAGTGCTATTGTGAGTCTCCGATGGAGCCGAACTCCGACGTGGGCTTTTAAAGAACTTGTGTCAACTGGTGTGATTCGTTTGAAAAATTTCTTCTTGATCATTCAATTTGCAAGAAGCGGGTCTTTTTTGAGGATTGTTGCATAGTATAGGTGCGTCTTGATTTCCCTTCAATCGAGCTTTGAGACGGGTTCCTCACTGTTCTTTTGAATCGAAGCAAGATTTGTCTTGCTTCTATCTTTTATTTCCTTGTTTTTTTCTTCCGCGTTCGTGTTTAGCATTTCCCTCGGGTTTGCTTGCACCAGATACTAGGTGCGATTCTGCCATAGCTTGCTGCTAGTCGGAAGCTTTTCTTTATGTAAGCTATATTCAAAGCGACACAGCTAGAAACGCTGCTATAGGCCTGAATGTTTTCCTGCTACGATCAAAGCTTCAACCACTCTACACACATCCTCCATTATGAGTTTTTTCCGTCCGAACTTCCCGTGTCCTACAAAATTTACAAGAAAACTGCGTAATATTAATGAAAATGACTAAAACAATAAAAATTGGGTTGCCTCTGAAACGACCTTAGGTAGTCGTTTTGGGAGTTAGGACTCTGATTGGCGTGCCGATAATTTTAAAATATTTGTAAGGTCTATTAGGACCTGTCTGTAAAATTTGAGATAAATCAGACCTCGTTTGATAGGCATCGGAAGAAGGTTTCAGTTTTTATTGTCGATAAATATTAAAAAGAGATTTTCGAGCTTGGTTTTGGCGAATGAGCTCCAATTCGAAATCCGAAAGCGCCGTTCATATGATTATTTGTGACTTTTGTGAACTTTCAAAAGTGGATTTCGAGGTTGTTCGGCTAGTTTCCGCTAAAATGCCGAAAATTAAATAATGTGACTTCTTTCCAATAAATTTGCATATTGAGTTTCGGGAGTCCGATTTGAGATCCATCTTAGCAAGTATGTTACATATATTTTGAATAACTTGTATGCAAAAGTTGGAATTATTTCGAATATTGCAGGGTACCATTTCAATTTTCGTCACGAAAAGAAAATAAAAGAAAAGAAAAAGAGAAAAGGACAAAAAGAAAGCAAAAGAAAGGTCAAGGGCAGTGGCTACATTTCCTTACAGCATTAAAAACAAAACACAATAATAGAAAATAGACAGAAATGAGAAGCGAAGAAGCAGAGGAAAAAATTACCACAAAATGAGAAAAGAGCCGGAAAAGGATAGAATTTTCACCCCAAAACATTCAGGTAATGATCTTAATGCATTATTTGACTTTATTACGTGTGTTTGAATATATTCTGACGGTAAAAATTGGAATATTAGACATCTTTTTAATGAGTTCAATTAATAGTTTAAAGGGTCAATAGGACCCCGATAATGGAATTGATTATATATTCGTACTCAGTGAGTTATGGGAAACATATAAATGTAATTTATTTAGGGTTTGGTTATGTGACCATAAACCCTGTACATAGGTTTGGCATGTGTATTGCGTATGCGAATAGGGTATCAGGTTCCTAACCGGATTACCCTAAGATGTGAGGAATGAAGCCTTTAGCCTTATTTGATATAGTTTTCTGCTTATTGAATACAGCAGGATTGTTTGGCATTGAATCCAAAGGATAAAGCGGTTGTTGATTAGCAAGTGCTAAATTTTGGAAGAGGTAAGTGTTTATATCCATTTCTTTGGAGGCACATGGCCTCGTGGATTTTCTACCACGTGTTCCTTACGTATGTAGCTGCCGATAGGCGTACTCATTACGCCTTAGCTTTGAATTTACATTGTATATTATATGTTATGCCCTGTTGTTTGTATTGCATTAAGCATATGAGCATTGCATTCATCATTGCATATACTTCCCGGTTGGCGATGAGAGTCCCGCACCAGCGAAGGGTCATTATTGCATACACTTCCTGGTAATTGATGAGAGTCCCGAGCCGGTGCAGGTTCATCATTGCACATACTTCCCGGTTGTCAATTAGAGCCCCGCACCGGTGAAGGGTCATTATTACATATGCTTCCAGTAATCGATGAGAGTCCTGAGCCGGTGAAGGGTCATCATTGCATATACTTCCCGGTGCGATGAGAGTCCCGAGCCGGTGAAGGATCATTATTGTATATACTTCCCGGTTGGCGATGAGAGTCCCGCACTGGTGAAGGGTCATCATTGCATATACTTCCCGATAATCGATATGAGAATCCCGAGCCGGTGAAGGATCATTATTGCATATACTTCCCGATTGGCGATGAGAGTCTCGCACCGTTGAAAGGTCATCATTGTATATACTTCTCGGTAATCGATGAGAGTCCCGAGCCGGTGAAGGGTCATCATTGCATATACTTCCCGGTAATCGATGAGAGTCCCGAGCCGGTGAAGGATCATTATTGCATATACTTCCCGGTAATCGATGAGAGTCCCGCACTGGTGAAGGGTCATCATTGCATATACTTCTCGGTAATCGATGAGAGTCCCGAGCCGGTGAAGGGTCATCATTGCATATACTTCCCGGTAATCGATGAGAGTCCCGAGCCGGTGAAGGATCATCATTGCATATACTTCTCGGTTGGCAATGAGAGTCCCGCACCGGTGAAGGGTCATTATTGCATATACTTCGCGATAATCGATGAGAGTTCCGAGCCGGTGAAGGGTCAACATTGGATATACTTCCCAGTAGTCGATGAGAGTCCTGACCCGGTGAAAGATCATTATTGCATATACTTCCCGGTTGGCGATGAGAGTCCCGCACCGGTGAAAGGTCATCATTTCATATACTTCCCGGTAATCGATGAGTGTCCCGAGCCGGTGAAGGATCATTATTGCATATACTTTCCGGTTGGCGATGAGAGTCCCACACCGGTGAAGGGTCATCATTGCATATACTTCTCGGTAATCGATGAGAGTTCCGAGCCGGTGAAGGGTCATCATTGCATATACTTCTCGGCAATCGATGAGAGTCCCGAGCCGGTGAAGGATCATTATTGCATATACTTCCCGGTTGACGATGAGAGTCCCTCACCGGTGAAGGGTCATCATTGCATATACTTCTCGGTAATCGATGAGAGTCCCGAGCCGGTGAAGGGTCATCATTGCATATACTTCCCGGTAATCGATGAGAGTCCCGAGCCATTGAAGGATCATTATTGCATAAACTTCCCGGTTGGCGATGAGAGTCCCGCACCGGTGAAGGGTCATCATTGCATATACTTCCCGGTAGTCGATGAGAGTTCCGAGCTGGTGAAGGATCATTATTGCATATACTTCTCGGTTGGCGATGAGAGTCCCGCACCGGTGAAGGGTCATCATTGTATATACTTCCTGGTAATCGATGAGAGTCCCGAGCCGGTGAAGGATCATTATTGCATATATCTCCTGGTAGACGATGAGAATTCTGCGCCGGAGGTAGGTATCAGGCATATGTGATTGCCTTGCATCGTACCACATTCATCCCATCTCATTCATATGTGACTGCATTGCATCGTACCGCATTCATCCCATCTTATTCATATGTGACTGCATTGCATCGTACCGCATTCATCCCATCTCATTCATATGTGACTGCATTGCATCGTACCGCATTCATCCCATCTCATTGCACCGCCTACTGACTATTGTGTGTATTGTGTTGTGTTTTATGTATGCGGTATGTATACTATGTCGTGGACATATCTCAGTTTGCCTATATGTTTCTGGCTCGTATTCTGGGTTGCGGGGATCGGGTTGCACGCCGCAACGGTATAAATATATGGATCTGGTTGAACACCACGACGGTATGAATATATGGATCAGGTTGCACGCCGCAACAGGATGAATATTTGGATCGGGTTGCACGCCGCAACATGATGTTTTTCTGATTGTTGATATGTTCGGGATACCTATTTGTTTTGGCTATCTTACGTTCCTGGTTGTTAATGAGTTTGTGATTCCATGCGTGTTTCTAGCTATTATCTGGCTCTGCCTTTTCACAATTTAAATAAGAGGAATTTGGTTTATCTGTTTCTTTTCTCCCTGGCTAGCTATCCTATTCTTTGAGGTGGCTAGTCTGCCCCACTTATTGAGTGCTTTTGACTCACCCTTGTTTGTTATTTGTTTTTGTCTATCTATTTCGTTTCGGCAGGTTCGCTCTAGGATTAAGTTCACCACGTTGTGAAGGAGCGAAGACGACTTCAACTGTCAGGGTGAGCCAGCTTTTATTCCACATGGCCACCAGATTTATGTTCATTATTTCAGTTGTATTTTGCTCCCTTCAGGAGGTATTTGTCTTCCTTTGTACTCTTAGATGTCCATCCAGTCTGGATAGCCCTAAACCTAGTATGTTGGGTAGTTAGTTGTAATTTCTTTTGTACAGTTTAGAGGTATCAGTATGTTTGTGTTTTTTAGTCTTGTTCTTATTTATGAATTGAATTATATTTATTTTCCTAATTTAATTGGTAAGGGTTAGCCCGATGGGTCTAGGGGAGGATGTCGGGTGCCCGCACTACCTAGCCGGATTCCGGGTCGTGTCAACCTCCCAACCAACGCTTGATTTAACGTCGCGACACGACTCTTTTTTGTATTTTTCTTTTGCTATTTTTTTTAATTTTTTTTTGTTTACATACAAGACTCAGGTTGCCTCTCGAGAAGCGCCTTAGTTAATGTCGTGGCACAACAACACTTTTAAGCTCACTTCCAGCTTTTACGTCTTCTTTTCTTACGACGAACTTTTGCTTTCTTCTTTTCTTACGACGAACTTGTCAATTATTGTGTCTGGTCACCTTGTTCTACATTCCGCTCAAACACCTCTTTTGCTTTACTTTTATGTTCTTGTCTAACACATTTATCAAAGAGCACTCTTCAAACTTAGCCATGTGATCCTTTTCGTTATAAACCTTGAAAGTAACATTTTCTTGATGCACTCTCATAGTCATCTCCCCAAGTCAATAATGGCCTTCAAGGTGATTAGGAATGGTCTTCCCAAAATTATTGGAGCTTCTTGATCCTCTTCATAGTCTAGAATAATAAAATCAGCAGAGAACGTAAACTTCCCAACTATTATTAACACATCCTCCACCTTACCATCGGGGAAAGTGAGTGATCCATCCACCATCTTAAGAATAACTAAAGTAGGCTTGATTTCTCCTAGGCCTAACCTTTTATAGACAGAAAGAGGCATGAGATTTATGCTATCCCCCAGATCACACAGTGCACCAGAAATATTATGACCACCAATAGTGCAAGGAATAGTAAATCTCCCAGGATCTTGAAGTTTTGGAGGTAATTTACTCAGGATTGTACTACACTCCTCCATCAACTCGATTGTATCAATCTCTTGTGGCTTTCTCTTCTTAACTAGAATCTCTTTTAGGAACTTTACAAATGACGACATCAGTTCAAACACATCAGTCAAAGGAATGTTAACCTGAAGCTTTTTCATCATACTCACAAATTTTTAAAATTGAGCCATATCCTTTGATGGTTGAAGTCTCTATGGGAATGGTGGGGGCGGTAGAGGTGCCTCATTTTTTCTCTTCTTTCTTCTTTACTTTCTCTACTTTTTCTACTTTCGCTACTTTAAGTTGCTCATTCTCCTCAATTTTGGCTATCAACTCTTCACCCTTAACTAGAGTTATAGCAAGACAGTGCTCAACTCCCTTTAGAGCTGGATTCGATTCGACATTACCAGGAAATGCTCCATGTGGTCTAGAATTTTGTGCTCCAGCTAACTGCCCCATTTGGCGTTCAAGGTCTTTTTAAGCATTAGTAAGATCTTTTATGGCCTGTGCCTGAGCTGGATTGTCAGCTATAATTCTTTGCTGGCCTGCCAACATCTGCTTTATTGAATCTTCAACAAAACTGCTTGCCTGTTGTGGTTGAACCGGGGGTGGTTGGTAATTATTTGGAGCTCTTATTTTGCCTTGATTAGCTTGATTACCACCCCAAGAAAGATATGGATAATTACGCCCATTAGGATTATAAGAATTACCTAACTGATTTTGTGCCTGAGACCTGTTTTGGTTCCCTACGTAATAGACTGACTCTGGGTTGGCGGGGCAAACATCAGTAGCAAGATCTTGTCCACATACCTCACAAAAACTTTTGAACTGCTGCACTTGTTTAACTGATTGCACTTGTTGATGAGTTGGTGGCAATGTTAGCTTGCTGATTTGGTTAGCTATCGCATCCATCTTTACATTCAACGCTGAAACCGCATCCAATTGAATTACTCCAGCAGCTTTTTGACTTCGAGCTCTACCATCACCCTGCCAGTCAGGATTGCTCTGAGAAAATTTATCTAGCAATTCATAAATATCATTAAAATTCAAGGTCAGGACTTGGCCTCCAGCAGCAGCATCCACCACGATCTTGGTATGACCATTCAAACCTTCCATAAAAGTATGGGCCAACACCTCATTAGACTGGTTGTGGTACGGGCAATCTCTCAACAATGACTTGAATCTTTCCCAGGCTGAATACAAGGATTCTTCATCTCTTTGTCAAAAAAGACATAATCTCACTCCTTATTCTAGCTGTTTTGGCAGATGGATAGAATTTAGCCAAAAATTTCTTAGCTAAAGCATCCCAAGTAGTGATAGACCCAGGCTTTTCAGCCTTTAACCACTTCTTTGCTGCCGCGATGAATGAAAACGGGAAGAGTATCAATCGAACATAATCAGTTGAGACACATGCTGGTGTGTATGTGTCACTAATCTCTAAGTAATTCTGGATATGTTGTTGTGGATCCTCGTGCAGTAATCCAGCATATTGTCCAGTTGCATGAAGCAGTTGTATCATGCCGGACTTAATCTCAAAGTGTCCAGTAATTTCAGGCTTAACAATGCTCGAGGCTACTCCCTCCAGACTGGGAAGAGCAACATCTCGCACAGCTAAAGCTCGTTCTTCTTCCATTCCTATAGGTAAGGAATTAAGCGAGACCTAATATCTGAAACAGCACAAGAACTCAAAACAAAAGTTAAACCTGAATAGAAAATAAGGAAATCTTTAAAAAGAAAACAGTCAATTATTTAGTCCCCTGGCAACGACGCCAAAAACTTGTTGCTCCCAAATGCACACGCAAGTATACGTGGTCGACAAGTAATAAAGTGATAAGAGTGAGTATCGTTCCCACGAGGACTACTGTTCAGACTGAATCCTAGCAAACAATTTCATATAAACTATCCAGGGATCTTTTTCAATGATGATTTGTAATTTACTAACTAAGCAAACAATAATTAAAAGCAAGCAACTGAGATCAAGTAATAGAGAGCAGTTTGTGATGTTGTTATCAATAAGAGAGAACGGTACAGAGTCAGAGCGATTAACAATCCAGTTGAGTTTTCCAGTTGATTCCACTTCCTAATTTCCTAGATTCCTAACTAGCAGGTTAATTATATTCGTGAAAACCTGTCGATTATTCACGAGTCTATGCAAGCTACTCTAACGCCTATATGTCTATGGAATTAAATCACAGGCATGCATTAAAGAACTCTGTATTTAGCTAAGCAAGGTGAATAGATATATGTCTATCCTACCCGCAAATCGATTCGCTGATGCCCAGGTTCACAATCAAGCCCTATTCTTCCTTATGTGCATTCACAAGTTCCGTCTGTCGAGTTCAACTTATAAAGCGCAGATTGTGTTCAATTATCAGGCCCTTAATAATCAAACAATTATGCTTAAGAAAGAATAAACAATCTGTAGTGGTAAATCAATAAATAGAAATCAACTTTCAAACATCAACCTTCATGTATTTGCTCTAACCCTAGAATGATATGTTTAGCTACGCATATTCATAATAACAACACAATAATTCATGGAAGAAAGATTGAATATTGTAATAGATGATGTAGAAGAATTAAACCCTTGGTTCAATGTATTAGGAACTCAATAATTGCTCCAAAATCTGACCTCCTCTATAAAAAAAATGAAATAATAAGGCTTTTATATTGTGTACAAAGTGCTACCATAAACCAAAGCCTAAACTGAGTTGGAAAATTTGGGGTCGCTGAACTTCAAGCTGTGGCTGATGCGTCGCTTGAAAGATCGCACCTTGATGTTGCAAGCTATACTGAAGGCGTCACTTGGAAGATCGCTTCCCATAGTCGAAAGCTGCGACAGCTCTACAGCTTGCACCATAGCTTTGCCTTCTAATACCACATCACACATTTTGCTAAGTCCATCAAATCTTTGCTCGTTTGTATCCATTTTTGCTCCATTTACACTCATTCACGCCCTACAAGCAATATTATGAAAAATGAATGCAAAAACCATATGTATCACCTAAAAGGAACAGACAAGTACTACAAATGCAAGGAAATATTACGAAAATATAAGCATACATTGCTAAATATCAATCAGCAACAGTAGCATGCAAGCGTATGTGGGTGATTTTTGGCTATTTCTCAATAAATTGTGAAATGGTAGATGAAACTCATTTAGAGTGACAAAAATTGGCTACTTATCAATTTTTCACATTTGTTTCTGTCGCAGTGAGTGTGCTCCTTCTCCTGATTCGTCAAAACCATTTTCAACAGGATCCCACAAATCTTGTGATTGGAAAATCATTTCGGTCTATACATACCAAAAGTCATAGTTTACTCCGTTGAACATAGGAATGGATAGTTGGGCCACACCTTGTTCACTTGTAGAAGCCATTGTTTAGCTTTCTATATGCCCAGATTATTAAATAGAGCAAGTTTTGATACCAATCTGTTGGATTTGAGAAAGGATGACTAATAATAAAAAAAGGTAATTTTAGTGACGAATTGTAACTTTAGGACGTATGTTAGTAACTCTAGATGGGTAAATGTAATGTTACATGAGACAATCATAATTTTAGGAATCAGCGCGATCGAATTCAATGGGAATGACGGGAGAAAACTCCACTACCCGCATCACGAGACTATGATCATCACTCTCAGGGTACTCGATATTCAAATTAAGCGAGTGTTAGATCACTTTATTCACTACTTTTTTGTAACAATATTATGTACTTAGCATAGTTATATCTTTTACAAGGTTCTGTGACAGTACATATACATACTTCGAGTCAAAGTATTGATGCTTTTTTACTTCTTACCTTCAGTATACCTCTGTCCATATTCAAATTAGGAAGAGAAAGAAGAATTTCTGTCCACCTCATACAGGCGCTCTTTGTAATTAGATAAAATGTTGGTTACCCCGTCAAGTACGGAACTATATAAGAAGTAAGCCTACCTCATATTTTGGAATTTCAGTCTAACTCAAGTAAAAAGTGTTTGCTATTGCTCTTTATTTTTGTAGTTTCTGGAAACATATTAACCTCTTCCTTCCTAAGAGGACAACTTTTCGAATTTCAATCCTCTCGAGCATATTCTAAGTGCTGGCAAACTGAAGAGAACTTTGGTTATCTTAGAACCTGCTGCAAAATAATATGAGAAATGTCAGAAGACGTCCCTTTTATAAGCCAGTTGCAGTTGTTTTTCACAAATGGTAGAAAATTCTAAATCTTACATATTCTAAGTGCTGGCATCAATTATCCTGAAATAAAGCAATAGATCAACACATAAAATGGAAAAGAGTTGCAAGTCGATCTAACAATGACGAAAAAATAGCATTACCACAGGAAACTTATATAGGTTGCAGAAACTAAATGCAACAGGCACTATACCTGGTGGTAAATATATTATTCATCATCAGCTTTAACATGATATTCAGCTCCAAATAGCAGAAACATAACTTTGAAGAAATCTAACCTAAATAGAGGTACAAAGTAGCACAGAACAAGCTGGATTTCAGGGGCTTCCCAAATTTCAAAGTACATTACTCTATTCTAACAGTAACTTCCACTGAATGGTGTCGAAGTTTCTTTCACAATTTTTTTCGAATAAGAGAAAAATCTACTAAAAAGGAGGAAAAGCGTATCTTTATTTCGTTTTCATTAGCAGCACAACTTGTGGTTTTCTATTTAACCTTTTTTAAGGGAATTATGGATTAAAACTATTACCAATTAGCGCTTTCAGAAGAAGAAAATATAAAGGGAGAGGAAAGACAGCTGCAAACTAATACTAAATTAAATCTCTTTATCAAGCAGAAACAATCCCCACTTGTGGGATTACACTGGGTATGTTGTTGTTATTGTTGTATCCAGCAGAAACAATGGTGCTTTGATCAAATCTATCAGTAGAATACTGAGTCACCTATATATGCTCAAGGTAAGTAAAACAGCTAGTGTTAGAGGCGATGATGGGGGCACCCCCCAATAGGTGGTAGATGGTACATGTTTTACCTCGGCCAAAGTCATCACTGGAATAATAGTTCATGAAAGTTGGAATCATCTATTCCCTTCTTTAGTTTCATGTTACATTATCTATCAAACTAGCCCAAGAAGCCTTGAGACTGTCAAAGGATATAAAAGCTCTGATATACTAGATAAAGATGTCGCATTGGCACTCAATAGCAAACAGTGCATTCTCAAGAATTATTCATTTGTTATATGTCAGTATAAGATTTTCGAATTTATCAGCGTAAGAGCATCAGAACTGCAGGAAGGATTTTAACTGACATACAATTCTATCATATAGCAAATGAACTTATACACCACCTCGACAGCCATCCAGCAAGAGGTAAGGTCAGGGAGCTAGCAGGTTAGGATAGCAGGCTATACAAATTTTGAGACTAGATATATCCCAGGAAAAGGATTAGAATCGTGTTTAGACATAAAAAGCTCACAGCCCAAGTCCACTTACACATGAAAGCATAGCATCATGTCAAAAGTTAAACAGAGTCTTGGCTACCCATTTTCCAAACTTGATCGTAAAATATAAGGATCCACTGACAATTTGTACACGTGCAGGTTTAATATATAGTAAAAGGAGAACGAATAGTACCATTCTGCTCTCCAAGATCACAGGCACATATTCAATTTCAATGTACTGAATCTAAGGGTGAATTCTCTTCATACCGAAATAAAGTCTTCAAAATTTAGCAAACACAAGAGGATAGGCTGGTAGCCTAAAAAGATACTTCAACTGAATTATTTGCAAAATGAAGATTAACTTGGCTTACTGAAAAAGGCGCATCTTTGGTGCCGTTGAGGGATACTCAGCCTGTGCATGTCTTATACAATTCCTCATTACATACATATATATATTCCCAGCTTATGCAATGTTCAAGTTAGTAAAACAAACAAGTTGGATTTTGTTTTCCTATAACCAAGTCATAAGTTTTTATAGCATTTTAGTATTATTGTAGTCCTAATGACATATCATTATGTACCCTGTTGCATTGACTCCATCACTATTACTTTCATGGCTTCACCCCTTTTTCCAGATCAAGTGTAATTTTATTAAAGATGGGGTAGCTGTCGTATACAAGAGGCATCCCCAAAAGTAGAGAATCAATAAGATATAATCCTCTATGAAAAACACCTAATGTTCTTTTACAAAGAGAAACCTCATAAGTGCACCAAAAGGACATTAAGTTACAATATTAAACATATAAGAAAGATATAAAATGAGAAGTAATCAATAAGGTGTTTGAAATGAATAAATAGAAGCAAAGATTTTTCTATGTACCTTGTAGACCAAACTGCTAAGTTTTGTAATGAAGCCAAATCATAAAACCTCCTCAAACACCTTCAGGGGATGATTTTATGAATCATATCGATCTAGCATTGGATCACAAACTCCACCGATATCAAGTATACCATCAAGTGTTTCCAATACCTTCAACATCCAATAGTACTGATCTTCATATATTCGTATAGTAAGTTTCTTAACATTAAATTTGAAGGAGCTAGTTGTTAGATGTCTGCACTTTCGATAATGACAAAAACAGAAATAGATGAAATAGAAAAATTCCAAGCCAACAGTCTGCACTGCTTGTCCTTAAGAAATCTAATCCCCTCACAGTTACCCAAGGTTTGTGGATTAATTTCTCCCAGGATAGAATGGAATTATCCTCACTGTGATAGCGGTAATTCAAATCACAGTGAACAGCGAACTCAAATAATGGTAGCAAATCACACTGACTCAGAACTTACTTTTGTTTTGAAAACAAATGTAAAAGGTAACGAGAGAGAGAATGAAATTTTTGGATGAACAAAATGAGGCAAAATGCCTCTCTATTTATAGCCACAAGATTTGGAGTGAAAAGGCATATCTTTTCATTTTGCTGAAGTGGCTGTTCATGAAAGGCAGCCTTCAAGGTGGTTGTTCAATGAAAATGTGCCTTTTCATTGATGAAGTAGCTGTTCATGAAAGGCAGCCTTCAATGTGACTGTTCAATGAAACACCCTTTCAAGAGAAATGAAAGTACAGTCTTTTTATTCCGTTACGAAAACGGCTTCATATAAAATATTAATATTTATTTCGTTTCCTATTCACACCACTTTACCTTCCTTTCAAACCCAACACTAGTAACTTTCTTTGCAAAAGCCAATGTAGCGCCAGAATAATGACATATATCTGTATGTATAGCCAAAACTTCGCATGACAAGCATATTTCATTAAAGTAGTATTACACTATTACATAGATAAAAGCACACGACAATCAACTAAAATGACAGGCTAGAAGGAGATAGAATGCGGGAGGGTAATGAGTTGATATTTGCAAACTGAATATCATAAGCCTCGATCAAGCACAACTACAATTGATTAAATACCTTAACATTCAAACATCATCCAACTATACTATAAACTTAAAATTTTGAAACAATAATTAGTCTCCAAATATACTATAAACTTCACATATTATAAGAGTGAAGGTGTGACCCAAGCAGGTAGGCAAATCGGGCTTATTGACACTCCAGAGTAAAAAGAATGAATTTTTTCATCTTCAAGATTGTACGCCCCCATATCTCTTCCACCACCACCTATGTGCCTTTTTGGGTAATAAAACTCATCAGGAAAAATATATGTGATTAGGCTTGACTGCGTTTGTGGATGAGGAGTCTATGGCAATGGAAGTTGCATCACCAAGACCCAAAAAAATAGCGTAATCTCTCAAGTTTTTAATCTCCTCCTTCAATTAACCTTTCACTACATCTAATTCCCACACTTTAAATTTAGTGTGTCCCAACTCGACCATTGAATATTGTGACACCTGGTGACAAGTAATAGTGCACCAGATACCTCGACTAGGTAGAACCAATTACTGTCTATGAATATATCATTTTGCAGTGAAACAAGCAGGTCTTCGTTTAAAACTGGTTCAAGAACGCCCTGAGCGTCAAAAATCCAGACTTGGCAACTCTGATTATCCGCGCCATAAAATCGGCCCTTATAGTAAGTCAAATTGGAGACATCGTTCACGTAGTCAACCACGTAGTTAATAAAAGTCCAGTTAAGGTCTCCAGGTCGCCAAGTAGCTAAAAGGGAATAATTATTTGCATAACAGGAAACGGCGAGTACATAATCTGACGTAAGACAAGGACTTGTAGATAAGACAGCGTTGGTAATTCTGTGGTAACAGATTGTTTTTTCTTCTAAAAATGGAGGAGTATCAGCACATAAAAAAGCCTCCAACAAGGATTCTTCAGAAGGAAGATGAATTTGGGTACGAGAGAAAGGATGCAACAAGTTCATCTCTCCCCCCAGCACGGTGCAGAGCCATCCTCGTATTGGAAAACACTCTCGCCCTCTAGCTTCGGGGAGGTATACTATACGTGACACTTTTTCCTTGGAAAGAGAGTAAAATTCTCGATAATCCTCACCTTTGTCAGCCAGCATAAGCAGCGGAACTTGAGGCGACAACACATCAAAGTTATCCTTAGAGGCAGCAACTCGCCAAGAGGTACAAACACCACCAAAAGCAATGAAATCTTCCATCACCTTGACACGCTTTGCGCTCATGCTAAGAAGATCGTAAGGCAGTTCTGCCCAGTTTTCCATAGGTTAAATTTGGGAATTTCGAAGGAGAAATGTAAGAAATGTTTTGACTGTTCGTTGTAAGTGATAAAAATATTTTCGATTGAAATTTATACGGTCTCTCTCTATATATATATTGTTTTAGTATTTTGTTTAGTTTAACTATCGTATATGGAAAAGGGCTAAATTTGTGTTTCCACTATAGGAAATGGATCAGTTATACCCTTCATTTGATTTTGGTCTCAAAAATACTCCTCCATTAGCTTAAGTGGCTCACTATGCCCTCAAAACTAACAGAGGCATTAAAAAATTATTTGATTCAGAGATCGAACTCCATCTAGGATGCACCTTCATCTTCTCCACCACACATCCATGACCACATTCTGATCAACAAGCCACTGACTCAAGAATGAAATATTTGGTAAAAAATCATATTCAAATAACCCAGTAATAAATCCAAATTAGAGGACTTGAGGCGACAACCCATCAAAGTTGTCTTTAGAGGCAGCAGCACGCCAAGAGGTACAAACACCCCCAAAAGCAATGAAATCTTCCATTACTTTTACACGCTTTGCGATCATGCTAAGGAGATCGTATGGAAAATCTGTGCAGTTTGCCATAGGTGTTATTGTTACAGCAAAATTTTGGAATTTTGAATGTAAGAAATGTTTCGACTGTTTGTTGCAAATGTAACCGATTGTAAGTGATTATAAAAATATTTTGATTGAAATTTATATTCTCTCTATATATATTATTTTACTACTGTATTAATATTAGTTTGAAAATTCTTTACCACGTGTATCCATTATCCTTGGTTATGTCCCTTTGTCCCTATTTAAGAATGATTTAGCAAATTAGTCTTCGAGGAAACACTTCAAGTTATAATTTGACAAGTGTTGCTCCTTCGGGAAATATAAATGGCAAATGTTGCATGCCAAGAGACTGAAGGGGCAAGTATTGCTGAAGCAACAGTTCAAATTATTTGGGAGAATGTGGGAAGAGCTTAAAGGGCAAGTGTTGCCTATACAAGAGGGGTCAAAGTCAAGTGTTGTCTAAGAGGCAATACTTACGATAAAAAGAGGGCGAGGCAACACTTCAAGTTATTTAGGAGAATGTGGGAAGAGATAAACGGGCAAGCGTTGTCTATGCAAGAGCGGGTCAAAGTCAAATATTGCCTAAGAGGCAACACTTACATAAAAATGAATGCGGGATGCAGACGTCATTATAAGATTTCATACGGATATTTCCATTATGAATTTATTCATTATAGTTACCTGAGGTCATTCTTACAAAATCATTTTAAATTGAATCAATGAGGCAAACCACTGCCTATGATGTCATAGTTTTGTAAATTACTCGTATTAGTTTAGTACTACTATGTATACCGTTGAGAGAGCTGCCATTGGTTTCAAATCGCTTGGAAATTTGACTCGTAGCCACTCTTCTGGATTCTAAGCTAGCATCTGTCCATAAGATTTGGGAGCAATATTTCAAATATTGACTTCAAATTCAATATGTGTATATGAAATTTGCACAAAAATTCGAATTCAGCTCCAAATACTATTTCAAATCCCAAATTCTCCAAAAATATAGGATTTGGGATTTCAAATTTTGATTCAATTTTAGTTAAATATAAATTTGACCGATAAGTTTATATTTTGTCAAAAAAGACCCATCTTATAGTTTGTATAAAATGACTCGTGCACGGCGTGAAGAGATTGTCCATGCTATGTGGAATGATTATATTAAAGAATAGCTAGTTGCTACCATTGTTGATTTTTTGAAAGTGGATCTTTGAAAAGTTATGCATATTTGAAAGTTTGTAATAACATGTAATAATCTATCTATAAAAGGATTATTGAGTTATGTAATTTTTTTAATGTAGCGCTTTAGGATAGTCTGATATCTTGTTTATGAATAATGATTTGCTCATTTGGTAAGATTATATAAGTTTTAGGAAAAATTTTAATAGTTTTCAAAAAATTGAAGGGTTTACATGTATATGAGAAAAAATACAATTTAAGAAATTTAATAAGTTCAAATTGTATGTCCAAACAAAATTTCAACTTCTCAAATCTCAAATTCCAAATCCCAAATCCCAAATTTCAAACTAACGTAGTCACTGCTTAGATTCTAATTAACAAATGTCCGATGTTCGCCACATATTGAGAATACTCACGTGTAGCCACTCTTCTATATTCTAATTAACGTATAGCCTGTATACATTTGACCCAAAACCACTTCTTTAGATTCTAATTAATGAATAGCCTATGCTTGCCACATATTTGAGAATAGCCACGTTAAAAATGCATATTCTTCTTAAAAGTAGCCAGTATTTTGTACTTAAACAAAGAGTCAACTAGGCATGTCGCATAGAGACCAATTTTATTAATACTATAAATCAAAACAATTGTCTTTACAATATGAGTTAAATAAGAACTTGCATAATTAAAGTGATACTAGCTAGATCATACACAGCGACATGTCTAAATATTACACTCACATCAGTGGAATGAGCATCAAGTGACACTAATACCACTAATTGAAGTAATTGTAATACATTGACAATGCACTTTACAATCTTCCTAGCTAGTACGACAAATAGAATTGTAAGTACATATGTAATTATGTAAAATGTTTTCCATTTATCACGCAAGTTTGATGTGCAGGTTAACTTGCCATTATGCCCCTTGCAAGCTTGTAGTAGCAGCCCATGAGGCAGTGCTGCTCCCCTTTGATATTGTAAAAGTTCACGCCACACTTCAAGAAAAATCAGAGACTTGATCGCCACAACGACTGAGATAGTGAGCTGAAAGGTGCGGGCAAGCAGAAATCTTATCGCCTCTGCATGCTCTTCAGCAAGCAACACCAAAAACACGGGCCGCGCCTCAACGAGCTGGTCCGCAATGCGCCTCTCATTTAGAAAACTAATAGGCGCCCCAAGCAAAATTCTTATCGCATGAGACCCTACGAGCAACTCCATCAACGTGCTTCTAAGGTAGAATTATGTAGCCTCAACGAGCAAGGCTGCCTGCATTTTTCATGTGCAATCTTGCTCCTTTCTTCCTCTCCTCCTTGAAACATTGTCCTTCCACACCTGAGCCAAGAATCTAGCAACAATAAACTGCCTAGAAAAAGAAAGCATCCAGCATTTGTATCATTCAAGTATGTACCTGCAAAAAAGAGAATTGTTAGTGAAAATTCCTTCCATGATCTCCACCATACGGTCTTGATCATGGAAGGTAGTCTCAAGCTTCCTCTTCTTCATAGTTCCTCCCAACCTTGAAGTACTAATTATCTTCTCAAAGGCCGACCTAATGTTAACACAATGATGCTTATCAGGATTTAATAAATAACTTGCTTCTAGAGGGTAATTGAGCAAAGGAAGTAAAGCATACAATAAGCAACTCATAAGCAACATTGGCAATGTAGTCTACCAACATATTACCTGCACGAAGTGTATACTTAAACTGAAATTCCCCTAGATGTTTGAGCCTCTTTATCTCATCAACCACAGCTGCTATATGAAAGACCCTTCTCAATATATGTGAAGTACAAATTACACGACTGAATTTATACAATACAAAACTCGAGCTATAAGAACACAAAACTAACTTAGACTAGGAAGCTAGATGACATATCCTAGTTAGAATAGTTATCCTTCATCATTCCCCCTCAAGCTCAGCAGGGGTTTAGGAAACACTGTCAACTTGGATTTCAAATCAAGAAATCGAGACTTTGACAGGGGCTTGGTGAGCAAATCAGCCACTTGATCATGAGTACTCACATAGCGAACTGAAAGAGACTTAGCGCGGACCTTGTCCCAAACAAAATGAAAATCAATTTCCATATGTTT
This sequence comes from Petunia x hybrida, assembly GCA_037355625.1. Lineage (NCBI taxonomy): Eukaryota > Viridiplantae > Streptophyta > Magnoliopsida > Solanales > Solanaceae > Petunia > Petunia x hybrida. The sequence goes on along the minus strand of JBBBVM010001177.1, from coordinate 55,107 downwards.
TGTGCGATAATGAAAAATGGGATTAGCGGTCAAGTATGTAGCACTTAGGTTATCACACCAAAGAATCGGAGTAACAGATGTGAAGCAACCAATCTCACAGAGAAGATATATTCTGCCTCAGTGCTTGATCGCGAGACAGCTTTTTGCTTCCGCGATGACCAAGAGATTAAATGAGTACCAAGAAATATAGCAAAGCTAGTTGTGGACTTCCGATCATCCAAATCTCCTGCCCAATCTTAATCAGTGTAGCCATGAAGCAAAGTGTTAGAAGCACGAGAGAAGAACAATCCATGTGAAGTAGTAGCTTTGATATAGCATAAAATACACTTCATTGCCACCCAATGAACATCCATAGGGCAATGCATAAATTGGGACACTTTGTTCACAGCATACGCGATGTCTGGTCGAGTGAAAGTATGGTACTGTAAAGCCCCAACAATGCTGCAAAACAGAGTAGGATCAGAGTACGAAACACCTATGTTGCTCGGATCCTCCGGAAATACTGTCGGGTGCGTGTCGGATCCTCCAAAAGCAGTGCATTTTTTAAGAATCCGACACGGGTGCGGCGGCATTTTGAAGGATCCGAGCAACTTAGCGAAACACCAACTGAAGCGGAGAGCTTTGACGCTGGTGAAATGGGTGTACAAACTGGATTACTAGAATCCATATGAACACGATAAAGAAGGTCCTCAACATATTTGCTTTGTGATAAAAACAACCTCTCAGGTGTCCAGGTTGCAGAAATACCCAAAAAATAAGACAAAGTCCCTAAATCACGAACCGCGAAGTGAGATTGAAGTTGTTTAACTAGGGATTGCAGACGTAAAGAATTACTACCCATAATTAAGATGTCATCAACATAGATCAAGACAAACAACTTGACATTGGCAGTGGACATATAGAACAAGGAGGAATTTGTTTTGGACCCCGAAAAACCAAGAGAACAAAGTGCATCAGTGAGTCTCTTATTCCACATACAGGGTGCTTGTTTGAGTCCGTAAAAAGATCGTTTCAGCTGGCATACATGATTCGGACAAGAAGGATCAACAAAACCAGGAGGTTGAGACATATAGACCACTTCATCCTAGTTACCATGAAGAAAGTCATTAGAAATATCCAATTGTGTAATATGCCAACCATTAGTGACAGCTAAGGAGAGCATCAATCTAATTGTTGCGGGCTTCGCCATTGGACTAAACGTGTCCGTAAAATCAATCACGGGGCGTTGGTGATACCCTTTGGCAACCAGTCTTGCCTTGTAACGATCTAAAGAACCATCCGATTTTTACTTTGTCTTGAACACCCATCGACAACCATTGACATTTTGAGTTGGTAATGGAGGATAAAGCTGCCAGGTTCCATTATGGGTCAAAGCATTATATTCGTCAGCCATTGCACGACGCCAATGCTCATCCTTGGATGCTTGGGAATAACAAGAAGGTTCCACACTAAGAGAAGAAGTGGCAGCCATGAAGAATGGTTTCTTGGGCTTCAGCTTGCCTGTTTGAGCAATGCCTTGAGCAGGTGGTGGAGAATTAGAAGGCTGAAGGTTTTCCAGTGAGTTAGACAATAGAATTTCTGGACAGAATGGCGAGGTAGGTTGGGATATAAGTGGAACAATATGTGGTGGGACTGTAGATGGGTTGGTCTGAGGCGTAGTAGTTTGACTAGACAGAAGTGTGACTGTCGAAAGTGGTAATGGTATTTGTAAGGTAACTGGATCAGTGGCAGCACTGGTTGATGTCGTTGGCACCATAGCATCCTGTGAAGAAAAAAGAAACAGATTTTCATCAAAAACAACATGCCGAGATACAAAAAATTTGGAGGAAGCTGGATCAAAGCATTTGTACCCCTTATGGATTTTACTATAGCCCAAGAAAACACAAGGTCTGGACCGAGGTGATAATTTATCTTTTGCGTAACAAAGTGTAATCAGGATTACTTTGAAATAACATACTGAATAGGGATTGATCATTTAAATGTGGTGTGCGTAATCTATCAATAGTATACACAGCTGTCTCAAATGCATTTGTCCAAAAATGAGATGGAACATTGGCATGATGTAGGAGAGCTATCCCAGTTTCAACAATGTGCCGATGTTTGCGTTCGGCACAACCATTATGCTCGGGAGTATATGGACAGGAAGAACGTTGCATAATTCCATTATCACATAAATAATGTGTCAAAGCTTGAAACTCTCCACCCCAGTCGGCTTGAAAAGATTTAATAGGCCGACCAAAATATTTTTCAACAATAGTACGAAATTGAATAAAACTGAAAGAACTTCAGACTTAAAGCGAAGAAAATAAATCCAAGTGTATTTACTAAAATGATCAAAAAAGATATCATAATAGCGACAACCATCATTAGAAACAACTGGAGCAGGACCTCAAACATCCGAACAAATTAAATCAAGAGGGCCAGAGGTAATAACACTAAATGGAATTTGATGACTCTTACTAATAGCACAAGTAGTGCATAAACTAGAAGATTTACTAGAACTAATAACAGTAGATGGTAATGCTTGACGAGCTGTAGGATACGACGCATGAGCAAGACAAGCGTGCCAAACACCAAATGAAGTAGCGAATAAAGCCGGTGAGACTGATGTGGTCCTTAGAAGAGAGTAAAGTCCTCCTCTACTCGGGCCGGTGTGCAAAATTTCCTTCGTTGCCAAGTCCTTAATCAAAAAATGGGTAGGAAAAAATTTCAATGGAAACATTGTTAGACTTAGCAAACGAAATGATAGAGACCAAGTTTTGAGTAGCAGTAGGAACATACAAAATATCATTAAGGCAAATTTTTTGTTAGAAGCAACAATTGAACTTTTACCTATATGAGAAATCAGTAGTTTAGAACCATTACCTAGAGTGACTTCTTCAGGGCCTTCATATTCAGAGTGAATAGCAAGGTTATCAAGATCAGCAGTAAGATGATGCGTGGTGCCACTATCCATCAACCAGTTTTAGGTAGGTGGTCTTTGAACGTTGGCTAAGTTTGATGTAGGTCGACCAGAAAATCTGGTTCCATTTGTTAGCTTAGGTGAGGGACAAACTCGCGCGATGTGACCTTTACCTTCACACTTGTGACAAATAATTTTTGACATTTCAGAAGCGGAAGGTAGAGTATTTGAGTACTGGTTGGAGTTCTGGAAACCACGAGGTTGAGTTGGCGAAGAGAACCCTTGATTCCGATGGCATCCACGGCCGGGATCACCTCTACCTCTTCCACGTCCGCAATTTGGATTAAATGAACTTTGAGTAAACTGTGTTGTGGGAGCAATGACATTAAGCGCTTCATCTCTCTTTAACTGACGTTCTTCATTAATAAAAAGACCATATAAAGCATCAAAAGAAATATCCTCTTGACGGGATTCAAGCGATCTTGTAAAAGGACGATAAGCTAGTCCTAATCCAGCAAGAACAAACTCGACCAAATCATCATTAGAAACTGGATGCTGCAATGCAGCCAACTTATCCGAAATATTCTTTTCTCTTTGTATATAAGACTCAATACTCGCATTATCTCTCCGCAAGGTGTGCAACTGAGTTTTTAACTCGTGAATTTTTGGCTTTAAGCCCGAGGCATAGGCAGCCACAAGTTTATTCCACGCTGCTCGAGCAGTTTTTGCACTAACTAATTGAGGTAATATACCTTCTGAAACTGAAGCAACAATCCAACTTAAAACAAGTTGATCTTCTCTTACCCAAGTATTAAATACTGGGTTGGGTTTATTTTCAGCCAGAAACTTTTCGGGAATCGACTCACTGCCATTAATATGATGGCCGAGACCACAACCACGGACCATAGAAAGAAATTGAATTTTCCATAGCAAAAAATTTGATGATGTAAGTTTGACAGGCAGTTGATATGCCAGATTTGGAAAGGGTAAGGTAGTAACTATGGAAGATTGTGATCCTAAAGTTGGCGTTGAATCACCCACTATTGTTGTATTCTTGCGGCACCTTTTTCTCTTAGTTTTGAATATGGGTTTATTTAACCTCTTAGGGCTCTGATACCATGAAAGACCCTTCTCTATATATGTGAAGTACAAAGTACACAGCTGAATTTATACAATACAAAACACAAGAGTCCTAGAGCTATAAGAATATAAAACCAACTTAGACTAGGAAGCTAGATGACATATCCTAGTTGGAATAGTTATCCTTCATCACTGTAGACCAAAGTGTTGGCCACACACCCTCAATAATCTGCTTCACCATTAACGAATCAATTTCAATAATCATAGGACCCAAGTTTTGAGTGACATAATAATTCATAGCCACCCTTATCGCCATTGCTTCAGCTACCAAATTATTATGCTCCCCAATGACCTTTGCATAATCATAAAGTAGATCACTAGCACCATCCCTAATGAAACCCAATGAGCTTGGTCCTGGATTGCCCTTAGAAGAACCATCTGTATTGCACTTTAGAAAACCCTCACGAGGCTCTTACCATGCCACCTTCACATACTTGAATCTTGGCATATAATTCTCCAAGGCATTAACAATGTCACTCTATGATTCCCTCACTAATGGAATGTAAGGAAATCACAATTTGTATTGGGTGAAAAATCACCGAGGCATTGAGCAAGAGCGTAAGACTTGATTTAAATCACCTTATGAGTCGAACCCACGAGGGGAGATGGCATGAACCTCCGCCTCGGAAAGCTGCCTCGGGCAAGAAGTAAAACCGAGTCCAAAGTACAGAGATCGAATGATCACCACGACCACATGGTCCCCGAGCAAGTATGACACCTCACCAAAACGAGGCCCGATTTCTATAACCGTCGACCGTTGCTCAGAAATTTAAGAAGAAGATTGTGGGCTGACCACGAGCAAATACATAGTAATGGCTATAAAAGCATGATTATTATGGCTATAACGTCACTTTTCTTGTCAACTACAAATTGGATTCATTTGTAACCAAGGAGATCATCAAGAAATACAATACTTGACTTATATTCTTAAGCTTTGTCTCGTTTTATCAACTCGTTTATTTCTTACCTAGTTTATTCCATTAAGCATTTGTCTCGTTTAAATTCAATCTTAGTTCGATCATAACTTTGATACAAGCAAATTATCAATCAACCCCGAAACCAACTTGATTTGTTGTCCTATCTCAATTTAGGCCAACACAAATTGGCGCCGTCTGTGGGGACTTGGTAATAACGTTTGTTCCAAAGTTCGCAATTTTAATTTTCGCTCAAAAATGGCCGACATTATTGATGACAATGTTTCCATCCAAATATTGGACCAAACAACGGGAGCCACCAAAACTAGTGAAGGGAACCCAATCGCTCAAATTGGCCCAACTCTTTTGGCTAGCCTAACACCACCCATTAGCCCCGTTCCAACAATTAACTTCACTCCGTTGGTAGGGTTAACACCACCTAATGGATCGACTCCCTCGATCGGTCTAACTCCCCCATTTCAGCCGATCCAACTTCCTCAAGCTCAAATGATCCGTTCAATCAATTCATGATGAGGTCATTCAGCAGATGCGGGAGCAATCAGCCGCTCAAGCGCCGGCGCAAGCTCAATTTAATGAACAATTTCGAAGCTCCTTGCAAGCCCTCGCTGGGAATGGAAGGGCCCTTCTAGCCCAGGCGATGCTCCCTTCGTGACACCCAATGGAGGAAATTCCAACACTGTCCCTATGAACACCACCATGGGAGGCTTTCCAAATGGAGTCACATCTGGGGGCTCGGGAACTACAGCTCCTGCAGTATCTCAAACAAGCGTCGCATCCGACTTTGAGAAGTGAAAGAAAGATTTCGAGGCCAGCATGGAAAAACGGCTCAAAAATATGCCAAGGGTTCTGTCACGACCCGTTTTCTGAACGAGCTATGACCGGCACCCGGTACCTAAGCTTGACCGAGCGAACCACTTGTACCTATCTATTCTGTCTTAACCCTGAGAATACATGCTACTTAAACAATTCTGTTAAACATAAATAGTCTGAAAAATAATAATAATATTCTAAAAAAAATATCATTCTAGAAAATAGCACAGTCAAATTACGTTTCTGTGTAAAACAATGCAAGACCGGGCCACAAACCCAAAATACTAGACTGTCTATGAAGCCTCTACTGATAAACTGACGCACTGCGCAGGACATGAGCTCCCTGGCTAGTTCACGACGAAATAAATAATTAAATAAGCCGACTCGAAAGGAAAGTACTCCACGAACAAAAGCGGGGCTCACCAATAGCACTGGAAGTGAGGGGAAAATCCTAGCCTGTCGCCTTAGTATCTGCAACACCGGTTCCTACGTTGCGCAATAGGACAACGTAGGTTCCCAAAAGAGAACGTCAGTACACCACGACGGTACTCAGTGAGTCTCAACGACCCCCCACTAAAGCGAGAACGAGACATTAAAAAGGAACTTAAAATGCACATAACTCCTAAAATCGTGCAAACATAAAATATTTAAAGAAACTGAAATAACTTAAAACAATAAAATTCTGAACTTTAACCATAGATATATATATCGTTTCTTTACTTTTTTGGGGAGTACCAATTAACTCTGACATAACATGAATACATAAAGTCACCGTGTGATCGGCACGGGTCCGATCCCCGCCTGATCGAATAGGCCCTTTCACTGTGGCGCCACACAGTTCCAGGTGATAGCATGCTGCGCGTTTTGTGCCTTGGCAGTGTCAGGCAAATCTTATACTAAACTCCCACTCTGGCACGAGTAGTTTCGGGGTCAACATTAAACCACTAATGGTCACGAAGCCCTTCTCAGAATCTCAAGGTAACTCCCAAAATATTTTTATAAAACTCTACTTGACCACTGTAGGGTCCAATACGTTTCTTGAACATAATTCATGAACATAACCATAGTAATCTTGAGTAAAACTTGACATGAATATACTTTTAAACATTCATTAATTCATAAAATTTGACATATAATATAACGTAAATTAACATAATAAAATATGAAAATCAAGGTATATAATTCAAGGATAAACTCTTGAATATTAGCTTGAATGGGGTTTAGCTAATATGCACTCTCTCGCTCCAATTAAACACATATTAGCTCTTTAAGACATTTTATCAAACACTTTATATGCGGGATTTTGTGAGTAAAACTTCTTTAGTAAAGGGTTATATCAACTCACCTCAATTACTCCTCGAGCCTAAATGTAAACTCCAATTCACGCACTTCACGTCACCCAACAACTATGATAACCACCAATTCGAATAATCAATACCAAAGTTTCAATCTTTTCCCAATTCAACAACTTAGGCTCAACTCATAATTTTCTAGTTCTTGAGAAACTTCTCAAGGAATATAGTCTATAAAGATGCTAGATTGTTGTGTATATAATAACTTGATTGCATCCTAATTCCATAAAAAAAATTACCTTTATATGGATTGAAAGTGTTCGCTTTTTCTTTTCCTTCTGCCGAAAGCTCCTGTGAACGAGTACTGCTGCCTCTCCTTTCAGTAAGCAATGGTCTAACCAAGCAGTACTTTTATTTCCTATTGGGCCACGTTCAAGGCCCTTAGGATCTAACTTATCCTTTTTCCTTTTGTTTTTATCTTATTGCTCCTCTTTCCTTTATCATTATATATATGTATTGCTTTCCAATAACAATGTACTTTGGAGCAAATTAAATAATACGCTTGTACTGCTCTTTTTTCTAATTGTAGCCATATCTTTGATGTGGCAATTTAAATCTTGGCCATTAAGTCAAATTTTTTTGCTTTACATTCTCGGTTTTGCCTTTCACCAATTTCTTCATCCATTTCAAATATAATTAAATATTACACCTCATTCAAGATAACTGCTTTAACTTATTTTCACCGTCTTCGTCATACTCGGACCTTGTCATAATATATAAAACGATTTTAAGTAAATATTTCTATGACAGTAAGTGTCCTAAAATATAGAAAATTTTGAGGAACGTCACATTCTTCCCCGCTTAAGATCATTTGTCCTCGAATGATTTTTATTCATCACTCCTAGGCCACTTTTCCATTCAACCATCTTGCCAAGTGTTCCAAATTTTGGCTAAGTGTTAGATTTCTTAAAAATTTCGGGAGAGTCTCCCCTGTAACTGGACTATCCGAAAAAATATCCCTATCAGAAATACCACAGCAACAACCAATGCACCATAACAGGCCATCAATATGCACTAATAATAGCTCAAAATAACCAATATCACTCCGGCAAGGAGGTAAATCCCAACAATAAATAAAACATGCTCCGGCAAGGAGCTGAATCTCAATAATAAATCAAGCAAACTCCGGCAAGGAGCTAAATAACACTAACGAATTAAATATACTCCGGCAAGGAGCTAAACCACGTAATATCTCATAATTAACTGGAAAAATTAACTATAAATTAAACCTTTATAGTTCACATACCTAGTTTTTCAAATAGATAGGGATACCTTTTCTTCATGTCTTCCTCAACTTCCCAGGTAGCCTCTTTTGAATTTTGACCATGCCACAATACTTTCACCGAAGCTATATCTTTTGTTCTTAACTTCCTGACTTGCCTATCAAGAATCTGAATTGGTACCTCTTCGTAACTCAAGTCTGTATTAATTTCTATGGTGTTGGATGGAATAACATGTGACTCATCATGGATGTACTTTCTTAACATAGACACGTGAAAAACAGGATGGACCAAAGATAACTCAACTGGCAAGGCTAACTCATAAGCCACATTACCCTTCTTGCTCAAAATTTCATAAGGTCCGATAAATCTAGGACTAAGCTTGCCCCTCTTACCGAACCTCATAACTCCCTTCATAGGTGACACTTTTAGGAATACCATATCGCCTACATTAAACTCTAAGTCTCTGTGCCTCTTATCAGAATAAGACTTTTGACGACTCTGAGCCGTTTGAAGCCTTTCTCTAATTAGCTGGATTTTCTCTAAAGCCTCATAAACAAACTCTGGGCCAAGTAACGGCACCTCTACTGGTTCGAACCAGCCCACTGGAAATCTACATCTACGCCCATATAGCGCCTCATACGGAGCCATCCCACTACTAGCCTGATAGCTATTATTGTAAGCAATCTCAATGAGTGGTAGGTGGTCATCCCAATTACCACCGAAATCTATAACACAAGCTCGCAACATATCCTCAAGGGTCTGAATGGTCCTTTATGCCTGACCATCAGTCTGCGGATGGAAAGCGGTACTCAAGTTGACCTTGGTTCCCAACCTTTTTTGGAAAGCTTGTCAAAAATGAGCAGTGAACTGTGGACCTCTGTCAGAGATTATTGAGACTGGGGTGCCATGCAACCTAACAATTTCCTTAATGTACAACTGAGCATACTGTTCGGCAGTGTCTGTCGTCTTTACTGGTAGAAAATGAGCTGACTTTGTGAGTCTATCTAAAATCACCCAAATTGAATCATGCTTACGGTACGTGCGAGGCAAGCCTACCACAAAATCTATATTTATCGCTTCCCATTTCCACTGCGGTATCTCTATATCCTGAAGTAGACCACCTGGCCTTTGATGCTCTGCTTTGACTTGCTGACAATTCAAATATTTAGCCACATAATCTGCCACTTGCTTCTTCATGCCTTTCCACCAATACAAATCCTTCAAATCTTGATACATTTTAGTAGCACCTGGGTGAATAGAGTATCTCGAGCTGTGAGCTTCTTCCATGATGGCTTTTCTGAGATCATCTACATCGGGTACACATAACCTGTCATTTAGCTTCAAAACTCCATCGCTTCCAAGAGTGAAAGCTGTGATTTCTTTATTCCCGACTCCCATTTTTATTTTCACCAGGTACGGATTCTCATCTTGCTTAGCCTTAACATGTACAACTAGTGATGAACGTGCCAAGGCATAAGCAACCACATCTCCTCCTTCTGTCTCATCCAGTCTGCTCCCGTTATTTGCCAACTTTTGCATTTCTCGGCCTAACGGTCTCCTCTGGACTGATAAATGAGCTAAGACACCCATTGACTTTCTGCTGAGTGCGTCTGCTACCACATTAGCTTTTCCCGGATGGTAAAGGATATTAATGTCATAATCCTTCAATAGCTCGAGCCATCTTCTCTGCCTCAAATTTAACTCCTTTTGCTTGAAAATGTATTGGAGACTCTTATGGTCGGTATATATATCAGCACACTCACCATACAAGTAGTGCCGCCATATTTTTAAAGCAAATACTACCGCTGCAAGCTCTAAGTCGTGAGTGGGGTAGTTCTTTTCGTGGTTTTTCAACTGCCTGGATGCATAGGCAACAACCTTTCCTTCTTGCATGAGAACGCAACCAAGCCCTACTCTGGAGGCATCACAATACACCGTGAATCCACCTAAACTTGTCAGCAAAGTTAACACAGGTGCAGTAGTCAACTTCTTTTTCAATTCCTGAAAACTCTGCTCGCACGCATCTGACCACTGAAATTTAACTGCTTTCTGAGTCAGCTTGGTCAATGGTGCTGCAAGTGAAGAAAAGCCCTCTACAAATCTCCTATAGTAGCCTGCCAAACCCAAGAAACTTCGGATTTCGGTCGGTGTTGTTGGCCTTGGCCAATTCTTAACCGCTTCAATCTTATGGGGATCTACTTTAATGCCTTCGCTAGATACCACATGGCCTAAGAATGCCACAGACTGGAGCCAAAATTCACATTTAGAAAACTTGGCATAAAGTTGATTCTCTTTCAAAGTCTTTAATGTTATCCTGAGGTGCTCTGCATGTTCTTCCTTGCTTTTAGAATACACCAAAATATCGTCTATAAACACAATAATAAAGGTGTCTAAGTATGGCTTGAAGACCCTGTTCATTAGGTCAATGAATGCTGCGGGTGCATTGGTCAACCCAAAGGACATCACTAAAATTTCATAGTGCCCGTAGCGAGTCCTGAAGGCCTTCTTTGGGATGTCTTCTTCTCTGATTCTCAACTGGTGATACCCCGACCTCAAGTTTATCTTTGAGAAGTACTTTGTACCCTGAAGTTGGTCAAATAAGTCATCAATTCTAGGCAATGGATACTTGTTTTTAACTGTAACTTTGTTCAACTGCCGATAATCGATACACATTCTGAGAGACCCATCTTTCATCTTGACAAACAGGACCGGAGCACCCCACGGTGACACACTCGGCCTGATGAAGCCCTTGTCAAGAAGATCTTTCAACTGCTCTTTCAATTCTTTAAGCTCTGCTGGGGCCATTCTATAGGGAGGAATAGATATGGGCTAAGTGCCCCGGACAAGGTCAATACCAAACTCTATGATTCTTTCTGGAGGAAGTCCGGGAAGGTCATCTGGGAAAACTTCTATAAAGTCCCTAACAACTGGCACAAAATGGAGAGTTGGCGCCTCTGATTCTACATTAATGATATGAGCCAAATAGGCAACACACCCTTTACTTATCATCTTTTGCGCCTTAAGGTAAGAAATAAATTTACCCACTGGAGATGCTGAACTACCCTTCCATTCTAGGACTTCTTCATTTGGAAACTGAAATCTGACTATCTTGGCACGACAATCCAACGTGGCATGGCAAGAAGATAGCCAATCCATACCTATGATCACATCGAAGTCCACCATTTCTTGCTCTATGAGATCGGCCGTGGTATTGCGGCCTTGGACTGAAATTGAGAAACTCTTATAAACTCTAGTTTCTTTCACCGGCTCACCAACTGGATTAGATACTAAGAAGGACTCACTTAACTGTTCAGGTTCTAGCCCGAGACTCATAGCGAAATACGGAGTGACATAAGAATATGTAGAACCTGGATCAATCAAGACAAATGCATTATGTGAACAAACTTGAAGTATACCTGTGACAACTGCTGGAGATGCCTCTGCACTCTGACGATCAAGTGTAGCATATAAATGGGGTCGTCCCCCTCCCTGATTAGCTGAGCGTGAGCCTCTACCCGCCCCTCGACCGGCCTGATACTGAGGGCCACTAGCTTGGGGTGGTGCAACTGTAGTACTTGAAGAACCTGCTAGACGTGCTACTCCCCTATCAAAATTTTGCTGCAGCTTTGGGCACTCAGATTTGTAATGCCCTTCTTTATGACAATAGAAACAACCCCCGGTACTCATCATACACGGCCCTGAATGTGCACGCCCACATAAATTGCAAGGATCTTTCTGCTGAAACTGTTGTCCAACGTTGCTCTGACTCTGAGAGACATTTGCCTTGAAATTCTGATTCTGGAGGGACTGATTCCCATAGCTCTGGCTCTTTTTGAAAGATGACCCACCAACTGAATGACGAGTAGGCGGCGCTGGTGCAATAAACCCCTTACTGGAGGAACCTCTTCCTGCTCCACTGGCTGAACCACTATACCCACCTGCTGTGCGGGCCTTTTTATTGTACTCTTTTTCTTCCCTCCTTTGTTGCTTGTCTCTTTCCAAATTCTTAGCAAACCCCACAACTGAAGAGAAAGCCGTTAGCCCTGCCGCTGCAGCTGCTGTGTTGTCCTTGATGTAACTACCCAAACCATTGACAAACCTGCGGATCTTTGCTCTATCCGTCTTGACCATGTCTGGAGCATACTTAGCCAAAGTGATGAATTCCATGTGATACTCTGGTACACTTTTACTCCCTTGCTTGAGCTGCTCGAATTGTGTAGCTTTAGCTTCCTTATCTTCTTCTGGTATGAAGTTAGCTATAAACGCCTCTTCAAATTCTTTCCAAGTAAGTGGACTATCATTTTAAGCTCTTTCGTTATCCCACATCTGAAACCAGGATCCAGCTACATCTCTGAGCTGGAAGGCAGCCAATTCAACAGCATCATTACCAGTAATTTTCATAACCCGGAGGGTTTTCAGGACACCCTCTAACCATAGCATGGGGTCTTCATCAACTTTGTTACCATGAAACAATGGAGGGTTCAACTTGATAAATTTATCCACCCTGGACAACTCGGGGCTGTCCTCTTTCCTCTGGTTCTGGTTGGCCAAAAAGGTCTGAAACATATCCATAGTACTGCCAACAGCGTTAAGCACATAACCCACCTCTGGAGATATACCCATCGGAGCCGGAACCACTGGTGGGGGTGGAACTTGATCATGATTAGCTTGCGCATTAGGCTCAACCTGCTCTACCTCTTCATCTTGTTCAACCTGGGGCACTGGAGCGTTCTTAGCAGGTCTACCCTTCTTACTTTTCTTAGTTCTCTTCTTACTCGCGATAGCTGCAATAGTTTCTTCAGGAGTATCTTGATCGTTGATGCTAGAGCTTCGAGTACGAGCCATTTCTGCGAATTCGAAAAAAACGAGTACATTAAAAAATTTCTTAGAATGAGGCTCTATTGCACGATCTAGAGTGAAAAGAAGAAGAGACTTTTCTTAAATGTCTGCAGCCTCCTGTTCATAAGTATGGCGCGCTTCATACCCATAAAAAAGACTCTACTGACACGGCTTCATAGACCCCTAGGACTCTCTAAACCTGAGGCTCTGATACCAAGTTTGTCACGACCCGTTTTCTGAACGAGCTATGACCGGCACCCGGTACCTAAGCTTGACCGAGCGAACCACTTGTACCTATCTATCCTGTCTTAACCCTGAGAATACATGCAACTTAAACAATTCTGTTAAACATAAATAGTCTGAAAAATAATAATAATATTCTAAAAAAAATATCATTCTTGAAAATACCACAGTCAAATTACGTTTCTGTGTAAAACAATGCAAGACCGGGCCACAAACCCAAAATACTAGACTGTCTATGAAGCCTCTACTGATAAACTGACGCACTGTGCAGGACATGAGCTCCCTGGCTAGTTCATGACGAAATAAATAATTAAATAAGTTGACTCGAAAGGAAAGTACTCCACGAACGAAAGCGGAGCTCACCAATAGCACTGGAAGTGAGGGGAAAATCCTAGCCTGTCGCCTGAGTATCTGCAACACAAGTTCCTACGTTGCGCAATAGGACAACGTAGGTTCCGAAAAGAAAACGTCAGTACACCACGGCGGTACTCAGTGAGTCTCAACGACCCCCCACTAAAGCGGGGACGATATTTAAAAAGGAACTTAAAATGCACATAACTCCTAAAACCGTGAAAACATAAAATATTTAAAGAAACTGAAATAACTTAAAACAATAAAATTCTGAACTTTAACCATAGATATATATATCGTTTCTTTACTTTTTTGGGGAGTACCAATTAACTCTGACATAACATGAATACATAAAGTCACCGTGTGATCGGCACGGGTCCCGATCCCCGCCTGATCGAATAGGCCCTTTCACTGTGGCGCCACACAGTTCCAGGTGATAGCATGCTGCGCGTTTTGTGCATTGGCAGTGTCAGGCAAATCTTATACTAAACTCCCACTCTGGCACGAGTAGTTTCGAGGTCAACATTAAACCACTAATGGTCATGAAGCCCTTCTCAGAATCTCAAGGTAACTCCCAAAATATTTTTATAAAACTCTACTTGACCACTGTCGGGTCCAATACATTTCTTGAACATAATTCATGAACATAACCATAGTAATCTTGAGTAAAACTTGACATGAATATACTTTTAAATATTCATTAATTCATAAAATTTGACATATAATATAACGTAAATTAACATAATAAAATATGAAAATCAATGTATATAATTCAAGGATAAACTCTTGAATATTAGCTTGAATGGGGTTTAGCTAATATGCACTCTCTCGCTCCAATTAAACACATATTAGCTCTTTAAGACATTTTATCAAACACTTTATATGCGGGATTTTGTGAGTAAAACCTCTTTAGTAAAGGGTTATATCAACTCACCTCGATTACTCCTCGAGCCTAAACGTAAACTCCAATTCACGCACTTCACGTCACCCAACAACTACGATAACCACCAATTCGAATAATCAATACCAAAGTTTCAATCTTTTCCCAATTCAACAACTTAGGCTCAACTCATAATTTTCTAGTTCTTGAGAAACTTCTCAAAGAATATAGTCTATAAAGATGCTAGATTGTTGTGTATGTAATAACTTGATTACATCCTAATTCCATAAAAAAAATTACCTTTATATAGATTGAAAGTGTTCGCTTTTTCTTTTCCTTCTTCCGAAAGCTCCTGTGAACGAGTACTGCTGCCTCTCCTTTCAGTAAGCAATGGTCTAACCAAGCAGTACTTTTATTTCCTATTGGGCCACGTTCAAGGCCCTTAGGATCTAACTTATCCTTTTTCCTTTTGTTTTTATCTCATTGCTCCCCTTTCCTTTATCATTATATATATGTATTGCTTTCCAATAACAATGTACTTTGGAGCAAATTAAATAATATGCTTGTACTGCTCTTTTTTTTCTAATTTTAGCCATAGCTTTGACTTGGCAATTTAAATCTTGGCCATTAAGTCAAATTTTTTTGCTTTACATTCTCGGTTTTGCCTTTCACCAATTTCTTCATCCATTTCAAATATAATTAAATATTACACCTCATTCAAGATAACTGCTTTAACTTATCTTTACCGTCTTCGTCATACTCGGACCTTGTCATAATATATAAACGATTTTAAGTAAATATTTCTATGACAGTAAGTGTCCTAAAACTTAGAAAATTTTGAGGAACGTCACAGGTTCGGAAACCTCAACGCGTGTTGGACATTGAAAAATGTCGTCAACTACCTTTCAAACCCGAAGCTGCTCCAGCACCCATCCCAAAATATTTCAAGCTACAGATTTTTAAAAAATTATGATAGGACAGCTGACCTAGTCGACCATATAATCGAATA
This sequence comes from Petunia x hybrida, assembly GCA_037355625.1. Lineage (NCBI taxonomy): Eukaryota > Viridiplantae > Streptophyta > Magnoliopsida > Solanales > Solanaceae > Petunia > Petunia x hybrida. The sequence goes on along the minus strand of JBBBVM010001177.1, from coordinate 39,423 downwards.
TATGACCATGGTCAAAAGTAATTATTTGACTCTAATCGAGAAGGAGTCCATGTTCTTGAAAAAATTCGCCGATACCTTGGAAAAAGGTGTGATGTGTTGGTACATGCTTCTCCCCTCCAAGTCCATCTCTAACTTCGAGGAATTGGCAGACATGTTCATCAAGGCTCATACTGGAGCCCAAAAGATTCTCAAGAGAAAGGACGGCATCTTCAAAGTCAAACAAGGATACCTCGAGCCAATCAAGAACTTCTTTGAACACTTTCAGGCTGAAAGAATGGATCTGCCGAAAATGGATGATAGTTTAGTGGTCATGGCTTTTGAAAAGAATCTCAATGTGAGTAATTCTGAGGCCGCGACTGAATTAAAGAAAGAGCTTCAGTAATGGAAATCCCGAACTTGGGATGAGTTTCATGATCGGGCCACGGTGAAGATCAAGCTCGAGGAAGCAGAGTGAAGAAGGACTGGTCGGAACTATTCCTACCAAGGTCGATCTGAGTCATCTCAATGCATCGACGCGCCACAAGGGAACTCAAAAAACCGTTACGAGCCATACAACCAAGCTCAAAAGCAACACGTAAGTCAACGCCTCGGGGAACATCGGTATGTGAGCCGATGGCGTGGAGGAAAGTCTGACTCGTCCTCCAATAAAAATCCTCGGGCCTGTCTTTAGTATCCAAGGAGAAAGACTTACCTCGGATCTCTGAGTACAATTTCAGCATATCGACCACTTAATTGGTGAATGCGATCAAAGGAATGACTGATCAAGATGTAAGGTTGCCTAAGGACATGAGAACGCCCTCGAGCAAGAAGGATCAAACTCAACATTGCGAATATCATATAGATTATGGGCACGCAACTGAGGACTGTAAAGCACTGCTTCTCGAGGTGGCCCATCTCCTTAAGAAGGGAGTGTTAGCTGAGTATCTGACTGATAAGGGGAAACACAACTGCTCAAAGAATATGAGAGAGGAACAACCACCTCGAATGCAGTCACAAAAAGAGTGGTAAACGTCATTACAAGAGGGTCCGAGGTAAAAATGATAAACTTTACTGCTGCAAAGAAATTTGCAAAATCATCAAGTACAACAGAGAAGAGAGTAAGAGCTGGTGGATCAGGTAAAGAAATAATGTTTAGCAAGGAGGATTGTGATGGGATGATGTTTCCCCACCACGACGCACTAGTGATCACGCTCAGGATCAATGACTGCAATGTCAAACGAGCCGTAATCGATCCTGGCAGGTTGGTGAACATTAACTATAAAGCTATCAAGAAGATGTGGTTGAAGGACCTCGCCGTCCCAAAGACAACCATATTAATAGGGTTCAACAACTCCACAGAGAAAACTTTGGGAGAAATAACCCTCACAACAACTGCAAAGGGGGTGGACAAGAAAATCACCTTTCAAGTGATGGCCGAGGACATGGCCTATAATGTCATTTTTGGAAGGCCCTGGATCCATGAAATGGAAGCCATACCGTCGTCCCTACACCAAGTGATTAAGTTTCCAACCCCATGGGGAATAAGAGCCATTCGAGGAGAGCAACAAATAGCGCGAGAGTGCTATTCGACTGCAATGAAGAGTATTGGCGCCCCGGTCGGACCAAGCAAATGGAATATTCAATTTTCCAAGACCCCTCATCTATTTTTCTGAAGAAAACGAAACCTAGTAATCAAGCCCTACACCATGCACTTGATCAAGTCTTTGAGGGCTATCCTCGGAGACTCGCTCACTAGTTCATGCTTTGATCTTTTAATTTTCCTGCCTAAGTCCTGTTGCGACCACGCGTCTTTTGTAGTAAAGGCTTGCAAATGCATCTTATCAATGAAATAAACTTTGATTCAACATCTTTTTATTGTCATTTGATATGCATAGCCGATTACCATTTAAGCCTCCGGCTCAAGGGCGAGAGGTCGTCCTAAGCTAGCTCGAGCAAAGAAAAAATATGAAAAGACTTGCAAGAAAACTCATCCAAGGGATATTGAACACATCCAATATTCTCAATAATAAGTTCCAATCATGAAGCGGCTCAGAGGCCAATGTATTTACAAAACAAGTGGCCCGAAGGCCTCAACAGAAAATGTCGACAAAAAATAAAAATAAAAATACTACTCTAAGCTTCGGCCTCGGAATCATCTTCCTCGTCATCTGAGCTCCCGCTGCTCGAAGGAAGACATCCGATTAACTTTTGAGCTGTGGTAGCATCACTCTCAGCCTTAGCGATCTCTGCATGAAGGTTAGCCCCGTTACGACAATCCTTCAAAGTTTTTAGCCTCGTTTGAATAACTGCCCAATTCTTGTCAACCTTGGCCCAGGTACTCCTCATTCCATGCCTCGAGGAGAAAGAATCAACTTTGCTCATCAAATCCTTAACCTCGTTTTCGAGCTGTTCTTTCTCCCTGGCCAGCTGCTCTTTCTCTCCGGCTAACTCATTTATTTTGAGCAACTTCTGCCTCAAGTCAGCATGAAATTTCTTAGCGCGTTCGTTAATAGCTGAATGGGCTTCGGTTCTCACTCTTTTCAACTCGGCATAGCAGAGCTCTTTCAAACGAGCCATCTTCTCCTCAATGATGGACTTTGCCTCGAGGGCTTTGAGCATCTCGAGATCAGATTTGTCAGCAGCTTTCTTGGCTTGGTCAAGCTCAAGCCTTGTGCTCAACAATTCTTTCTTGAGACTCCTCATCTGAGACTCGAGGCCTGCCTGCTCTTGCCTCCATCCTGCCTTCATTTGCCTGAGATTTTTATCTCGACGGCACTCAATCTCAGCAGCCCTGATAGAATTGATGTAACACTACAATAGAAAATTAAGAAAAATCAAAAAGGAAATAAAAACAAGGACGAAAGGAAAAGTTGAGAGAGGAAAAGCATACATGAATAGCGTGCTGAGCAGCATCAGCAATCAAATCAGCAATATGAGCCTTCCCGAGGCGGTCACATTCCAACGGACCCAGGAGTCCACGAAGATTAATCGGGACCTGAATATCACCATCTAGGAAGCAAAGATCGAAGAGGATTTTGATATAACAAAATTGTTTCTAAGAAGCTGCGTCGGGAGCAGGCTCGGAAGCAGCTCGAGGAGTCTTGTCTCCCACTCAAGGTGGTTGAATGTCGTCCATTTCTACTGCAGCTGAAGGCTGAGCTACCCGGTTACCTTTATCAGCAACTTGAACCGGTTCTGGCTCGCGGGGGGATGGGGGAAACCTCAGCCTTTTCTTGGTCCTTCTTCATCTCCATGGCAAGAGTAAGCTCGGGGAAAGGGACATGCTCCACTCTGGCCCATTTCCCCTCCGAGGTTTTCTCCAAAGATGTTTTCTTCCTTTTTAAAACTAAAAGAAAAGGGAAAAAGAATGATTAGCAGAAAAATGAAGTAAAAGGAAGAACAAAACCGAAAGGGCAAACACTCAATCTGTCTTAGCCCCAAGGTCAGGTGACCCCTCGGGAACTATTTCTCTCTCTTTCTCTTCCTTTCCTTTTTTTTTCTTTCCCCTTCGAAAGGTTTTCAATCAAACCTTGAAGGGTACTTAAAGAATCCCCCGCCTCGGGAACTTATTCCTTCTTGACTGTCTTTTAATTCTTTCGTTCCTTATCCTTCGATGTGGTGATCTCTCTCTTTAGGAGACCACAACAAAGAAAGATAATGATTCGCCGAGAAAAGAAGACTGGTGGAAAATATGAAGGACATTAATTTGGTTGAGGACCGCTCACCATGCCATTTGCATGACCATCGGTTCTCGTCCAAGGAAGCCAAAACAATCCATGATCTTTCCGATCGGGATTTGGCATCGATAATAGCTTGGACTATTGGGTCAAATCATTCGGGCGGACAATCAGGATCGCCTCAGCTAAAACAAGGCAAAGAAGGAGAATAAAGTAAAGAAGTGCCAAAGTAAAAATAAAAAATAACCGATAAGAATACTTTACTTACGTGTTGGAATCCATTGGTCGAGAAAATTAGGCCTAGAGGACAAAAGGTCAGTAGGCAGAAGAACGAAGCGCTCATTCCATCCACAATCCTCGATATCATCGCTCTTTGTAATAAATGAGTCTGAGCCTCGTTTGTTGAGCTGGACAATTCCATCCTTGTGAAAGAAGGGGTAGAAGAGGTACAAAAGATGATCAAGAGTAAAAGTGACCCCGACTAACTTACTCAAAAATTCAAAGCATTGAACGTGCCTCCACATCCCGGGGCCAGTTTGGGCTATGCATAATTGATAGGTGCGGCAAAAGGTGTCTAACACCTCGGGAATAGGAAGAGAAAAACCTATTGTGAAGGGGTAGGTAAAAACAAAAGAGCGCCCCTCGACTCTATCGCACACTCGGCTATCAGGGGCAGGAATACCAACCTTAACCTCGGGACCTCAATTGCAATCAGACCGAACCAAATGTATGTTCGCCTGAGTAATCAAACTTGGCGTATTTTTAATAGGGATATTTCTCCTCCTTCTAATATCCGACTCGGTCTGAAGCTGCATAACAAAGTCCTTCGAGAGGTCAATTTTGGAAGGGATAAGATGGTGAGGTTGAAGCTCAAGGTTATCTGAAAGAGGTTTGTTGTTACCAATATCTTTCATGGTAACATCATCGTCATCAACCCTGACTGCCTCAGCGGTGACAGCCATGGCCGGACATTGTTCTTGGCCCAAACCACTTGAATGAGGTAAATCATCCATGTTAAAATCAGGAGGAACAATAACGCTCAATGGCTCGGGGGTGTTCACTAATTCGCCACCAATGATCATGGTGCCAATGAAAGAAGGTGAAGAATTTGGTGAATTTGGCGTAGACATTTCTCAAAAAATGAGTTCTTAGAAAGCAAGGGATAAAAATTCAAGAAGTTTTACTGTTAAGATCAAGGAAATACATAAAGAAGAAGAAACGGCGCGGCTACATATAGGTTAAGGCGACATGATTACAATTACATAGGGAAGGCAAAGCAAGAAATCACGCCCAATCAGTGATTGTCATGCGTGATTGATGGAAATATGGAGTGACAACCACCTTTTTTGAATTTCACGGCGCAAAAACAGCTACGTCGATCTCCCGCCTAAAACTCATTCTACTCCTCAAAAGTTCTGATAACTACTCGAGGAGTGGGGGGACTATCTGTATTGGGTGAAAAATCACCGAGCCCTTGAGCAAGGGCGCAAGACTTGATTTAAATCGACCTTATGAGACGAACCCACGAGGGGAGATGGCATAACCCCCGGCCTTTGAAAGCCACCTCGGGGAAGAAGTAAAACCGAGTTCAAAGTACAGAGCTCGGAATGATCACCATGACCACATGGTCCCCGAGCAAGTATGACACCTCGCCAAAACAAGACCTGGTCTCTATAACCATTGACCATTGCTCAGGAATTCAAGAAGAAGATCGTGGGATGACCACGATCAAATGCAGAGTAATGGCCATAAAAGCATGATTATTATGGCTGTAACGTCGCTTTTCTTGTCAACTATAAATAAGATTCATTTGTAACCAAGGAGACCATCCAGAAATACAATACTTGACTTATATTCTTAAGCTTTGTCTCGTTTAATCAGCTCGTTTATTTCTTACCTCGTTTATTCCATTAAGCATTTGTTTCATTTAAATTCTTAGTTCGATCATAATTTTGATACAAGCAAATTATCAATCAACCCCGAAATAAATTTGATTCATTTTTCTATCTCGATTTAGGCCAACACACAATTTAATAAAAGAGGAAAGATTATACGACACTTCATAAATTAATCTCAAAAATAAAATAAAAATAGTACCACAATGTCTGTCTAATGACAATTCTCTTTTTCCATAGAGACCAAACAATAAACGATGGAATAGTATGATATACAGCTTGTAACCATGGCTTAGGCTATTGTTTTCACCATTTAAAACATACCTGGTATGACGAGCATCCTTCTAATTGCACTCCAGCTGCTTGGACAAAAAACTTCCACAATCTAGGCGCTATTGGACCGGTCCACAAAATATGTTCCCTAGTTTCCACAGTTGGTTGCACACAATACCAACATCAAGAAAGAAAATTATACTCCATTCTTTTCAACACTTCATCTAATGACAACTTAAACTTCCACATCCTCCACATCATAAATGACATCTTAATTGGCATCCCCGTGACCCACATGTATTTAGCTATTCTCACCTTATTTTCCTTAGCACATAGGTACTTCCAAATATTACTCACTATAAACTAGCCATTTGGTGTTAATCACTACCAAGCCTTATCACTTTTGATCTTCCTTTCCTACACTCACATTTTTATGTTGAGCAAGCAACCCTACTACAAATTATAAATCACCTCTTTAACACTATTATACCAAAGATCACACTCAAGGCTGTAGGGTACACAAATTACAAATGATCCAACCACATCCAATTGTCATACCATAAATGAGCACTACGCTTTTTAGTTTGCCAAAAAATCTCATGATCTATGACATCTCTCCCTTGAAGCATCTTCTTCGATACATAAGAATCTCCCTCGTAAGGAACAATAGCTTTATGTAACTTCTTACAATACTTGTTAGCCATTTAAGTTCCCCAACTATTTCTAAAGTTCCACCACAGTTTAGCAAATAAGGCATTAGAAACATCAAAAAGTGAGCGAAAAGTCATACCTTCTTCATCTACTGGCAAGCACAGATATTTCCAAAAGGCCCAATGTCTACATGACCATTCCTATGAGTTGCCCCATAGAATACCAAGGAACTAGCCTTGATACTAAGGAACTAGTTGTGATACCGTTTGGATAAAAAGTGAAAAAATACCTATACTATGCAACGACCCTCAAGAATACCAATGATTCTTGCAAACCGAATGATCAAAAAAAAATTCAATTGGATTCCACCAAATGAACAAGTTTCACAAGTTCCCACACGGGTTGTAATCACCTAATTTTGGCTCGAAATGGAAAAAAAGTTGCTCAAAGTAGTTGTATTAATTTGCTTGAAATTTTTGGCTAATTCATCTAGTTTTTTTGTCATTTTTCTAGCTACTTTTATTAATTTCATTAGAAGAAAACATATTAAAATTGCTCAATTTTTTTTAATTTTATTTTCCTAATAGGTGTTTTATGTTTATTTGTGTGATTATAGATTTGTGAATGTTAGTTTAATTATTTAGCTTGCTAGTTTGTGACAACGCTCAACACACACCTTGGTTTGAGGTATGAACGGTCATCGCAATATAATTTACCCAACTAGGAGTCGGGGTCGAATCCACAAGGAACAAAGTGATGCGATCAAAGTAGTGGAGGAACTAAACCTATTTGACTAAGCCAAACTAGGATAACGAGGTGATGGAATGATATTAACAACTACAAACTACACTAGGAAAGCAAGTAAATGTGATCTATGGCCTTCTCACAACCAAGGAAGTCAAGTTTTGAGCCTAGGATACAATTATAGCACGGGGTTTATATATTATGGCCGAGTCGTTCTAATGTAATCCCTAGAATCCTTCCGGCCTAGAAGGGATTTACCTCAACGGCGCTCGTCAAAGCCATGGTTGAGCTTATAAAGCACTACCCATTACCCGAGGAAAGAAGACCTCTTCCGAGCGTAACTTCTTTTAGATGGGTTAGTCTATGAAATAGCCTATCAACCCAAATCCTCGCTAGCTTCACTATTCTACGCTAACTAATCTCTCCCGAGTCTTTAATTAGCAAAGTAGGCGGGTAACTCAAGTGTCGCGAGCACAAGAGTCAAGCAATCAAAATAATTGAAGCTAGATAATCAAAACCCAATAATATAAATTCCTAGTCATGACTCATTCATATATTCATGTCCAAATAATATCAATTAATAACACAAATAGCCATGAAATATATTCAACAAATCAATTCTTCAATAACATCAACAACACCAAATATATTCACTACAAAGCATGAAAGTAAAGAAAGGAGTACTAAATGTTGAGAATTTCTCAATGGGTTGCTCCAAATCTTCACCCTCTTGGTGTTCTTGTTGATGGATCATTGCTCCAAGATTGGAAAAATAGCCAAAGATCTGTAAACTATGATAAAACGATCTATTTGTAGTGCCAAAGTAATTACCATGTTTTTCCCAAAATTATCCCTAAGTTAAAACAATGAAATAACTGAATTTTCATCTCGTAGCCACCCTGGTACCAAACGTTCACCAGATAGCCACTTTTTCGCAGCTCAGCTTAGTCACTGTTTCACGCATAGCCACCTTCTGCTGCGTTTTTGACAAACTGGTCAGTTTTCTTCTTTTTCAACAACTTGAATACTTTTGGGCTTGTTTCTTCAACAACTTTTCTCCAACATATTCAACCTACAAAATGCAACAAAACCATGATAAGTGCACTTATTTCATCAATTTAACCCAACAATAGCTCAAGTACAAGTATGTAATGTGTGGTATTTTAGCCACACATCACACCCCCAAACTTAAACTATTGCTTGTCCTCAAGCAAAGTACACACAACTAAATTCCCAATTGCATTTCAATCTATTCATGCACTTTTTTACTAAAGCCACAACAAGTCAAAAATACTTTTAAGTTCAACAACAAATGACATCGGTTGGTACCAACAATTAAGCCAAGCCATGTGAACTACAATTTCTTTTTCAAACCACTATATTTTCAAACCAAGTGCTCATCAATGATACAAATCAAAAGGCAATCAAGTCATGACACTAGACTTTCAAAGTTTGCCTCTTTGTCACAAGAGCTCACTTCTTTGCTCTCTTACCTCAATTGGAAAATGAAACAAAGTCCTCAACTCAACTTCACAAGTGCCCTCACCACACAAGAGAGTATCCCAAACACGCAAAAATGCAATATTAAACACAAATGGGATATATGATAGAAGAATTCACTCACTCTCTCAAAAGAAGTTCAACTTGCACACTAGAGATACCATAAGCTTGCCCTTCATGTACATCTCCACTAATGTAGGAATGCTTGACCCGAAATCAATTAGGACTTTGTTAGGGTCGTAATGTAGGCTTTTGGTCAAAGGTGGGGTAAAATTTTGGGCAAATAGTGACTACACACCTTCTTGAGCACTACACCGTACAAAAATTGAAAGCACGCTTCATTTTTCTTGCACTTACACCTTGCTAAATTGAGGATTATACACTAGTCTTCCCCTCTTTATTCATCAATTCCTTTTTTTTTTTCTTTCACTTACTTCTTTTTGTTTCTTTTCTCTTTTCTTTCTTTTTCTCTTTTTTTCTTTTTCTATTCAACTTACTTTTGTTGCTCTTTCTTTTCTTTTCTTTTGACTTTCATTAACTTCCACACTTTCACCATAACTCATGCCACCCCCAAACTTAGGCTTTTGCCTAAGTTGCACGTTTTTCAATGCACTCAAGGAGGTAGGGCCAAAAAGAGGGTTAGTGCTTTAAGCACTTAGAATTGGTCCGGGTTAATAATGTGGTTTCCAAAAGAAAGGATATTAAGCTCAAAGGGGTTGACTAAGGTTATAATGCAATGGTAGGCTTTTTAGGTTACTAGCGGGCCAAAGAAAGCCTAAAATCATTTTTCAAGTCAAGCACAACCTAGGATTTCGTCTCGAAGCACACTTAGGGCAAGTTCTAGATCTAAAGCGCACAAATGAACACACCAACACCTCACCACACATGGCACAAGTAAAGAGAGGAAGACAATTATATTCGAGTCCCAATTAGAAGCAATTGAACTCTAAAGCTCACTCATAGTCTAATGAGAACTAATTAGTGAACACAAGAGCCAAAAGTTGAATTTAAAGATCATAACACAATTCACCAACAAAATTTTTCTATCCATTTTTCAAAACAAGCTCACATGACAAGGATTAAATAATGGTGGAACCAAACATGCCAAAAATTGGCCAAGGGGCAAAAATCCACAACTAATACTATACTTCTATTACTACTAATTAAATCCTAAAGATGCCCGGTTCAACACAATTACTTCCTTGGAAAAGAACCATGGCAAAGAAAAACCAAGGAGGTTATTTCAAAATTTTTGTATAAAAATGGTATTTACAATGAAAAGGGTTGTTCGGACCCAAATGAGGCTTTCGCACCCAAGTGGGATGCCTACGTATCACACAAAGGTGAATCAGATAAAAAGAAGCAACATCCCAAGCGTAGTTCATGGGAGTACTTTTTGTTTTTGAAAGCTTTTTACTTAATTTTTTTTATAATAATATAATACTACCAATTTCATCAAGTCAAATAACATTATTCACAATTAAGACATAATATTATCCCAAACAATTAAGCTCCTCCCCCCAACTTAAAATGTTGACTTGCCCTCAAGGAAACTAAAAATAAAAATAAAGAGCAAAGTTTGAGGGCTCCCTGGAAATGTGTCCTGCTTTTGCTCCTAGTTGAATGCTTCAGGAAAACTAGAGGTCATTTACTGTTGAAAAGTATTTCCTTTGTGCGGGCAATGAAGGTTCCCAGGATCCTCCATTTGGTTGTAGCTCATGAAAGCCATAATTATCTCAGAGTATCTTGCACCATTAAGCCTTTTGAAACTCCAAAACTCCATCATATTCCAAAGAGAAATCCTGCACATAGCAACTCAGTAATGCACACTCAAGTAAGGTTTGAATCAGTGACATTCACTCTAGGACTATAATAAGACAATGGCTTAAACTTCATTACTCAATTTCATTTTCATCACAAAAGTATTCTGCCCAACTAACACGTGATAACAACTCAAGCCATATAACACCAATATTACCATGAAGAAGCATTCATACAGTGAAGAGAAAAAAGAAATCATTGAGCACACAGTAAAAAGAATAACTAGCTTAGCACATTTAAGCTCAAACCATTCAAAAGAATAAGTATCACAGTTCAAAGCTCAGAGTCGCCTCTTGTTTCCCAACACAATTTCCTTTCTCAGATATTTATTTCTACCAACACTTCTCAAGATCAAGACAACTTCTATACAGATCAGACCACTTCGAAACGCACATTGAGATAAGATGTAATGAACACAATGAAGTCCAGTTAGTTGCAATAATAAACATACAGGCTGCAGATCTTTCAAGTTTCAACAGGGACCAATTTCAACATTATTTCATCTTAAACCAAAGCCCAACCAATTAGCTCATGAAAAGTTAACATACAGTTATATAACTGAATTTAACCACTTCTTGAATTAATTTCAATTGAAGATCCATGCCATTTATGCGCGCGCACACACTCATTAATCAAGAACTCATCAATCACTCAAAACCAAAGCGTAAATAGCAACCAACACCTAAAGATCATAATTTTAACAAGGCTCAATTGTTTGAGATTAGCTAACAGGGCCAGAACACCATCCTGGATTGAAAACCTCATTCGGGCATTCTGTCGAGCACTAGAAGTGCACAGATTTTCTGTTCAAGATTTCAGGCCATGGGGTACATCAGACTTCCCCCAATTTTTCATCAACATAACCAGCATACAACTACCAGAATTAATCAAACCAAGCCTCACCAATTCATCAACCAAAACTCACCAAATGATCAGACTTAATAGAGGGGAACCGAGGGACTTCAGGGAATGGGATTCTGACGACAGGGGCAGAAATTCAGCGAGGATAAGAGAAGAAATAGAGAAATACCTTGGCGTCGACGCGACTGGTAGCGTGTGACATGGTGAAAGGCAGCGCCAATAGATGGTGAAAACTGATGGGGATTGGGAAGGGAATGAGCAGACTGATAGTAGAAAATCCATACCTGACTTGCTGTAGTCGCAGCAGCGGTGATAGGCTGTGGTTTTGCACAGTGGTGGTGGAATAGTGGTTTGTCACTGATGGTGGGGTGATTTATAACAGGGGAAGAGAATTTAAATGGAGATGAGAGAAGAGAGAGAATGAAGGGACTTACCTGGTCGCTGGAGAAATTGATGATCAGAGATGGTGGTGGTCAGCGGTGAAGTGGTGGTGAATTGAGAGGGGAATCGCACAGTGGTAAGTGTGTATCTATTGTCCAGAGAGTGTTTTTGACTTCCTGGTGTAAAATTAAAAGTGGTGAGTGTGATGTGTGACTTGACCAAAATAAGAAGCTGAAACAAAATAAGGGCGGGGCGCCTATTGTGTGAGGCGGGGCGCCCAATTGAAATACAGAGACTGATCTGAAGCAGTTTTGAAACACTGCTGTGACTCTCAAACTTTCCAAATTCAGTCCAAGCGACATCCAAAAATCCTGAAACTTGGTAGATTGATCAAAAACAATAACATAAACTAATTTTTGGATTTAAAATATAAAAATTAAAAAAAATTTTAAAACGCTTGGGTTGCCTCCCAAGAAGCGCCGCATTTAACGTCGTGGCAAGACGAGTACCAAAATCACACTTTTCTCTCCATTTTGTAAATGTGAATTGCCTCCCCAATTTTGAATCAAGTTTACGATCGTGCTCTCGGGGTGATGGTACGAATCTCAAACTTCCGAAGGCCGAATACTTCATTTTGCACTTCTTCGCTTTCAAGTGGGGAATGTCATTTTGCCTTCTTGGCGTGGCAAATTCATCAATGTACTCATTTTGCTCATCAATGCCAAAATTTTCCGAAGGTGCGTGTTCTTCCACTTCTATTGCTTCATCCACACATAGAGTTGAAAAGTGAAGTGAATGAGGTTCCAATTGTTTTAACATCAATGGAGCACCAAGCATGACATACTCCTCTTCAATTATGCTAGAGTCTTCATCACAAAAGTTCTTCATTTCCGCTCTAGACTCCAACAAAAATTTCTTGATCACGGCATCATTACCAAATATCTTGAAGATGTGATCACTTCCATGAGTTCCCATGATTTGACTTGTTCTCTCTTCCACAAATTCACTCATTTCTAGCATAACATTCACTACTTCTTCATGTCGAGCCTTGGATGCTTCAACCACTTCATGCACTAGAATGTTCAAGACACGAGCTTCAAGATCAAATTGGTTCACTCTTTGTCCTAGCTTTTCCTTTTCATGTTTGAGATCCCAACCTTCTACATTTAAGTCATGAAGGCATGCTTCATGGACTTTCATTTTTCGAGCTTGATCTCGGAGCCAAGCTCGGCTCACAATTTCTTCTTCATCCCAATTGTGCTTTTCTTCAATAATTCTTTCTTGATATTCAAGCACATCTTCAATGGAGGATTCTTCTTGGAACTCAACCTCATCTTCCATGTAAAACCTTTGTTGAGATTTGGAAACACCATTAGCTTGTTGATCATTGAAAGTGTCAACCAATCGGCTCAATTGAGTCTCCAAGTTGTGAATTGCCAAGCCATTTTGACGGATCGTTTCGGCATCCTCATGATGGTTTTTAAGTATTTGCTCCATCAAGTGTTCCAATCTTTCATTTTCATTGCATTCATCTTGTGAAGTCGATAGGTCCATTGCTTCTTGAAACTTCTCTTGGATGCCTTGCCACTCGGGTTCAAGCTCCATGCTCATGTTTGCATTTGCCCTATCAAACTCGTAAGAATCATTAGAATCATTATAAAAATCATTGGAAGAAGAATAAGGAATATTAGGACAACCGTCCCAATGGCCATTTTGACCCCCACACTCATGGCATATGTCCCACTCAAAGGGTTGAGAAGGTGCGCACCACTCGCCCCCGGAAACACTTTGACAATCTTGCCAATAGTGAGGTCCGCCACAATAAGGACAAGGATCACTCATGTATGGATTTTTAATATTGGACCAATTTTGGTTCCATGATGCCATTTCAAGATAGTTACCACTAATCTAAACTAACTAATTAATGCAAGTAAACACTACACACAAACAAATATTTACACTTTACAAAGAACATTACTACTATTCACAATTTTAACAAAAACGGTTCACAAAGTTTGGAACTAAGCCAACTAGCTCAACTCCTCAACTACTTTAATACGCCAATTGTTCCCCGGCAACGGCGCCAATTTTGACAACGCTCAACACACACCTCGGTTTGAGGTATGAACGGTCATCGCAATATAATTTACCCAACTAGGAGTCGGGGTCGAATCCACAAGGAACAAAGTGATGCGATCAAAGTAGTGGAGGAACTAAACCTATTTGACTAAGCCAAACTAGGATAACGAGGTGATGGAATGATATTAACAACTACAAACTACACTAGGAAAGCAAGTAAATGTGATCTATGGCCTTCTCACAACCAAGGAAGTCAAGTTTTGAGCCTAGGATACAATTATAGCACGGGGTTTATATATTATGGCCGAGTCGTTCTAATGTAATCCCTAGAATCCTTCCGGCCTAGAAGGGATTTACCTCAACGGCGCTCGTCAAAGCCATGGTTGAGCTTATAAAGCACTACCCATTACCCGAGGAAAGAAGACCTCTTCCGAGCGTAACTTCTTTTAGATGGGTTAGTCTATGAAATAGCCTATCAACCCAAATCCTCGCTAGCTTCACTATTCTACGCTAACTAATCTCTCCCGAGTCTTTAATTAGCAAAGTAGACGGGTAACTCAAGTGTCGCGAGCACAAGAGTCAAGCAATCAAAATAATTGAAGCTAGATAATCAAAACCCAATAATATAAATTCCTAGTCATGACTCATTCATATATTCATGTCCAAATAATATCAATTAATAACACAAATAGCCATGAAATATATTCAACAAATCAATTCTTCAATAACATCAACAACACCAAATATATTCACTACAAAGCATGAAAGTAAAGAAAGGAGTACTAAATGTTGAGAATTTCTCAATGGGTTGCTCCAAATCTTCACCCTCTTGGTGTTCTTGTTGATGGATCATTGCTCCAAGATTGGAAAAATAGCCAAAGATCTGTAAACTATGATAAAACGATCTATTTGTAGTGCCAAAGTAATTACCATGTTTTTCCCAAAATTATCCCTAAGTTAAAACAATGAAATAACTGAATTTTCATCTCGTAGCCACCCTGGTACCAAACGTTCACCAGATAGCCACTTTTTCGCAGCTCAGCTTAGTCACTGTTTCACGCATAGCCACCTTCTGCTGCGTTTTTGACAAACTGGTCAGTTTTCTTCTTTTTCAACAACTTGAATACTTTTGGGCTTGTTTCTTCAACAACTTTTCTCCAACATATTCAACCTACAAAATGCAATAAAACCATGATAAGTGCACTTATTTCATCAATTTAACCCAACAATAGCTCAAGTACAAGTATGTAATGTGTGGTATTTTAGCCACACATCAGTTTGCAGGAGTGTCAATGATTTTTCAAAAACCAACATAACCGACTAAACCGAACCGCACAAAACCAAATTTAGGTTCTTTAGCATAAAACCGTAGGTTCTTATGCAAAGTCATAACCACACCAATTATTAGGTTAGGTTTTGTTAATTTACAAAACGAAACCAAAAAAATACCTATATATATATATATATATATATATATATATATATATATATATATATATATATATAATTTAATTAATTCTAAAATCAACAATGCATAAATTGTTTAGCCGTTAATCTTTGGGGTGAAATTAGTAATGTAAAGCATCCCAACCTACTTTAATAGTACAATAACTATTACTAAAAGTTGAAACTAATATGCTTCAATAGTATAGTGATTTCGCCATTTTTAAACTCTAAATTCCTTAAAATCTAGTTCATGTAGAAGTGAAAATTTATTATAGAAGGTCCATTTTCGCTCATCTTGTAATTTTGTCTACATAGGTGAGAGTTTAGTCTCTTTTCAAATTTATGTCGACTTATGTTTATTTCTAACTTTCATTTAGTTTAGAACAATACATCATAATCAAAATTCTTATTGAAAAAAGTAAATGAAAAGGAGTTATTGCAAAATCGTCATCTGTTTTTGCGCCTACCAATTGCTGTGGTATTTATCCAATATACGTTCTTTTCGTTTGGTACCAATTATGCTTTGATTGCATGTAGCTGAAAATTGAAATCGACTGGATCCATTCTACACTAATCTACTAATATTCAATAGACTAATTTTAGGACAGTCAATCTTCAATATGAACATAGACGAAATTAAAATTTCTATATAATTTTTTATTAAAAAATTCCATCATTAAGATGGTATATATAAAAGCTTCCCAGGCAAACATGAATGAAGCTGTACCCATCCCACTGTCCTAGATGCTCTTTGGCACGAGACGAAACTGTACAGTGATAACTTGTCCAAACAAAAAATAACTTCCAGCAGAAAGTTATGTGTTACGTTGTTATAGCATCTGACATTGATGCCATTAACCAATGAGCCGAGAGCTATCCGAATTTGCGTTGCTGTAACATATTGTCCAGGCTGAATTCCAGCACTAGTAAAGTAGTCTTTCAAATTAGTTTTTTCATTTATTGCAATCATTGTATCATGTATTCTGGTTGCTGCTTCAAAATATGTCTTAACATCGATCTGTGCTCTCAGACCAAAACCATGCTTTGCCCACTCATGTCCCCAAAATTGCTGATCTGGAAATGTAGGTACTACACTAGGCCAAACATGGTGGAGAGAGTTTACCAAGTTGTGGTCCTGGTTCAATAGAGCCATCTGCAAAGCATAAGCATTTCATTTTAGAAGTCCAAATAAAAAATGTATTGGGTAAAAATCGACCCACGGCGATTTGCCCCGGTCATGTAAATTGAAGCGACCGAACACGTCACGACTAAGTAGCTGCCGAAGCAGCCGAGCGAGTCACCGAAGCCTTGAAACCGAAGACGTGTTACCGAAGGCGAGCCGTGAGCTGTGCTTCGGTAACTACTACCTCGGTCAAGCAGCAGGGCCAGGCCACCGAGGTCGAAAACTCTCACCTCGGCGGAATCCCCTCGGTTCGTCCGGCTTTGCAGCCCACTACTTCACCCCACTAACTCAGCCACTACACACCCAAGTCGTGGGACAACATGGCAGCTGATGATGGAGATCATGGGCAAGGCTTATGTCTATAAATAACAGTTCATTTCATGTAATAGGGATCCAGAAATTTATACTGAAACTCTGCCCAAATTTGTACTCAACGTCCATATATTGAAATACATTTTACGTTCTCGCATTTTATATCTTTTTCCCGCATTATTGCAACTTTGATACGAAGAATTGCTTATATCCGAATCCGAAATTTATTTGTGTACCTAAAACCGATTTAGGCCCATACAAATTGGCGCCGTCTGTGGGGATATAAGCAGTAACGCTTTGTTCCAAAGTTCCGCTTTCATTTTCTGTCAAGAATTTCCGATTTGACGTTATGGCTGATAACGACAACGGTGGTAATAACGGCGATCGGGCTGGCGTTCCGCAGAACCAACAGCCCATTGCCCCGATGACAACAGAAGAGTTCCAAATGTATGTTGTCACAACGTTAAGAGCTCACCAAACCAAGCAGGATGAGCAAGCAAGTATTAACGCCGAGCTTCGTGCCTCGTTGGAGGCAAGAAATAGTGCTGCGCCCAACGGCACCCAGCCCATGGCTCCTGGTGGAGGCACCCCGCCTTTCGTTCCTACGGGCGCGACAACAGGGGGACCTCGCAACGGAGCCACGTCTGGGGGCTCGTGGAGTAACCCATCTTCCACGCCACACTTCGGGACAGTTCCCACCGTGGCTGAAACAACGTCCTCGGTCGAAGTTGAAAAAATGAGTAGAGAAATCGAGGCTCGCATCGAGGCGCGCGTCGAAAAGCGCCTCGAGCGTGTACCGGGGATAAGCAAGGAGGAAGATGATCTTGACATCGAGCAGTATAGGGAGCAGCCCTATAAGCCCGAAGCAGCGCCGGCTCCAACTCCTGTGGGGTTCAAACTCACATTCCTCAAAAAGTATGATGGGACAACTGATCCCAAGGAGCATGTCAGGGAATACATGTCCATGGTAAAGAGCAACGACTTGACGTCCACACAGCTCGAGTCCATGTTCTTAAAGAAGTTTGGTAGTTCATTGGAAAAGGGTGCTCTTCGGTGGTATTTGTGCTTGCCACCGGGGTCAATCTCCTCGTTCAAGGAACTGTCCAGCGCCTTTGTCAAGGCTCATACCGGCGCGCAAAAGATCCTCCAGAGGAAGGAGGATATATGTGAAGTGAAACAATGGCCCGGCGAGCCCCTTAAAGAATTTCTCGAGCGATTCCACGCCGAGCGCATGGAATTGCCTCGGATGGATGACACCCTGGCCATCATGGCCTTTGAAAAAGGCATCAATAGCCGCAATTCTGGCGCTGCAGCTGAATTGCGTAAGGAATTGCAGCAGTACCAGGTCCTGACATGGGAGGACCTGCATAGACGCGCTTACTCCAAAATCAGGTTGGAGGAAGCGGAGTTCAAAAACCGAGGTTACAGCTACAACAACCGAGGTGATACTTCAAACCGCGCCGAAGCGCCACGAAACAATTTGAAGGGGAGGTATGAACCATATACCTCACCGAGGCAACATGTTAGTCAGAGGTTGGGAAACAACCCCAGTAGCTCATACCCAGCCTCTCATATAAGCCAAAGGCTCGGAGGGAAGGTTCAAACCAAAGTGAACCAAAAGACTCCCTCGGGCCCCGCTTCGGCCCCAAGAAAGGATCTGCCTCGGATCCAGGATTATAACTTCAACATATCGACCTCGGAGCTGGTCGATGTTGTCAAGGGGACAGCCGGGGTAAGGGTCCCAAAAGATATGAGGACCCCGGCAGACAAGAGGGACCACAATCTGCATTGCGAATTTCATGCAGATTATGGCCATAGAACCGAGGATTGCAAGGCTTTGCGCCTCGAGGTAGCCCATTTACTGAAGAAAGGAGTTCTGGCTGAATTCCTTACCGACAAGGGGAAGGATAACTTCTCAAAGAACCGAGGCGATGGGCAGCCGCCTCGGGCCCCACCCCCGGACAGAGTAGTCAACGTCATCACCGGGGGGTCCGAAGTGAATGGTGTAAATTTCGCCGCGGCGAAGAAATTTGCTAAGCTCTCCATCACCATGGAGAAGAGGACCCGAGTTGGAGGCTCGGGCAAAGATATAGTTTTTGATGAAGATAACTGTGATGGGATGATGTTCCCCCACCACGATGCT
This sequence comes from Petunia x hybrida, assembly GCA_037355625.1. Taxonomy (NCBI): domain Eukaryota; kingdom Viridiplantae; phylum Streptophyta; class Magnoliopsida; order Solanales; family Solanaceae; genus Petunia; species Petunia x hybrida. The sequence continues at coordinate 20,478 of JBBBVM010001177.1, read as the reverse complement.
CTAGTCATCATGCTGAGGATTAACAACGCCGACATCAAGAGGGTATTGATCGACCCCGGTAGATCAGTAAATATCATCAGCTACAGGGCCGTGAAGTAGATATGGCTGAAAGGGGAAATCATCCCCAAATCAACAGTGTTGGCTGGTTTTAATAACTCAACAGAGAAGACGTTGGGTGAAATCACGCTGAAGACATTCGCTGAGGGTGTCACCAAAGAGACACTGTTTCAAGTCATGCCCGAGGATCTGGCTTATAATGTGATCCTCGGGCGACCATGGATCCACTCCATGGAAGCTGTTCCCTCCACTTTACACCAAGTGATCAAATTCCCAACGCCTTGGGGAGTTCGGTCGATCAAAGGAAAGCAGCGAGTAGCGAGGGAATGCTACTCTGTCGCATTAAAGAGTGGAGTCGCCCCGAGCGGGCCCAAAAAATAGCAACCAACGCAACCGGGATCAAGCGAGGCGAGCCTCCAAAGCGAAATTGAAAAGATCCCGGCATGCGTGCAAGAGCCTCGGAAGCAAAAAGCCGAGGACTCTACCATTGAGGAGCTGGACTCTTTCACTCTATTGAAAGAGTTCCCAGAGAGGAAGGTGCACATCGGCTCGGAGTTGGACCCGAAGTCGAAAGAGGCAATTATGGAAGTTTTAAGGTCCAACCGCGACTGCTTTGCTTGGGCTCATTCAGACATGACGGGTATCGATCCGGAGATCATGACTCACAAGCTGAATGTAGATCCAAAGTTTACCCCGGTGAAACAGAAGAAGAGACCTCACGCCGGGGTGAAAAAGAAGGCGATCGAGGATGAAACCACGAAGTTGCAAGAAAATGGTTTCATAAGAGAGGTCAAATATCCCGAATGGTTGGCAAATGTGGTAGTTGTGCCGAAGAAGAATGGCAAGTGGAGAATGTGTGTAGACTACACCGATCTGAATAAAGCTTGCCCCAAAGATTCTTATCCATTGCCACAAATCGATAGGTTAATAGACTCCACGGCTGGACATAAACTATTAACTTTCTTGGATGCGTATTCGGGCTACAATCAGATCCTCATGGACCCCGAGGACGAAGAGAAGACCTCGTTCATCACTGACCGAGGCACCTTCTGCTATAAAGTGATGCCCTTCGGGCTGAAGAACGCTGGGGTGACCTACCAAAGGTTGGTATGTCGCATGTTTAAAGAATACATCGGGAAGTCTATGGAGGTCTACATAGACGACATGCTCATCAAATCGATCCAAATAGAGGATCATTTGAATCATCTGAGGGAAGCTTTTGCTGTGTTGAGACAATACGGTATGAAATTGAACCCTGAGAAATGCGCCTTCGGCGTAGGATCAGGCAAATTCTTAGGTTTCATTGTCTCCGAGCGGGGAATCGAAGCCAACCCAGATAAAATTAGAGCCATTGAAGAAATCCCCGAGGAGCTTACCGGGGTAAAAGAAGTTCAACGCTTGACTGGCCGAATCGCTGCCTTGAGTCGCTTTATCTCAAGGTCCTCGGAGCGATGCCACAAATTCTTCTCCGTTTTGAGAAAAAGCAACCACTTCGAATGGACGCCGGAGTGCAAACAAGCGTTGAAAGATTTGAAGCAATATTTGGCTAACGCACCGTTGCTTGCCAAGCCAAAAGAAGGTGAAACATTGCTAGTATACCTGGCAGTGTCCGAGGTGTCGGTGAGTGCTGTGCTGGTTCGGGAAGAAGATGGCAAGCAGCATCCAATTTAGTATGTAAGCAAGACACTCCTCGACGCTGAAACTAGGTATCCACATCTGGAGAAACTAGCTCTCGCTTTACTCATTACTGCTCGAAAACTACGGCCCTATTTTCAATGCCACCCAATAGCTGTAGTTTCAACCTTCCCTTTGAGAAATATTTTGCATAAACCAGAGTTGTCAGGGAGGTTATCAAAATGGGCAGTAGAGTTAAGTGAATATGACATCACCTACCAACCTCGGACCGCCATTAAGTCTCAAGTCTTGGCAGACTTCGTGGCAGAGTTTAATGTGGGAATCTTACCCGAGGCTGAAAAAGAAAACGCCGAAGCCAAAGGAACAACCCCGGGCTTATGGATACTCTATACCGATGGGGCAACAAACTCCAAAGGCTCGGGGTTAGGCATAGTTTTGAGAGCACCTACCGGGGAAAAAGTCAGGCATTCGGTTCGATTCAAGAAAGTAACCAACAACGAGGCAGAATATGAGGCGGCCCTAGCAGGTCTAGAGTTGGCCAAAGAAATGGGGGTTGAAAGAATCGAACTAAGGTGCGACTCACAGTTGGTGGTGAACCAAGTCCTCGGTGATTACACGGCTCGTGAGCCCAGAATGCAACTGTACTTGGACCGGGCACAAAGGACCTTGGCCCAATTCCAAGAGTGGCAAGTTAAACAAGTGCCTCGGGAGGAAAATACCGAGGCTGATGCCTTGGCGAATCTTGGTTCAGCTATTGATGAAACTCACTCGGAGACTGACTCGGTGGTTCGGCTATTATCTGCGCAAATGAGAGAGATGAAGCTGCAAGTCAATTCGGTGGACAACCGATGGGACTGGCGAAGTAAGTTCATCTCTTACTTCGACTCGGGGACTGTCCCCCAAGATAAAAAAGAGGCTAAAAAGCTAAGGACCCAAGCAGTTTCATATCACATGATCGAGGGTAATCTGTACAAGCGATTATATTGCGGCCCGATGGCCAAATGCTTGGGTCCCGATGAGGCGAGATATGTGATGGCCGAAGTGCACGAAGGCGAGTGTGGGAACCACTCAGGGGCAAAGACTTTGGTACGTAAGGTATTGAGAGCTGGGTATTATTGGCCCACAATCAGTGCCGATGTGAGGGCCTTTGTGCAAAAATGTGACAAGTGCCAACGCCATGGGCGGCAGATCCACCAACAGGCCGAGCCTCTTCATTCGGTGGTGTCGCCGTGGCCTTTCATGAAATGGGGGATGGACGTTGTTGGACCATTGCCCAAGGGAAAAGGTGGTGTTCGTTTCATCCTAGTATTGACTGATTACTTCACCAAATGGGTGGAAGCAGTGGCTCTCACCGAAGTCAAGCAAAAGCAAGTAATCGACTGCATCAAAAAGAACATCATCTACAGGTTCGGCGTCCCAAAAGAAATTGCTTGCTACAACGGCAAGCAATTCATGGGAACTATTATCACCAACTTCTTCAAGCAGTGGGGGATCAAGAGAATAGCTTCGACTCCCTATCACCCAAGTGCCAATGGCCAAGCTGAGTCTTCAAATAGGATCATAATTGAGAATCTCAAGAAAAGACTCGACGAGAAGAAAGGCCCTTGGCCCGAGGAGTTGCATGGGGTCTTGTGGGCCATGCGAACAACTGAAAAGAACAGCACCGGGGAGACTCCTTTCTCATTGGCATATGGCATGGACTCACTTATCCCCGTAGAGGTGGGCGAACCAAGTCTTCGGTACGCTCACATGACCGAAGACGTTAACCAAGAGGCGATGCGCATTGAGTTAGATTTGCTCGAAGAAAAGAGGGAATTAGCTTTGGTTCGGCTCGTTGCACAAAAAAGACAGATCGAGGCTTACCTCAACAGGAAAGCTAAATTCAGAGACTTCAAGGTGGGAGATTATGTGTTGAAAACAGTGAATCAATCAACAAAGGAAAACAACGGGGGGAAGCTCATCGCAAATTGGGAAGGACCCTATAGAGTCAAAGCAATTGTTGGGAAAGGCTCTTATCAGATCGAAAGTTTGCAAGGAGAACCTGAACCTCTGAATTGGAACATCTCCAAATTGAAGCGATACTACTTCTAGCTGAGGTAAATATCTTCCAACTCTTTTAAATCAAACAGCCCCGAGCCGAACAGCGCTCCCATGGCATCAATTGAAAATGTACTAACTTACTCCTTGTTCCATCTTTTTGCTTGACCTTTTCAGGAAGCGAACCGAACCGATTCCAGTGCTCGGATCTTCATCAAGATTCACAACCGAACACTGGGGGGGGAGTGAGAAGGGTTGATATCGAGGTCGACATCGAGCCTCCCCAACCGAAGCTTATCTATCCGACAACCGGGGACTAACGCCCGGGGACTAGATTTAGTACATTGTAAATCAGCCCGATAGCGGCATGTTGCTAGTTAGCTTTTATTTTTGAAATTTTACCCAAGGTCCGCTTCGGCTCGGTTTTATGTACATAGCCTTTTGGCTCGTTGATATCAATGAAATTGACTTCGATCGCACTCATTTTATCTGTGTGAATTTTTTAACATTGTTGAAGCCGCGCAATGCGTCGACCCGAGGGCGAGATGTCGTCCTAGGTTTGCATCGGTCAAATATTGCTTACATCTTGCAAGATTTAATTAAAGTTTGCATCAAAGTGTCCGGTATACTTAAAAGGCCACCACACAAAGCAAAGGTGCAAACACTTTCATTAAAAGCCCGAAGGCTGAATATTTACATTCAAAAAGACCCGAAGGTCCAAAATACAGACTTAAAAAGCACGACGGCTTACAAAAGAAGTGCTAAAAGTACTCATGCCTCGGGAGAGCCACCTCCCTCTTCGGAGCCCCCTTCGGCCTCTTCATCTTCTTCTTCTTCATCATCGCCGCTCGAGGCCTCACTTGAAGGAAGATCATCGATGATAGCCTGAGCCTCGGCTGCTTTGACCTCAGCTTTCTCAATCTCCTCATCCAGGTTAAGCTCCCCGGCGCGACACCGCTTGAGCAACCTTAACCGAGACTTGATAATGGCCCATCGTTTATCGAGCTCGGCCCTTTTCACCTTGAGTGCAGCTTTATCCTTTCGGGCCGCGATTTCATCTTTCAAAGCCGCGATCTGAGCATCTTTGGCTGAAAGCTTGGAAGTCTCGCCCTCTAGCTTCTTAATGTGAAGCAAGTGATCTTTCAACTGCTCCTGGTGCTTCTTGGCCATATTCACTGCCTCGGTCTTGGTTCGAGACAGCTCGCCGCTCAGCCTCGCGACTTCTTCCCCCAGCCTCGAACGTTCAGCTTCAAAGTCGTCACCGAGGATCTTGATCTTGGCCTCAGAGTTCGCCTCGGCTTCGCGTAAATCGGCCTGGGACTTGGCCAAATCAGCTTTCAGCGAAGCAATTTGGGCTTTGAATCTGTCCCTTTGCTGATCCCACAGGCCGGATACGCGCCGAACCTCGGCAGTCCTCGTGGCCTCAACTTCAATCGCTTTCAGTGAAAGGATAAAGCTCTGAACAAAAGTCAAATTCACCGAGGTTAGAAGCAGCCCGAAGGTAAAGATAAAAGTAAACTCTTCAATTTCGAGATTGGTAACTTACCCTTACTGCGTTGGAGGCCATGGTGCTGTATAGCTGGCCCGAGGTAAACTCTTGCATAAGCCTATCCTCGGTCGGCCCCAGCAGAGGTGTGAGGCTCGAAAGATCCTCAGGGCTGCAACCTAGCAAATTTGAAGCGACTGGCACCTCGAGCTTCCGATAGGCCCCCACCGAGGATGAAATCCTTGCGGGTTCGGAATGCGCTCTTACTGACCCAGCGCCAGCCCCCCCCGGTGAACGCAGTAGCTCCAGCTTCGGTTACTTTAGCCTTGCCCTTGGCTTTCTCCGCAGCTGCATCAAGCGCGAGCTCTTGGCCTTCAAGATCAACAACCTCAACATTCCCTCGAGACCAAGCCTCTGCGGCCGCATCATCCTTGGGCTCGTCTACCAGTCCTCAGCGTCTCTCAGCCACTGCTTCGGGCTGGGAAGGAGTTTCCACCTCGGTGCGAGGAGTCACCGAGCGGGATGGCTTCTTCGAGGTAGCCCTCTTCCGCTTCACACCTACAACCGAAGGAGAAGTTGAAATTATTAAAGCGAAAAAGGAAGGGTAATTCACAATATGGACCGAGGAGAAGCGTTACCTTTTGAAGTCCCTTGATCTGGGGCTCCCTTTGAGGTTTTTGAAGACTTGGAAGCCTTCAATCCCTTGTATTCCCCGGCTACCGCAGCCAGATCGTCATCTGACTCGGTCTCTTCATCATCTTTCTTCTTTTCCTCCTTCTTCTTCTTCTTGCTTTTCTTGGTGTTAACGGCACGGTTTGGAAAACCTGATACCGAGGGAAGAAAAATTAGAAAGGCAATCAAAATCCCAAAACAGCCCACCTATCAAAGTCCTATCAAAAACTTACCATGCCTTTTACACTACCAACCGAAGTCGGCAGCCATTTTCATCCACGTCCTCTCGGGACGTTTGCGAGCCTTGGTCATTGCTTTCACCCACTCAGTCAACCCCGTCGGGGGCATGATATCCACCTTGTTGGCTGAAGAAATGGAAAAGGAGGGAAGTCAGTTAGCGCAGGCGAGTTACCGAGGTGAAGGATGAAATAAGAAGTATACTTACGTGTGTTGTTCCACCGTTCGGGGAAGTCAGGCTCGGCGGACAAGACCTTGGTTTCCAGCAAGATGTTTCTGTCACACCAGCCCCGGTCCCCATGGTCCTCACTTTTGTGGAGAAGGGCAAACTTGCCTCGGTTGTTCAGCGCCACTACCCCGGCCTTGTGAAAATAGGGGTAGTATATTGAAATAAGGTGTTGGAAGGTGAAGTCCACTTTGGCTTTGTTGCTTAACCAATCCAGGCATTGAACCACCCTCCAGACGCCTGGGCCAAGTTGGGCTAGGCATAAGTTGTAGGCCCGGCTGAATTCATCGATCACCCTATGGATTGGAAGGGAGAAGCCGAGGGTGAAGGGATAAGTGTAAGCAAAGGACATCCCCTCGATGTTGTGGCACACTCTACTCGTGGGGTCGGGGATGATGACCTTCACCTCGGGCCCGAAGCGACACTCCCTCTGAACCCGCTCTATGTGAGCTTGAGTTATGCGGGTCGGGGTGGTGTTCACAGGAATATTCCTGTTCTTCTCCTCCTGATCGGCCGTTTGAGCTTGCAGCTTCAAATCCTTAGTGTTATCAAAGTGTGAGGGGATTATCTGATGAGGCTCAAGCTCCTGCTCGAGGGGGATAGACGGCCCCGTGGATCCCCCCTCGGCAACTTCTACGCCCTCGGCACCTCTGCCCTCGGCATCGGCGTCCTCGGCGCCCACTTCCTCACCATCCCCTCCATCGTCATCATCTCTAAGGAGGGCATCACTAAAGCTGCGTAGGGCGGCGTCGTCCAGCACGGCGTCATCCTCGCCTGAGGCGACCTCCTCCTCCTCCGCCGCCAGCTGGCGCATGGCTCTCATTTTACGGCGCTTCACGCCCCCAACACCTGAGGATACTTCACCGCCTTCCACCACAGCCGTGGTAGTCGCCGGCATAGCAGCGGCGGCGTCGCCGCTGGCAACAGCTGCGGCTAGAGGCGGAATTCGCACTCTTTCACCCGAGTCGCTGGAGTCTTGCCTAGAGATTGTGGTAGACATGATGATGAATTCAAAACTGGAAGCTTTTCTATGAAGATTGGAAGATTGGAAGAGGTTTGGGAGATTTCTTAAGTTTTTTACTATTGATTGCTCTGAGGTAAGTGAAGAGGCAACCTGGTGAACGGCCCCTTTTATAGGTATGGGATTTTAAAAGAGGATGATGTCAGCGTCATCATTGTAACGTTGGAGAAAACAAAAATTTCGGCGCGACAGTTCGGTCAACCCACGGATGAGCGCCAAGTGTCGTCGAGAAGTGACCTGATGGGACGCGAACCGTTGGCGAGTTTTGAAACGCTTGGATAGGATCGAGCCACGTCGCTTTCCCGCTAAAACTTCATTCCACTCCCCGGTCACCTCGGTAGGTAACCGAGGAGTGGGGGGACTATCTGTATTGGGTAAAAATCGACCCACGGCGATTTGCCCCGGTCATGTAAATTGAAGCGACCGAACACGTCACGACTAAGTAGCTGCCGAAGCAGCCGAGCGAGTCACCGAAGCCTTGAAACCGAAGACCTGTTACCGAAGGCGAGCCGTGAGCTGTGCTTCGGTAACTACTACCTCGGTCAAGCAGCAGGGCCAGGCCACCGAGGTCGAAAACTCTCACCTCGGCGGAATCTCCTCGGTTCGTCCGGCTTTGCAGCCCACTACTTCACCCCACTAACTCAGCCACTACACACCCAAGTCGTGGGACAACATGGCAGCTGATGATGGAGATCATGGGCAAGGCTTATGCCTATAAATAACAGTTCATTTTATGTAATAGGGATCCAGAAATTTATACTGAAACTCTGCCCAAATTTGTACTCAACGTCCATATATTGAAATACATTTTACGTTCTCGCATTTTATATCTTTTTCCCGCATTATTGCAACTTTGATACGAAGAATTGCTTATATCCGAATCCGAAATTTATTTGTGTACCTAAAACCGATTTAGGCCCATACAAAAAATATAAAAATATTCATCATAAAAGTACTATAAAAAAATAAAAAAAAACAGTTTCGACCACACACATCGTTGCTAAAATCCATCAACTCCTGCTGTTTTTGAGGCATTTTCAAGTACAAACTCGACGCCTTTGCATCCGCTGGCCACAAGCCGTGGACCGTAAAATTTTTTGGAACAGGATTTACGCATGGCTTGTTTTTCGGCTTAGGCTTAATACAAAAGGAGGGGTTCCATGCTAGGACAAATTGCATCATATCATAGTCATTTACTTGGCTGAATATATGAGGAACCAACATATTAAACATCAACATCATCATAATAAAAAACTCCATATTTGCTTATAATCTCAAGAAACTTCTTTTTGTTCTTGCAAAAGTCAAAGAAAAATTGTGCTGCTTTTATAATACAATAGCTAACTAATAGTCAAATGTAAAAATATTTTCCAACTATCCGTCAAGCATCAAGTAATTTACATTATGCTACTACCAGTAAACAATTTCTAAGTTTGTTTAACCATTATATTTTGCAACTGAATAACAGGCAAAAATTTCTTTATTTGTCCGATCACTTACATTTGGTAATTAACAGACAGTCAAATATGATACTTACACCAATTGTTTACCATTGTTGAAAACTGAGCAGGAATAAATTATTGTAAATGTTAGCAGTTAATAAGGGTTTGTTCGATATATAATCAGTCCTGCTTGTCAAGTGCTGGGCTATGACATAGACGTAGTCCATTATTATATATGTTTTTTAACTTACGTGATGTGCATAAAGATATACGCACATTAGATATACCTGAATGCTTTTAATTGTAAGTCTCCCCTAGAAAATGGTGCAAGAACCGTTTCCAGTAACACTATCACTATCAATTTGAATGCCATTGACATTACAGAAATTAAGCTACTAAAATTCCAATCAATTTTTTCTTTTTGTGGTTGGAGGAGGGGTTGGTCAAATATAATGACTCCGTTATAGGGAAGTAATTCCTTGATAAATCTTGTCCGTGTATTGGTGTTCCTGTTGCATGATGAACAGCAGGTAAATTAAACTAATGATATCTACATAGATTTGCATGACCTACCTACCAGTCATATAAATAACTAATTCTGCATTTTGTTATGTTTCCGTTTTCATCGTCTGTTTTGGTAGTGTTGCATTCTCGGTCCGTCTGCCACCCTTTTTGTGTAGTAGTACCAGATAAGAATATTTATCTTCTTTAGTCCAAAAGAGATAAATAATCACTTTTTGCAAATTATATCACATCTCTTTTATCAAATTTGGATACCAAGGAAGCATAAGAATCTGCAAATTAACTAGTTTTAAAAACATTCAGTATATTTCCTTAACATAGCAACCAATAATGACAAATTCCAGGAGTTGTCATCTTCTTATTTTTTCGGTTTATCCACCCATACAACAAGCACGGTGCCTTTTTTTTTTTTAAGTAATAACAAAGTAGTTAGCTTTGAATAGTTCAATATTAATTAGTCTATCTAGAAAATTTCAAAAAGTTCTAGGGAAGTTAGAGAGTGTAATGGGAAGTGTAGTAGTAGATAGTTAACTATGAGTCTCCATCGTATTTAAAACAAATTAAAAGATATATCAACTGAAACAATTTTTCAGAAAATAATACTCCCTCCGATCCATATTATTTAATTTTTTGGTTGTTTTCACACAAATTAAGAAATCCACCTTTTAGCATTAATGAAGAAGGTCATTTACGATACAAACCTTTGTCTCTTTTAAATTTACTTATAGCTAGAAATCTGTGAGGGCTTTTAAAAGATGTATTTAAATCATTTATTAACAAGGGTACGTATATTTGACAAGAACCATTTAATAGCTTTTTCAACTTTGAACAAATCAATTATTTTGAATCAAGAAAAAAAGATCAAAAAATCAAATAAAGTGGACCGGAGGAAGTAAAATATAAATACAACGACCAATTTATTCCCAGAATTACGATTGTCTTATCTAAGATTGCTTTTACGATACGTTTAAAGTTACAATTTGCAACTAAAATTACCTCTTCGATTACTAATCTTCCTTAATCAAATCCAACAAGTCCATTAAAAATTAACCTGCGATGATATTATAGGACATGAAAAAGAGTGAATGAGGTTGAAATCCTTGTACGTTCCAATCAAAGATTAGAAGACAACATGAAATAAATACAAATGCATAAGAGAAATGATTATAGTCAGCAAAAAAGTTTTTGGGGGTGTTAAAGCTATAAAAAGGAACACTTACATGAAAAAATCCTTAACTTAACCATTGTTAAGAGTTGTTTAAATAAATCAAATCTAGACCAATAATGACAAATATGGCACTATTTTTTTTTTTTTGCGCAAAAGATGATTATATTAGTACGACGAAACATTTTGACATGATAGGGAACTCCTCAGAGCAATAGTGTTGCCATAGTTGGCCACAATATTATAAGATGATGATGAAATAATTCTAGAATAAGTAGCATTGTCTAAATCACATAAAAAAACCTAGTAAGGGAGTATGGAGGTGGCCTAGTGGTGCAAGCTAATCGAAGATAAGCTCAACAACCGAAGAACAACGGAAAACTAACAAGGTAAAGATAGATGCTAGACAAATCCAAACTTCTATCCAAACGAGCTCAAGGAACAAGTCTTAGGACCGCTCGACTGAAAGACAAAAGAATCAATTGAATGATCAAGAAGACATTCATGCTTCTTGCAAAAAGAATGATCAAGAAGATGTTGTTCAAACGGGTACACCAATTGACCCAAGTTCTTATAAATCCCTCGACTGGGTTCGACTCTCATTGGAGTCTCAATAGAAAACAACTATGTTCAATATTCATCAACAACTAACTAGAAATGAACTAGACTAAGGGGTTTATATAGATACCCCCAAGGGTACTAAAGTAATTAAGGTCACAGGCGACCAAGAAGACAAGGCCATGCAGGGCCGAAGTAATTCATGTGCTCGACTCTCTTGACTTCCGTGCTCGGTTGGTCAGCTCGGCACATTTGAAAACGGACGCATACTTGACTCGGGCACGATTGTAGCTCTTCGGTCAATCACTGCTCGGTGTCAAAGTTGAGTGTTCAGTCACTTCCTTTTTCAGGCTCGAGCTTACATATGTAGCCTTCGCATCATGTGCTCGGCCACTCAGTATCTGAACATGTGCTTCCTCCCGTCCACACCAGCTGATTGTGCACATCGTGAAATGAAAATCAAAGACAAAATGAAAAGACAAGAATTAAAAGCAAGACCCAATTGATTTAGAGAAGAATTAAGGAAATTAATTAGGGAAAGATTAACCTAATAATCCCCTTAATAACCTAAACAAAAGAACCCTAGCTATTTGATCCTTAATTAGCTAGGCTAATTGCAAATCAAGGACAATAATGTTGCTTAAGCAAACAAGCTTAGCCAAATCCTCACAATTATCAATATTCATCAAAACTAGGTCTACTAATGACTTTCAAAGTATTTATACATTGGCAAATACCTTAATTAACCCTTAACAATGCGCCTTCAAGTCATTAACCACTGGTGGGCTTTCTGGTCCTCGTCTCAGCGCGATCACGCAGTGATACACGCTATCGCGCTGAGCTTCAATTCATGCCACGCGATCGCGGCCCTCGGCCTGTCTCTTGCGCGATCGCGTCTGTGGACGCGCGATCATGCAGGTCTTCATTTTCAACAACACGCGATCGCGTCTGAGACTCGCGATTGCGAAGCTCCTCTTTTTTCCCTTCCGCCATCGCGTCTGTGCATGCGCGATCGCGATGAGCATTTTCAGTTCTAGAGGCAGTAAGCATGCAAAACTGCCCTGGAACCCCCAAGACTTTCCCAATCAGTTCCAGCTGTGTAAACATTGCCTGTAGCTGCTGCAACTCCCTAGCTTGGCTCCTTGTGAAGGGCTTGGATGAGCGTCGGGTCGCATCACTCTCCCCGTCTTGAGAAGAATCCGTCCACAGATTTACTTGATCTTTAACTTCGAAGGGAGACAAGTCACACACATTAAACGTGTTGTGCACTTGGTATTCACTAGGCAAGTCCACTTTGTACGCATTGTCATTGAGGTGTTCAAGGACTTGAAAGAGGCCATCTCCCCTAGGCATCAATTTGCTCGTCCTCTTGTTTGGGAACCGATCCTTCCGGAAATGAACCCATACTCAATCACCGGGTTCAAAGATTATCCTCTTCCTTCCTTTGTTTGCTTTCTTGGCAACTTCTTGATTTTTCTTCTCAAGTTGTTTCCTTACTTGCTCATGAAGTTGCTTCATCTCTTGAGCTCGCACCTTGGCATCTAAGCTTAAGACAACATCACTAGACAAAGGCGTAAGATCCAAGGGGGGTAAGGGGATTAAAGTCATACACAACTTCAAATGGCGTAATGCAAGTAGATGTGTGCATAGTCCTATTATACGCAAATTCAATCAAGGGTAGGTGGTCTTCCCAAGAAGCAAGTTTCCCCTTGACCATAGCTCTAAGCATGGCACCCAAGGTTCTATTCACAACCTCGGTTTGGCCATCGGTTTGGGGGTGGCAAGAAGTAGAGAAAAACAACATTGTGCCAAGCTTCCCCCAAAGCTCCTTCCAAAAGTGACTAAGGAACTTGGGATCCCTATCACTAACGATAGTTTTTGTGATCCCATGCAATTTGAGCACATTGTCAACAAACAAGTTAGCTATGTGAGGTGCATCATCAACCTTGTGACATGGAATGAAGTGAGCCATTTTAGAAAATCTATCAACAACCACAAAAATGCTATCCTTGCCCCTTTTAGTCCTAGGCAATCCAAGGACAAAATCCATGGAGATATCAAGCCAAGGACCTAAGGGAATGGGAAGGGGCAAATATAAACCATGTGGAAGTAGCTTTGACTTGGCTTGCCTACACTCCAAGCATTGGCCACACACCCTCACAACATCCACTTTCATTTTGGGCCAACAGAATTGTTCCATAAGAATCTCCATCATTTTGCCCACACCAAAATGCCCCATTAGTCCCCCACTATGGGCTTCTCTCACTAGTAATTCCCTCCAAGAAGAATTAGGCACACATAGTTTCCCATTCCTAAACAAGAAGCCATCAAACTTGTGATACCTCTTTTTCTCCACATCACTACCAACTTCCTCCTCTCGACACAATCGATTAACTCTTCTACCCCTTTCCTCCACTTCACAATTAACATAAAGTTCTCCAAACTCCGGGTCATCAACATACATTTCTCTCATACTCTCAAAGCCCATGAGTTTGGACCCCAGCGTGTTCAACAACAAGTGCCTTCTTGATTGAAGCACAAATTTTCGGGATAAGGCATCCGCCACCACATTCTCCTTCCCCTTTTTGTAATAGATGACATAGGGAAAAGTCTCAAGAAATTCCACCCATTTGGCATGCCTCACATTCAATTTCTCTTGGGATTTTAGGTGTTTTAAGAATTGGTGGTCGGTTCGAATAACAAACTCTTTGGACCAAAGGTAATATTACCAATGAGCCAATGCCCTCACCAAAGCATACAACTCTTTGTCATAGGTGGAATATTTAGTGGTTGCTCCCTTGAGTTTCTCACTAAAATAGGCAATAGGCTTTTGCTCTTGCATCAACACGGCCCCAATACCTACCCCACTAGCATCACATTCAATCTCAAAGGTCTTATCAAAGTTTGGCAATTGGAGAAGGGGTGTGGAAGTAAGAACTTCCTTCAATTTCACAAAAGCCTCTTCTTTCTCCTTCCCTCACACAAACACCTTATCCTTCCTTACCACTTCGGTCAATGGTGCAGCTATAGTGCTAAACCCTCTTACAAACCTCCTATAGAAGCTAGCCAACCCATGGAAACTCCTCACATCACCAATGCTTCTAGGAGTGGGCCAATCTCTAATGGCCTCCACCTTAGCCTCATCTACTTCCACACCATTTGCACTCACCACAAAACCAAGGAAAACAACTTTTTCAACTCAAAAAGAACACTTTTTCAAATTAGCAAATAGTTGTTCCTTTCTCAAGACATCAAACACTTGTTTGAAATGATTAACATGCTCATCAATGGATTTGCTATAGATAAGTATATCATCAAAATAAACCACAACAAATTTTCCAATGAAGGATTTGAGCACATGGTTCATCAACCTCATGAAGGTTGAAGGAGCATTGGATAGGTCAAAAGGCATGACAAGCCACTCATAAAGACCAAAGTTGGTCTTAAAGGCCGTCTTCCACTCATCACCCGATTTTATCCGGATTTGGTGGTATTCACTCCTCAAATCAATTTGTTAAAACACACAAGAGCCACATTATTCATCTAACATATCATCTAACCTAGGAATAGGATGACGATACTTTACCGTTATTTTGTTTATGGCTCCACAATCCACACACATGCGCCAAATCCCATCTTTCTTTGGTACTAGGATGACCGGGACCGCACATGGGCTCAAGCTCTCTTGCACAAGGCCTCTCCCAAGCAACTCCTCCACTTGCCTTTGAAGTTCTTTGGTAGCTTCCGGGTTGCTTCTATAAGCGGCCTTGTTGGGCAATTGTGAACCAGAAACAAGGTCAATTTGATGCTCAATGCCTCTTAGTGGTGGCAACCCACTAGGCAACTCCTCGGGAAAGATGTCTTCATAACCTTGCAAAAGAGAAGATGTTAGCTTGGAAAGCTTGGAGTTTTGACTGATGACTGAGGAACGGATTCAAAGGACCTGTTCCTTTGAATTACTGAAGCAGAATAGATAATTCATGCAAAATCATTTAATTGAGATATTATTATTTATCCTAATACTGACGTGTATCTTGATAATTATGCAGGTCTAATCAGATACGAAAAGATTGCATAATCCTAAGGGATAAAGGATTCGGATTCAATAAGGTAGAATCCAATTAGGATTCAAAGTCAAGGGAGCTTTGGAATTCTAATTCATTGGGACTTCTTGGCTGCTGGAAACTATAAAGCGTGAAGACTATCAGCCATAGAAGGAGTACACAAATACTGAGAGCATCGAGCAAAAGCTGAGAAGAATTATTAGCTTATTTGTGTAATCTTTAGCTACAGTAGAACTAAGTAAGAACCTGTTCCTTAGATTGAGTCTTGTAAGAGTTCAAGTCTTAGTTCAATTGTAGTAAGCAAAAATCGAGTTGTAAACTGTGTAGTTCAAGTCGTGGACTTGACACAACTTCACTGATCGTGAGAAAGATCACTAAAGGATTAGAGTTAGTCCTAGGTTAGTAAGAGTGAGTCTTGTAACCAAGTGGGTCTTTTTACATAGTGAAGTTGAAATCCTACTTGAGAAGTAGGTCGTGGTTTTTTGATCCCGTGTCCAGGGGTTTTTCCACGCTAAAATCTGGTGTTCAATTACTTACAGTTTTTATTCCGCACATCGTAGAGTAAAGGAACACATTTTAAGGAACTGGTCCTTAAAACAGTAAAGTGGTGTATTCGTGGGAAATAACAATTGGTATCAGAGCAGGTTATCCTTGAAAAGGCTAACACCTAGGATTAGATGAGTACATCACGTGGGAACAAGTCAGGTAAAAAGGTCCAGAGGTACACTTCTTTATGCTGAATATGAAAGCTTTAAAATGAAAGAAGAAGAATCAATCTCTAAAATGTATACTAGATTTAATGCCATTGCCTCTGAACTTATCTCTTTGGGAAGGGTTTTAACTGTGGAAGATAGGGTAGAAAAGATTTTGAGTAGGGTTCTTCCAGACTCATGGGAGATCAAAGCTTGTGCTATCATTGAAAGTAAAGATTTAACCACTTTATCCTTAGATGAGCTTATAGGTAATCTAAAGACTTATGAACTGAGGAAAAAGGTTAAAAACATAGGAGCACCAGTTAAAACTGAACCTAACCTAGCCTTGACTGCTGGTGATAAAATCATTGATGATAAGGAACTGGTCCTTATCGCTAAAAGTGTTCAGAAATATTTGAATAAGAAAAGGGAAATTAGTGGACAGGGTAGGTCTACTAACATGAAACAGGCTGGAGAATGCCACAAATGTGGAAGCTCGGAGCACTACATCAGCAAATGTCCAATCATGGAAGGAGAATGGAGGAAGAAATTCATTGATGAAAGGAAGAAGGCTAGGGAACAGGTCCATAGGAAAAGTGGAAATCCCAAAGCGCTGGTCGCAGGATGGCAAGACAGTGAAGATGAAATAACTGATGATGATCTGGATGAGGATCTTGCTCTAATGGCACTTGGAGATTCAGAAAATGAAGAGGATCCTGAGGTATTTGTTTCTAAACTTAAAGAAGATGCTAAAAACATGTCTAGAGAAAAGTTGGTTAAAGTATTCCATATTGTGCTAAATGAATTTAAAACTCTGAGGGATGATAATCACCAACTGCATGATAAAGTTGATTGTTTAGAAACAGAATGCAAAGAGGAAATAATTAAAAATGATTTTCTGGAAAGGAAGATTAACATGCTTGAGGAACAGGTCCTCACACTTGAAACAACTGCTCAGGAATTAGAAAATGTTAAAACAGTTGTAAAAGGTAAAGATATTGCTAATTCTCATCAGATCATTGCTGAAGAGAAACTGAAAAACACAGTTGATGAACTGTGTAAGAAAGATGAAAAGATAAGATCTTTAGAAGAAGACTTGGTTAAAACAAAAATGGAACTAAGAAAAACTGTAGAATGGAACAAGTCTTCTGAAGCACTAGAATGGTTACAGGAAAATCATAGTAGTAATAAGAAAGGTATTGGATTCATGAAAGCACAGAGTTCATCCAAATGGGATCCAAAGAGTAAGTACCTATCATTTCCTGAAAACTGGCTATGCACTCATTGTGGGAACACTGGTCACCGGAAAGAAAATTGTCAATCTTTAAAAATGGCTGACCAGAGGAACAGGTCCTATACACCTGTTCATAATTCTGTAAAACAGAAGAATAGGTCCTATAAACCTGTTCAGCAGTCTGTAAAAAGAAAAGATGTTCACACAAAGAAACCATTACCACCTTGGGCTAAGAAAGATTTGATTCATCCTTTTTCCAAAGGAAAGGAACCCAAACTAGTTTGGGTTCTTAAAATTAACCCCTAGTTTTCTTTTGCAGGCTAGAGTGAAGGAGGCAAACCACAAATGGTACATGGACAGTGGGTGCTCAAGACATATGACAGGGCATAAGGAACTGTTCCTTTCACTCTCAGCCTTCCAAGGAGGAAGTGTTTCCTTCGGTAATGGTAAGAAAGGGGAAATTATTGGAATTGGAAAGGTAGGCAAGTCTGACTCACACTGCATAGATAATGTATTTCTAGTAGATGGACTGAAGCATTGCCTATTGAGTATATCTCAATTGTGTGACAAAGGTAATAATGTTAATTTCTCATCTACTGGATGCACTGTGACTAATCAGGCTTCTGGAGAGGTTATTTTGCAGGGAAACGGACATGGAAACATCTACAAAGTAGAGTTGCTGACACTATCTGATGGAAGCTTGAGCTGCTTAAGTGTGGTGCAAAATGATCCCCTCCTATGGCACAAAAGACTAGGACATGCTAGTCTTTCACAATTGAACAAACTTGTGTCAAAGGACTTGGTGATGGGTCTTCCTAACATCAGGTTTAATGATGAAAAGGTATGTGAAGCTTGTGCCAGGGGGAAGCAGGTAAAATCCTCCTTCAAACCGAAGAAACAGGTAAGTACCACTAAGCCTTTGGAACTGGTCCATATGGATTTATTTGGTCCAATGAGAACAATGAGTCATGGAGGTAAGAAGTATGTTATGGTATTGGTGGATGATTACTCTAGATTTACATGGACTATATTTCTTGCATCTAAAGAAGAAGCATTTAATGCATTTTCAATCTTTGCTAAGAAAGCTGAAAGAACTCTAGACAGTCCTATTGTTGCCATTAGGTCAGATCATGGAACTGAATTTGAAAATCATATGTTTTTCAATTTCTGCAATGAAAATGGCATCAATCACAATTTTTCTTCACCTAGAACTCCACAACAAAATGGTTGTAGTGGAAAGGAAAAATAGGACTCTAGAAGAAATGGCAAGAACTATGTTAATATCTGGAAATCTTCCACAAAACTTTGGGCTGAGGCTATTAATACTGCATGCTACATAATAAATAGATGTATGACTAGGCCATTGATAGAGAAGACCCCATATGAGTTGCTTAAAGGAAGAAAACCAAATATCTCTCATCTTAGGGCTTTTGGTTGCAAGTGTTTTATACACAACAATGGGAAAGATGCCTTAGGAAAATTTGAGCCTAGAAGTGATGAAGGCATCTTTGTTGGTTATTCTTCAAATAGTAAGTCATATAGGGTGTTTAACAAGAAAACTTTGAAAATTGAAGAAAGCATGCATGTGAAATTTGATGAAACTGACAGTCTCACTCAAGAACAGGTACTGGAGGATGAAGAAATTGGACTGCTGAAAGCTTATGAACTTGATCCACAAATACAAGGTCTGGATATGAGAACTGAACTGCAAGGAACTGTTCCTTAGCACAGACCTGAGAATGATGGCACAGTTACAGGGGGAACAAATGCTGGTTCCACCTCACAAACTGGTAGTGCTACTCGATCAGGAACTGTCCCTCAGCAGAGGACTTCTGACAATGGATTGACACCCAAGCCTTACAAGTATCAAGGGTCACATCCTGTGGATCAAATAATCTCAGACAAGAATGCTGGGATTCAAACCAGATCAGCAGTCAAAAATCACAATCTGTGTGCCTTTAGTGCTTTCCTATCTCTTGTTGAACCCAAAAATGTGAAAGAAGCACTGAAGGATGCAGACTGGATAAATGCTATGCAGGAAGAGTTGAATCAATTTCAAAGAAGTCAAGTTTGGCATCTGGAACCCAAGCCAAGGAACAGGTCCATAATTGGAACAAAATGGGTTTTCAGAAACAAACTAGATGAGGATGGCATGGTAACAAAGAATAAGGCCAGACTAGTTGTTCAGGGATATAGTCAAGAGGAGGGCATCGACTATGATGAGACTTTTGCTCCAGTTGCAAGATTGGAAGCAATAAGACTTCTTATAGCCTTTGCTACATACATGGATTTCACTCTACATCAAATGGATGTCAAGAGTGCATTTCTGAATGGATACTTAAAAGAAGAAGTGTATGTCAAGCAACCTCCAGGTTTTGAAAGTGAACAGTTCCCTGAACATGTGTACAAGTTGGACAAGGCCTTGTATGGGCTCAAGCAGGCACCAAGAGCATGGTATGAAAGGCTATCAAAATTTCTACTCCAGCATGGGTACAAGAGAGGTAAAATTGATAGTACTTTGTTCTTAAAAGAAAAAGGTAAGGATCTTTTAATTGTTCAAATTTATGTAGATGATATAATTTTTGGTGCCACTTGTGAAAATTTAAGTAAGGAATTTGCACACTTGATGGGGAGTGAATTTGAGATGAGCATGATGGGTGAACTCAATTTCTTTTTGGGTTTACAAATTAAGCAAACCTCAAATGGAACTATGATCCATCAACAAAAGTATGTTAAGGAATTACTTAAAAGATTTGATATGGATAATGCTAAGGGAATTGACACACCTATTGCCACTGCCACAAAATTGGATCTTGATGAACATGGAATATCAGTTGATCAAAAATTGTATAGGGGCATGATAGGTTCCTTACTTTATCTAACTGCTAGTAGACCTGATATAGTGTTCAGTGTTTGTTTGTGTGCAAGGTTCCAATCAGATCCTAAGGAATCTCATTTGAAAGCTGTTAAAAGAATATTGAGGTATCTGAAAGGAACAGGTCCTTTGGGACTTTGGTACCCAAAGAATGGTAACTTTAATCTTGTTGGATACACTGATGCTGACTATGCAGGTTTCCTTGTTGATAGAAAAAGCACCTCAGGTATGGCACATTTTCTTGGTGAGTGTTTGGTTTCTTGGGGAACTAAGAAACAAAATTCAGTAGCACTTTCTACTGCTGAGGCTGAATATGTGGCAGCTGCTTCATGTTGTTCACAGTTGTTATGGATCAAACAACAATTACAGGATTTTGGTGTTGATGTAGGAACTGTTCCTATTTATTGTGATAACACTAGTGCTATTAATATGACAAAGAATCCAGTGCATCACAAAAGGACTAAACACATTGACATAAGACATCATTTCCTAAGAGACAATTATGAAAAAGGTTTGATCACCATAGCATTTTGCCCAACTGAAAAGCAAATAGCT